>OX377619.1:29624981-30224981 GCA_947397865.1 Polietes domitor | reverse complement strand
ATGAAAGATTGGTTTGTTTTATGTATTCTTCCAAAATATTTCGCTTTTATTATTTTCCGTTCGTGAGCTGGACGCGTTCAAAATAACCTCTATAAATGAAGTTTTTCTTGAATAAAATTCACGATGAGAATGGTATTGCGAAAAAAACCGCTAGAAATTGAAATCCGACCCGAGCACTATCAAACCATATTAAAATCTTGCAATATGACACAGTATAAAGGGCAGATGTAGTTTAGTGCAATTTTTAATGCACTTTTTATAAAAACCTCAATAACTTCCACATTTTTAGTTCGATTTATGTTTTTCGGGGCTCGTTGGAGAGGTATTGGATTAGTGGATTAAATGTGGAGTAAAAACTGAAATATGGGGTTATTTGCATCGTAAACACATTCTAGTCTTATATAAAGCTAATTTTTGGAAGGAAATTCAACCATTCCAAATTTTCCCCTAAAAAATAAAACATGAATAATCTACATAAACTTTGTTAAGGGGAAAAATTTAAATGGTTGTTAATGTTAAATTAACATAGATAGACGCATGAAATTAAAAGTAAATTTAGCAGATGTTCTTCTCTTTCATTTGATACCCATATCGCCATTGTATGACATGCAAAAGTACGAAACTAAATTATTGAAACATTTACATCCTTTGGAAATTAAAAGTACTGTAAAAAAGACAAACGACCACGAAATAAAAAAACTGAGTATGAGTTTTCCTATTAGTGACCTATAGTTTCACTTCTATATAAACTCGTTCTTGGGAGGGAAACCATATCGCACGGTTTTATTGTAACATCTTATGTGAAGTTTCCCTCCCAGTTTATCCATTGAAAGGCCAAAATATCACATGTTTTTTTTTTTCAAAAATTAACTTTTTGTTTATGATGCAAATAACCCCATATTTCAGTTTCTACATCACATTTAACCCACTGAGAACCAACAGTAAGAAAAAAAATTGTCGGCCCTTAATGGGTTACGAAGTTCTAAAAATTGCAATTGGTTATCAAGATCTCTCCAACGAGCCCCTAAAAACATAAATCGAACTACAAATGTGGAAGTTATTGCGGTTTTTATAAAAAATGCAACAAAAATTGCACAAAAATTTTAAAATCCTACCCTCTATTCCGGGTTAAAATGCAAGTATGGTTTGATAAGACTCGGACCAGATTTTAATTTCTAGCAGGTTTTTTCTTAATACCATTCTCACCGTGAATTTTAATCAAGAAAAACCTGATTTTTAGAGGATATTTTGAACGCGTCCAGCTCACGAACGGATAATGATAAAAGCAAAATATTTTGGGAGAACACATGAAACAAACCAATCATTCATTTTAGTCAATCTTTCATTTTAGTCGGGAACATCCACAACTTTTACTTTGAAGCCACTCTAATATATATATATATCTTTGGAAAGGTTGAAGGGTTCCCCGTTTTTGTAGGGTAACTTTTGCCATTTAGTGCAAAAAGACATATTTTTTAGTTCCAAAACGCAATTTAGTCGTTTTCATCTCATTAACTTCTGACAAGTAGGCACGCAGATAAAAAAATGAGTATATTTCCTTTATTATCATGCTATCAGACAAATCGAATTACTGCATGAAAACTGCACACAGGTCTCTTGTTTTTGACTTCATCGTACAGTGTTCTCACATATTTTAAGTGATTTTTTGATTACAAATTGTTGTTTCTTAGCTTTATTATGACGTCAAAACTCTGTTTGTGCCAAATATAGTTTGTTTGTAATAAATATTTTACAAAAATATCCCTTTTGAAAAAAAAAAATGTCTGAATCTGAACCAACACTACTTTTTTCCTTCAAAGACCTTTGACGAAATATATACATATTTGGAAAGGTTTAAGGGTTCGCCGTTTTTTCAAGGTAACTTTTGCCCGCCCGAAATTGTCCCCTTGGAAGATGTATCCTATCTTAGTGCAAAAAGTCCGTTTTTACTTCCAAAACGCAATTTCCTCACTTTTCCTCCCATTAACTTCTGAAAAATAAGTACGCAGATAAAAAGATGAGTAGATTTCCTTTATGCTCATGCTAAATTTTATAACAATCGTAGTTCATTTTTTACAGATTGGTTTTATACAGAACTAAAAAATGTCTACTAGAACAAAAGTTATTGAATTTTGGTCGATGGATTTTGTTTCTGAAACACTGTGCGGTGGTTGACTGCCATCACTTCTCTAAAATTCATTAATAAGGGATACCATACAAATCAAATTTAAGTATGTATTAATAATACACACATGCTTGTATTTCATCTTCTCCATTTATCATACATTTTCATTCACAAACAAACAGATATGGCATTTAGCTTCCGAAAATTTCCACAAACTTTGGGAAAAAATGCTTACTTTAAATTTTGCAGTGCAAACTTTTCAATTCACAAATAAACAATGCCACAACATTTTCAACTTCCATGGCTCGTAAATCTTTAAAAATCCTTTGGAAAAAATACATTTGTTTTCCGATAACTAATCTTAAAGTTTGCATCATGGTGTTATTTTCAATTTATTTATTTTTTACCTGAATAAGCAATTGTTTGCTTCCTGTGCGGAGAAGAGAAGAAGAGGAAAACTTTTTGTGCTCTCGAAAAATAGCCAAAAGGAAATTCTTTTCGAGTTAACATTACATCGACCAGTGACCAAACCAAAAATGAAGTATGTAAAAGTTGTGTGTTCTTTACGGGATGTCACTACAGGCAAAGCGATGGTGGATGTTGTCACCACAAAGTGGTGGGCAACAAAAGGGGGGTTTTCTTAATGCGGCAAGAGAATGTGACACATTTTTAACTTCCCTACTGGAAATGCTCTAGATTAGGTCCTGGGAAAGGAATAATTAATGAATTATTATTTTATTTTGTTCGAAATAGAATGTATTGAAATATTAATTGAATTATTCAATATATTAATCGTTTATCGTTACAAATCCAAAAATAATTATTTTCTCTTGAAGCAATTTAATTTGGTAACCACTTATTCTATGTACGAAACATATTTATGGATTATGTTGATATGCTTTTCCATAATGATGAAGAGTTCGATCATTTGTAGGTTTTTCTCAACATTGCTAAAGCATAGTTGACAGTAGTCTCAGAGAATCAGATTTTGTAATCTTTGTAGCCGCGTCATGCTTCCCTTTTGCCCTCCATTCATTTCACATCTTATTACTGCGCAAGGTGTCCTGTGCTTTAAAATTCATTTCACTTTTCTCGAGCAAGAAACAACAATAATTTTCCTAAAGACTCCCCGCCAGGAAAAGTACGCCACACTTTAGCGACATATTGTCAACCCCTTTACATTCATTTTTCATATCAAGGTTGAAAATGGGGTGCGCACAGTGGCTAACATTTGGCTCTGAAAACAAACAAAGTGAATCAAAATGAGAAAGTTGTGATCCAAAATAAATTGATCCATTAATAGAACCAACAAGTAAGTAAACTCCAGTCGGTTAAAGCGACTTATATATACTAGGATGGGTCACGAAAATAATTTGAGCGGTCACCCCCAGAAATGAAGATTGGATTGTTTAATGATGATCTACACAATATTTCGTCACTGGGTCAAGCCATCTATGAGCTCCCGAAAACATCTCTTAAATTATGTTTTCCTCTGTATTTATACCCTACACCACAGGGTATAATCTCCTACACCCAAAAGGAAACGAGATAGACCCATCGTTTATTATACCGATCGATTTATAATCACTTTTTGAGTCGATTTAGTGATGTCCGTCCGTCTGTCCATCTGTTCTTGTAATCAAAATCCAGGTCGCAAAATGGTTAGAACTAAATGAAACTTTGCACAACGAAATTTTATGGATAAGGACTAATGCTATTTAATTTGAAGAAAATCGGTTCACATTTAGATATAGCTGTCATACAAAATTGGTCCCGATTTTACTTTTTCCGCAAACGCAAAACGTCATATATTTTAACTAGAAATAGCTCTGGTAAAAATAGGCAAGATCGGTTCAGATTTATATATAGCTCCCATACGAATTTCGCTCCCAATTTGAATTTTTCCGCTCTAGAAACCACATATTTTAACAGATTTTTTTCAAATTTGACAAAACAAATTATATTTCAACTAGAAACAGCTCTGGTAAAAATGGCCCAGATCGGTTCATATATATGTATATCTCGCCACAAATGTCTCCCCCGATTTGATTATTTCCGCTCTATAAACCACATAATTTAACTGATTTTCTTAAAATTTTGCAAAGCAGCTCATATTTCAACTACAAACATCCATGGCGAATGTGGGTCAAATCGGTTCAGATTTATATATAGCTCCCATATAAATGACTCCCCCGATCAAATTCTTTCCGCTCTAGAAACCACAGATTTCACAGATTTACATCAAATTTGGAAAAGCGTCTCATATTTAAAAAAAAACCTATGCTAACAATGTGTAAAATCGGTTCAGATTTATATATAGCTCTCATTCAAAATTTGTGTTCAATTTTTTTTTTACAAATACAGATAGAAGTATGAAATTTGTAGTATATATAATGTAACGATGTAACGACCTTTTATACCCTACACCACAGGGTATATTGACTAGGTGTAGGGTATCATATAGTCGGCCACGCCCGACTTAAACCTTCCGTACTTATTTTCTGAGTTAAAAGACCCTCAGAAGGACTTTAAATAAAACAAGTAAGGAAAGGCTATAGTCGGACGGAGCCGACTATATGATACACTCCACTTTCTATCCAATTACAATTCAATTCTGTAAAAAAGTGAAGTAGGGAAGGATTTTTGTACCCTATAAATATATGTGTTTGACAACAAATTTTAAATAGGAAAGGACATCTGTACGGAATATGAAACATGGAAAGATGTGAGCCGCTTTCACCATGTATGGTAAAATATAATATGTAAAGTTTGGCCAAAATTGGTTAAACATTCGTGAGCAACATTTGTATTGGGGCTATATCTAAATCTAAACCCACTTTCACCATAGGTGTTTTTAGTTGGATTATAAGATGTTGTGCAAATTTTAAAGAAAATCGGGTACAATATGTGGTTTCTAGAGCGGCAAAGGTCAAATCGGTAGCGACATTTGTATGGGGGCTATATCTAGCTCTGAACCGATCTGACCCGCTTTCGCCACAGGTGTTTCTAGTTAGATTAGAAGGTATTAAACCAAATTTGAAGAAAATCGTGCTTTATATGTGCTTTATAGAGCAGAAAAAGTCAAATCGAGAGCGACATTTGTATGGGGTATACATCTAAATCTGAAACGATCCGACCGTAGCTTTTCCAGTCCAATTATAAGGTGTTAAGCCAAACTTGAAGCAAATCGAGTGAAATATGTGGTTTCTAGAGCAGAATAAGTCAAATCGGGAGCGACATTTGTATGTGGGCTAAATATAAATCTGAACCGATCTGACCGATTTTCACCATAGCCGTTTCCACTTCAATTATTGGTTACTGTGCCAAATTTGAAGCAAATCGAGTGGTTTATAGTGTGGTTTATAAAGTGGAAAAAGTCAAATCGGGAGCGACATTTGTGTGTGGGCTATATCTAAATCTGAACCGATCTAACCAACTTTCACCATACGTGTTCCTAGTTGAAATATAAAATGTTTTGTCAATTTTGAAGCAAATCTGTTGTAATATGTGGTATCTAGAGTGAAAAGAGTCAACTCGGGAGTAAAATTCTTATGGGGGCTATATCTAAATCTGAACCGATTTTCTTCAAATTAAATAGCCTTCATCCTTATCTCGAAAAACTTCGTTGTGCAAAGTTTCATTTGGTTCTGTGTACAATTGCGATCTATATCGTGATTACAAGAATAAATGGACGGACAGGCGGACATTGCTAAATCGACTCAAAAAGTGATTCTAAGTCGATCGGTATATTTAACAATGGGTCTATCTCCCTTCCTTTTGGGTGTTACAAACAAATGCACAAAGGCATAATACTCTCGTGGAGTGTATAAAAATTTGTTCTTGTCTTAGAAGAACTCATTGGTAGAATTTTTGAGCGTTTATATTGATTTTTTGCGGGTTTCAAGGTGACGGTAGAAACTCATATTTCTTGGAAACATTTTGTAAAATGTGTAATGAAATAAAAACGATAAAGTTTTTTGTAGACACTGTGAAAATCCACAAAAAATTACTATAATTCGACCTATAAATTACTATAAGGCAAGAATCAAAATTTTCATTTACGGTGCTTTCAAGGGCCTATTATTTCAGAAAAAAAAAATTGGGAAAAATGTAACACGAAAAAAATTACACTGGAAAAAATTGATTTTAAGGTTATGTTCAGGAGTGTTTAGCCCACAGATGGCTTGATCTAGGAACGAAATATTTTGCAAATCATCATTAAACAATCCAAACTTTATTTTGGTTGGGTGACTGGAACTTGTTTATCCATTTGTATGGTCGGCGACCCAGCCTATTTAAAGTGATTATAAAACCATTTTCAAATATCAAATTGCAAGTGATTTTGACTACCCGTATGGATGTTATATCGCCTTTATTGTAACCAATGTTTATGCCACTTTGTGTGAGAGGTACCAGAAAAGGTGTTTCAACATCGCTCATATTCCATGGGAATGTAACCTCTATAAAAGCATTACCAAATATCAAGTTTCACAGTATTCCGATCATCCGTATAAAAGTTGTAGCAGATTTAAATTTACGTACTTTATGGTAATTTGTTTGGAAGGTACTGGAAGGGGGATGGCAAATTCCACCATATTTCGTACACTTTAAGTGATTATAAACAAATTATCAAATACCAAAATAGAGCTGATTCTGAATATCCATATAGAAGTTACATTTAATAACATTTTAATTTAACATTGGAATATTGGTCATTTGTGTGGGAAGTACCACAAGGGTCGCCCATCTTCGAACTTAAACTAAGTTTGGGAAAAATATTACCATGTGCAAAGTTTGAATTGTTTCCTTAACTCCTTTCGAGAGTTATCGTGTACACCAGCCAGCCAGACGGACGGGCCTGGCTCAGACAATTTCAAAAGGCGTAAAACGGATTTGGTACAAACATACTTTGGGTCTTAGGTCACTCCTTCAATGCGTTGCACTTTTTTTTCCCCAAATGAAATATGTATACCCTCCTACTCTGTAGAGTGAGGGTATAAGTATACAAGGGAAAACATGATTTCGAGGAGTTTTCAGGACGAAATAACCAATCTTCATTTCTGGGGGATAGCTGGGAACTATTTTTTATTTGTATGAGACAGATGCTCTCAGAGAGCATCTGTCTATAATAAGACATATTAATTTCACTTAGGGTCGGATCATTTGTGTGGGAGGTATTAGAAGGTTCGAGACAAAAAAAAAACATGATCATAGCAATTATAAATGATTTAATTTTATTTAGAATAGAGACAATTGTGTGTAAAATCTCAGCTTCATTACCTCCTTTCGGGAGTCATCGTGTACATCAGCCAGACGGACGGACATGGCTCAAACAGCTAAAAAAAGTCATGAAGCGGATTTGGTACAAACAAATTTGTTGTCTGTCCTAAATGATATAGGACAGTCCTCTGCCCAGGATATATGTAATGTATGTGTGCTATTGGACTGAATTGCTTTACGGCTTAAAATCACCAGCTGAAACGAATTACCGATGTCTGTCTGTCCGTCCGTTTGTCTGTCCGTCTGCTGTCCATCTAAGCTTGTTCGCACTCTACAGGTCGCAATTGCTGTCCGAATATCATGAAATTTGGCAGAAGTTACTTTTTTGGCCAAGGCCGATTGGTATTGAATTTGGAGGATATCGGTTCAGATTTAGATATAGCCCCCATACAAATGTCGCTCCCGATTTAACTTTTTCCGCTCTAGAAATCACATATTGTACCCGATTTTCTTTAAAATTGGCACAACATTTTATAATCGAACTAGAAACACCTACGCTGAAAGTAGGTAAGATCGGTTTAGATTTAGATATAGCCCCAATACAAATGTCGCTCCCGATTTGACTTCTTCCGCTCTAGAAACCACATATTGTACCTGATTTTCTTTAAAATCGGCACAACATTTTATAATCGAACTAGAAACACCTATGGTGAAAGTGGGTAAGATCGGTTCAGATTAAGATATAGCCCCAATACAAATGTTGCTCCCGAATGTTTAACCGATTTTGGCCAAAATTTACATATTATATTTCACCAACAAACAGACATGGTGAAAGCGGGTCACATCGTTCCAGATTTCAATATACCCTCATATAAATGTCCTTCCAGATTTAACATTTTTTGTCAAACACATACATTTACATAATTCAAAAATCCTTCCCGATTTCACTTTTTTACCGAATTGAATTGTAATGAGATAGAAAGTGGGGTGTTTCATATAATCGGCCCCGTCCGAATTTAGGCTTTCCTTACTTGTTTGGGAGATGACCATATTTCCATACGTTGGTATAACCCAAAAGGGGCCCCATTCTGCTCTATTACAGCTCTAGAAACTACATCGGATCTTCATAACATTTTGCACATCATTCTATGTTTAATTTGTATATGTCTTTGGATCTTGATCAATTTTTCCAGATCATGTTATATTTACTTTACTCGGAATATCTGCTGGAAAATTGGATCAATTACTTTATTATTTACCATATTCATTAAATTCGACTAAAGAATAATTTATATGAACTACATAAAATTGCTCCTATGAAATACCTGGGATTAGTAATCAAAGCGAGGTATATATCCAAGGAGTGGTGTAGGGTATTATATAGTCGGCCACGCCCGACTTTAGCCTTTCCTTACCTGTTTTAATATTTCTATATAATTCCAGTGAAGCCTAACTCAAAGTCTAAAGTCTCTTATTTATCTCTTTATTCCCTGCCATAGTGTCAAATATGCCTAATTATTATCACTTTTTATTGCTGTTCGAACTGTTGTACCACTGTGCACGGTGTGTTGTTGGTTTGTAAATAAAAACTCCTTGAGCAGCACTTTAATTCGATGCACAAACACGGCAACACCATCGACATGGGAAAGCGAAGCGCAAACTTTTCCCATCAAAACTTTTTTGTCGGTGGTGTTTTTCCTTTTCATGTTTTTTCGTTCCTTCGGAGGTTGATGCTCAGAAACCTAAAATGATGCAGCAGCTTCAGATTTGCAGCTCCCGCCAATATCTTGTCGTCGTGTTGCCACTTTTGCGGTTCGTGGTTATTCTCCTCGCTGCTGCTCCTTGTCCTCGTCATCGTCGTGCCTCTTATGGCGTGCCATTGTTTGTCCTGCCAAATTGTGAAAATATGCTGCAGATTTTAGTTGTTCTTCGGTGAAATGCGTGTAAAAGTGTGTTATCTCAGAAATGAGATGTTTTTAAGAGATTATATGGAAAATCGGCATTATCGGTTTATGGAATCAGAGAATATTTAATGAAGAATAATTAATGAGGTCATAGTTCAAATTAAGCAGAAAATTTAAATAGTCAATTTAAAATTAATATTAATAGGTATATAGTGGGTAGTTTGAGAAGAATCTCAGAAATAAAACACAATGACGGGATTAGTTTAAGTATTTGGAAGCGTGAATTTCCTAAGAAATTGAAAACATTTGAAAATAATTTCAAAATAATTGTTCAAAAACATTATTATAATATGTTTGTCAACCAGCCCTTTTGAAAGTTCTCTTTATGTTAAAAAAACACCCTATGTAATATCGTAATGAGCAGGACACTATTCCGCTTAACCATATACGGACACCACTACGTGATAAAAGACCAAAAAAGACCCAGCTTTGCCCAAAGTCATGCACTTTTTTATGGGCCCCAAAAATTTGGGGCCTTGGTGTCATTTTTTCAAAAAAGTTATCATTTTCTCAGGCTCATACCTTGCAAACCGTTTGAAATTTTGATTTACTCTCTGAGGCATAGTTGTAGCTCTTGTCGTAGAGAACAAAAATTTAATCAAATCAAGTAAGGAAAGGTCGGGCGGGACCGACTACATGACCGAATACAATTCAATTCGGTAAAAAAGTTAAAACGGGAAAGAATTTTGTATGTTTCCTAATCATAAGCTAATATGACCTGACCCAATTTGTTAAATCGAGAAGAATATTTGTATCGGGGCTATATCCAAACATGGAATGAAGTGACCCACTTAACCAATAGAATCTTCCAGTTCAACTAAAGGGTGATTTTTTAAAAGCTATAGGAAGGTTAAAAAAAACACATAAAATTCAGAAAAATGCATGAAATCTTTATTTGAATCGATAGTACGGTCCATATAATTTAATGTTTGAAGATTATTTCATGCAAATGTTGACCTTGACTGCGCCTCAAATGGTCCATCCGCTTAGTCCAATTTTGGCATACTCTTTCCAACATTTCGGCCGGTATCTCACGAATAAATGCGTCCATAGAAGCGGGCTTGTCTGTATAGACATGAGCTTTAACATAGCACCACCAAAAATAGTCTAAAGGCGTTAAATCGCACGATCTAGGCGGCCAATTGACCGGTCCCGAACGTGAAATAAAATGTTCACCGAACTCGCCTCTCAATAAGTCCATTGTTGCGCGTGCTGTGTGGTATGTGGCACCGTCTTGTTGAAACCACATATCATGCAAGTCAAGCTCTTGCATTTTGGGCCAAAAAAAAAGTTGGATATCATTTCACGGTATCACTCACCATTCACAGTTACGTTACGATTAGCATCATCTTTGAAGAAGTACGGTCCAATGATGCCACCAGCCCATAAACCGCACCAAAATGTGACTTTTTGTGGATGCATTGGTAGCTCTTGCAATGCTTCTGGCTGATATTCACTCCAAAATCGACAATTCTGCCTATTTACGTACCCTTTGAGCTAAAAATTAACTGACCATAAAATGGAAGAAGCGCGCGATGAACTTTCTTAACAGAGCACGCATTTGGATAATAAAATGCAATAATTTGCAGGCGTTGTTCGTTTGTAAGACGATTCATGGTTAAATTATAGACAAAACTGAAGATGTTTGACAGTGAAACAAAACACGAAACGTGCGTCAGCTGTATAAATCAGTGTTGCCAAAAAGATAATAGCTAAAAAATCAATTTGAAGAAATTCGATGAAATTCTGGTGTGGAAAAAGTCAAGCCGGGAGCGAAATTTGTATTGGGCTATATAAAATTATATGAACCGATCTGACACAGTTTCAACACAGGTGTTACAAATTGAAATATAAGATATTTTGCAAGTTTTGAAGATGATCTGTTAAATGTGGTTTCTAGAGCGAAAAAAGTCAAATTGGGAGTGCAATTTGTGTGGGAGCTATATATAAATCGGAACCGATCTGACCCATATTCAGCGTGGGTATTTCTAATGGAAATATAAGATATTTTGCCAAATTTGAAGAAGATCTGTTAAAATATGTCGTTTCTAGAGAGGGAAAAAGTCAAATTGGGAGCGAAATTTGTATGGGAGCTATATATATCTGAGCCGATCTAACACACTGTCAACACAGGTATTTCAAGTAGATATTTTGTTTCAATATAAGATATTTTGCAAGATTTGAAGAAGATCTGTTAAAAAATGTGGTTTCTAGAGCGAAAAAAGTCAAATCGGGAGTGAAATTCGTAAGGGGGCTATATATAAATCTGAACCGAATTTTTTTAAATAACATTCGTCCTTATCCCGAAAAACTTCGTTGTGCAAAGTTTCATTTGGTTTTACCTACAATTGCGACCTAAATCGATTCAAAAAGTGATTCTAAGTCGATCGGTACAATTAACAAATAATGGGTCTATCTCGCTTCCTTTAGGAACACTCCACTCTCGTGGAGTATTTAAAAATCTTCATCTTCATGGTCAAAATCGCAAATGTCGTCGAACAAATCTTATAGGCTGTAGTGTATGTTGGTAGCGTATACGTGCTGTTGATTAAGGATAATGTCACTCATACGCACTGCAGTCAGACTGACCATTAACAGAAACAGTCCTGCAAGATATATGTTTCCTACCTAAACGGTGTTAAGAATCATTCCTAGGAAGTTCATATGTTCTAGAAAGTTATTTATTGAGATCTTATGTATATTTTTGTAGTTCATTGTTTCCTTGAATTTTGAACGGTTTGCTGCCTGTGGACATGAACAGGAGACAAGTACTACACCTTTGTCCCAGAGAGTAAATCAAAATCCCCAACGGTTTGCAAGATATGAGAAAATGATCACTTTTGGCAAAAATAACACCGAGGCCCCAAATCGTTGGTGCCCATAAAAAAAGTGCATGACTTTGGGCAAACTTGGTCTTTTATCAAGTAGTGGTGTCCGTATATGGTTATATCTTTTCGTGTTGCACTCTGTTATTCACCACTCACAATAGAGAATAGCTGAGATGGTCAGAGTGTCATAGTAACGACCAGAAGGTTCGCTGCGGCGGCTTTTTAAAACAGAAATGGAAACTAGCGAAAGAGTGATGCCTTTGCTACTTTAAAATAACTTCTAAGTCTTTCAAATGACAACTCCATGTTAAATTCATTGGCGAAAATTCCAAATTTCACTACCTCCGAATCACAAGATGAACATCTTGTTCACTTCATCGGGTGCTCTCTTTTTGTTGGCAATGGATGTATGCTTATATATCCTTTATTTACAATGCGCCATCATTTGGGAACTATACGACTGCATATCAAAATAATATTATCTCACAATAAAATATGATCCGTCCACTAACCACATAATATGTTATCTGAGTATGAAAATATGACATAATCGTAAATGTTGCTACAACGCTTCAAATCAAATAGAGACATTATAGTACGGAATTTATGAATAAGAATCAGAGAGTGTTAGACTGGGTAGCGGTCTATGTAAATAAAAACAAAACATTTACAGTCAACCAGTCCCCCATCACCACGTTTTGAAGTTTCGATTGTTTATTGACGATTTGGAAAATATTTCATTCCTGAGTCAAGTCTGTGAGCTAAACTTTTCCGAAAAAATGCCATATTTTTATTTATTTTATTTTTTGTCATTTTGATTAAATTTTCTTTATGTATTTTTTACACACAACAAATAAGTTGTATGTATACCTTTTTTTGGACCGTCACACAGTGGTTCAGAATCAAAATCCATCGGCCAAAATTCAATAACTTTTATTCTAGTAGACATTTTTGAATTCTGTAAAAAATCAAAATTAGACAAGGACCCAAGGATTATTAAGGAGATATTAACACTAAAAGTACAGAAATCGGATATATTTCAGAAATCTGCCCAAAGTTGACTACCTTTCGTATTTTTCGATTTTAAAGAAAATTAAAATTTTTATTTTTTTGTGTTTATGTTTTTATACACTCCACGAGAGTATTATGGCTTTGTGCATCTGTTTGTAACACCCAAAAGGAAGCGAGATAGACCCAATGTTAAGTATACCGATCGACTTAGAGTCACTTTCTGAGTCGATTTAGCAATGTCCGTCTGTCCATCTATTGTTGTAATCAAACTACAGGTCGCAATTATAGTCCGATCTTAACAAAAATTGGCACAAATAAGTTTTGTGGATCAGGGACGAACGCTATTTAATTTGAGACAAATCGGTTCAGAGTTAGATATAGGCTCCATACAAATGTCGCTCCCGATTTGACATTTTCCGCTCTAGAAACCACATATTGTACCCAATTTACTTTAAATTTGGCACAACATCTTAAAGCCCAACTAGAAACACCTATGCAAAAATTGAGTAAGATCGGTTCAGATTTAGGTATAGCCCCCAAACAAATGTGGCTCCCGATTTTACTTTTGCCGCCTTAGAAACCACATATTGTACTCGATTTTCTTTAAATTTGGCACAACAGTTTATAATCCAAGTAAAAAACCTATGGTGGAAATCGGTTCAGATCCGCTCTAGAAACCACATATTTTATTAGATTGGCTTCAAAATTGGCAAAACATCTTACATTTAAACTAGGAACACCTGTGGTGAAAATAGATCAGATCGGTTCAGATTTATATATAGCTCCCGTTCAAATTTCGCTCCCGATTTGACTTTTTCTGCTCTAGAAACAACAAATTTTAACAGATGTTCTTCAAATTTGGCAAAATATCTTATGTTTCAACTATAAACATCCATGGTGAAAATGGGTCAAATCGGTTCAGATTTATATACAGCTCCCATTCAAATTTCGCTCCCGATTTGACTTTTTCCGCTCTAGAAACCACATATTTTATCAGATTCTTTTCAAATTTGGCAAAACAGCTTATATTTAAACTATGAACACCTGTGGTGAAAATAAGTTAGATCGGTTCAGATTTATATATAGCTCCCATAGAAAATTCAACCCCAAAAACCACGTGTTTTCAGAGAATTTCTTTAAATTGAGCATAACTCGTTATACTTGAATTGGAAGAACCTATTGTGTAAGTGGGTCACATCATTCCATGTTTGGATATAGCCCCGATACAAATATTCTTCTCGATTTGACAAATTGGGTCAGGTCATATTAGCCCAAGATTAGGAACAATACAAAAATCCTTCCCGTTTTCAATTTTTTACCGAATTGAATTGATAGAATTCGGATAGAAAGTGGAGTGTATCATATAGTCAGCCCCGCCCGACTTTAGCCTTTCCTTACTTGTTTTTATTAGAAATTTCTGTTTCTTAACTTTACTATGACGTCAAAACTATGTTTGTGCCAAATATAGTTCGTTTGTAATAAATATTTTAAAAATATCCTTTTTCAACAAATGTCTGACTTTGGACCAACAAAGCCTTTAACGAAATATATACATATTTTGAAAGGTTCTTAGTACCGAAACAGAATTTCCTCATTTTTGTCCCACTAACATCTGAAATGTATGTACGCAGATAAAAAGATGAGTAAATTTCCTTTATGCTCATGCTAAATTTTATAACAATCGGAGTTCATTTGCCGATACTATGCCCAAAAAACCAAATGATTTAGCAGATATATATAACGTGAAATACAAAATCAATTAAAATTTTTTCTTCACAAATACGTAAAAATATGTTAAAAAACATAAACACAAAAAAATAAAAATTTTAATTTTCATTATTAGTTTTTGTGTTGCTGATTAGTGATCGATTGATTGATTTTCTATGAGTTTTGAATGTAATACATCCGAATATCAGCTAATTCGATCAAGTAATTTCATCTTAAGAAGGAAATCTTTGTTTTTGGTAATGGAAAGGAGGAGAACCACACTCAACCATACACACATTTGACCATATACGTATTTCGTTATCCTGTGTAGAGACAACTCATCAGTGATACTTCAGTATGGAGCTGATTTGTTGTCTCTACAGCACGCCCTAATGTTGAAACAAAAATTCATCTTCTTCAACACTTGTTGTCTTTGGCCCGACCAGGTTTCGAACCTGGGTTGCACGTTGCTTAGGCGGACATGCTGTGCTTAGCACCACGGCGTGATCATAACATGATGGCGAATATAAGGACACATGGGATGAAAGCGGATGTAACAACTTCAACAAGAACTCATCTCAATAGAATTTTCACCACTCATTGTTGTTGTGGGTGGGTGTCTAATAAGTTCGTGGGAAAAAAGCTGTATCGTGTTGAAAATACACCAGCCTACAGCATAATGGTAATTAGAAAAGGTTTTAGGTGGAATAATGCTCCTCAAATCGCTTTGCGGTGAGGTTTTCGGGTGTATACATATAATACGCAGGTGTGATTTTCATATAACGTATATATATATATACAACTTATGACTTCATGTTAACGCAAGCACTCCATACCGAGGGATCACTGATGAGTTGTCTTGTCTTTTAATGTTAATATATCAAAATAATCCTAAATAATGTCTAATTTTGTCTAATTTACAGAACACAAAAATGTCTACTAGAACAAAAGTTATTGAATTTTGGCCGATGGATTTTGATTCTAAACCACCGTGCGTCAGGGTTGTGTAACCCTTTTACCAAAATGGAATTAGCGACGAAATTTTGCCTTGTGCATCGTGATCGATCCTCGCTCAAGGTGCCTCCAACCATTAGTGCTGTGAAATAATTCATATTTTCTTTACGATTACGTCATCTCTCATTTCTTTCAGTGTACGTACTTTTACATACATATGTACTTGCATATATGTATATCTTGGAGTATTTATTATTATTATTTTATGAGATTTTCTCATTAATAAGAACTCCCAACTGACACAAATAAACGCTTCAACAGCGAAATGTTGTTTGTGTACGCCACCAGCTCCAACAATGATATCATAATTTGACGGTTTGGAAAATCACATCAAATATGGAATGATGGAAAGACGTCGACGAAGACGGGGACTACCATTGTCACGATTTGAAATGCGAGTGTAAACAAAACAATAAACATTAACAATTAACACAGTTTTCATATTTCGAAGTCAACAGAAATGGGCGAAAGCAAAACCCAAACAAAACAGAAGGAAAAACAAAACAAAAAATATGACAACAAATAACCGAGCAATCAACCGCGACAGACGGACAGGCATGCGAGCAAACCAAAACCAGAAAAAAAACAACCCACCAAATCAAGCAAACACTGACACCGCGGTATCACAGCAAACAAAAGTGACGTATGTTTGATTTTGACAGGCGTACATACTACATCTACATATCAATTTTCATTTAATAGAGGGTCGCATCAAAATTCAGGGTTAACTATGTAATAGAGCTGTTGGCAAGCTGGCGAAGCTGCCAAAACAATTCATTGTATTAAAAAAGCAAATGTATTATATTCATTCAAAAAACTAACGCTAAAACCCTGCGCATATATAGAACTTTTATAGCCCACACCAAAACTTGGACCTATATTGTTCACTATAGTATGAGTTCACCTTTAACCAAACCCAAGTAAAAATTTTATTGTAGGTTTCTGTCATCTGGCAACTTTGAACCCATATTTGGGTTCAGAAACGGCTATTAAGAAAACGTGAGTTGATGTATGGGAGCTATATTAAAACATATTTTCATGGCGGGCAGGGCCGTGAATAATAATTCATGAAATATACCCCCACCTCCAGGATGGGGGTATACTAACTTTGTCATTCCGTTTGTAACACCTTGAAATATCGACCTGAGACCCTATAAAGTATATATATTCTTGATCTTCATAAAATTCTAAGACGATCTAGCCATGTCCGTCCGTCCGTCTGTTGAAAGCACGCTAGCATCTAAACGAAAGGAGCTAGACGTTCAAAATTTCCATAAATTCGTCTTATAGTCGTAGATCGGTTGGGATTGAAACGGGACGAAATCGGCCCAAAGGGAAAAATTGTTCCCTTACAAGGACTAAAAATACACATAATAATCCCTAATATTTTAGCGTATTTAAGCATGTTTTTTGAATATGTCTGTTTATATTTGCTTGATATTTGGTATGCGCATTCCCTTTGTAGCAAAAACTTGCACCATAAAGAGATTCTTATTTGTAGGGGGTGAAATGGGTCAAAAAAGGGATAAAAATGATACATATTAAACATACTCTAATTGAGTAGATACATAATATAAAAGTATTTTTTCCAAATTCGTACTTTTAAGGGGTAAAATGGGAATAGAGGGATAAAAAAGGTACCAACCAAACTGTTGTACCTGTTGTTCCTCTGATTGCATAGACACTTTAAATAAACAGATTTTTCGAAATTCGTACTTTTTGGGGTTAAAATGAAAAAATGGAATAAAAATAGTACCAATCAAATGATCGCAGCTAGAGTCATGAAATTCGGAGTATACATTCCTCTGACTGCATAGACAGGGAAAATAGACAAATTTTTCGAAATTCGTACTTTTTGGGGTCAAAATGCAAAAAGGGGATAAAAATAGTACCAACCAAATGACCGCAGCTAGAGTCATGAAATTCGGAGTATACATTCCTCTGACTGCGTAGACACGGAAAATAAACAGATTTTTCGAAATTCGTACTTTCAAGGGATACAATGGTACAGAGGGATAAAAATAGTACCAACTAAACGACTACAGCTAGAATGATGAAATTCTTCTTCTTCAACTGCTAATTTGTATTTGTGTGTTTCGTACATTCCTCCAAATAGTTCTGATGCTCTATATTAGGGTCATATTCAGATTTTTTTGCATTTGGCGGAGAGTATTAGGCGTACTGATTGTTGTTGCTTTCTTGGCGATTTCAATTTAAGTGGTGTTATATGGTCTAGAATTCAAAATTCTGAGAGGTTTTATCCAGATAATGTAAATAATCTTTTTGAAATTAACTTTATAGATTCTCTATTTAGTCTTGATATGCAACAAATAAATTGTGTTTATAATAGACTGAGGAAAATGTTGGACTTAGTTTTTGTAAGTTCAGATTTAAATTGTTCGGTTTCGGAATGTGCGTTTCCAATTTCTCCTGTGAATGTTCACCATTCGGCTTTAGAAATTGGAATAAAGTTTTATGAATATTTACCTAGTTATAATCGTTATGACTTTCATTACGATTATAACTCATGCAACTTTGATTTATTAAACTCATTACTTTCTAATTTTGATTGGAATGTTGTATTAGACAGTGATATTGTAGCAATTTGTTATGATAATTTTTTAAAAATAATTACAGATATTTTTGATAGCAATATTTCTCGTGTAAAACCTAGGGTATACAAATTACCTTGGTACACTAAGGGATTGAAAAAGCTGAAAAATCTTAGAAATAAATTTTATAAGAAATTTAAAGCGAATAATGATGTCAATGATGAAAGATTGTATTTTCATTATATGAGAGAATTTAATTTTCTCAATAAATTCTTATATAATCAATACATTATGGGTTATAGCGACAGTATCAAGTCTGATCCTAAAAGGTTATGGCATTTTATTAAATCGAAGAAAAATTGTTCTTCTACTCCTTCGTCTATGTTCTATGAACAGAGGATTTCCAATTCTCTGTTGGAATCAGCCAATCTTTTTAAAGACTATTTTCAGTCTACTTTTTGTGATGTGTCTCCTCATATTGATGAATCTATGTTTTCTAATGTTACTGCATTTGTAGATAATTCCAACCTGCGCATTTTTGATGAAGATATTTATTCAGGAATTTCTAAACTGTCAATTTCATACAAAAATGATATTGATGGAGTTTCTTCCTTTGCTTTAAAAAAATGTTGTGAATCGTTAATCTTGCCACTTAAGATAATATTCACGAAATCTTTATCCTGTGGCTATTTTATACAAAAGTGGAAAAATACTGTTGTTGTTCCGATATTTAAATCTGGTCAAAAAAATAATGTAATTAATTATAGACCCATTTCAAAGCTGTCAAATATTGCCAAACTTTTTGAACACATAATTTGTGATAAATTGTCTTTTAGATTTAAGAGCTATATTAGTCCTTCTCAACATGGATTCTTTCATGGAAGGTCTACAGCTAGCAATTTAGCAGTTTTTACAAAATACTGCATTTCGAATTTTGAGAGTGGTGTTCAAGTGGACACTATTTATTCTGATTTCTCTAAAGCTTTTGACAGAGTTCCTCATAATGTATTATTGTATAAATTAATGAGAATTGGCTTTCGTTCTGAAATTATTGATTGGTTCCGAACATATTTAATAAATAGACACTGTTCGGTATTTTTAGATGGTTTCTATTCAGCTAATTATATTCCAATTACCGGTATCCCTCAAGGTAGTGTATTAGGTCCGTTGTTGTTCAATATTTTTGTTAATGATATTGATTACTGTTTTTTGAATTCTAGTCATCTCATGTATGCTGATGATCTAAAGATTTTCAGAGCTATTCGATCTTTTAGTGACATTAAATTATTGCAGGATGATATTGATAGATTTTCCCGTTGGTCTACGTATAATGGTCTAGCAATCAACCATTCGAAGTGCGTACAAATTACTTTCCACAGATGTCGTAATTCAATAATTTCACAATACAATATTTCAAGTTATAATTTGGATGTTGTGTTTGAAAAGCTTGATTTAGGTGTTTTGTTTGACTATAAGCTAACTTTCCTCAGTCATCTAAATTATATTATCCCTAAGGCTTATTCAGTTATGTATTTCATACGTAGAAACACTGCTGAATTCTCAGACGCATATGTAAAAAAGGTTTTATATTGCTCTTTTGTTAGATCAAAAATTGAATATGCTTCTTTCATTTGGAGCCCTAATGCATCAGTACATATTAATCGTGTTGAGAAAGTTCAAAAGACGTTTATGAAGTTTGCTTTAAACTCTTTAAACTTTTCTGCACCATTTCCATCGTACGAAAGTAGATGTTTGCTTCTATCTTTAAAATCTTTGACTTCTAGGAGAGATATAGCTTCATTGGTGGTTTTACATGGTATTATTAATGCTGCTGTGGATTGTCCAGAGTTGCTATCACTTATCCAGTTTAGTGCGCCGGCCCGATCTTTGAGACATTACTACCCTTTTCATATCGATAGACATTTTTCTAATTATGCTTCTAATGAACCCTTGATTAAATCGATGAAACTTTATAACACTATTTGTGAGTTTGCAGATTTTTCTATTTCTAGTCTTATGTTTAAAAAATTGTTAAATAATATAATTAATTAAATATATTACTGTTATACTAATTTTAATATAAATAATGTAAAACATTGCTGGTCTGTAAGGATTTATATCCATAGACTTAATAAATGAAATGAAAAAATAATTGCGTTGAAACGTCAAGGGGGTAAAAATGGTACCAACCAAATCGGCGCAGCTGGAACCATGGAATTCAGTGTATACATTCTTGCAAATTCGTACTTTTCTTTTACGGCAAAAATTGGTTGAATCATGAAGATTATTTTGCACTATGTACGTCTGATAATGGATTTTCAAAATTTGTACTTTTGGAATTCAAATAGAATGGAAATACACTATCCCACCCCTATTTTTCAAAATATAAATATAAGAATATTTATTTTTTGAATTGACGTATTGGTAGCATTACCTTATAAGCGTGGTTTGAAATAATTAAAATGTTATAATTATTTATAAAATTAATTTTTCAATATTTGTTTTGGTTTGGCTATATTAAAAAATTTATATTTGCCTGTAATTTTACTTCACTTCTACGAAAACCGACAACCTCTGTGGAATGCAATCCATTGTGGAGGGTGTATAAAATTCGGCCTTAACTTAACGCCGTTTTTACTTGTTATATTATATTTATTTATGGGACATACAGTTCTACAATAGGTATCCAAATTTCATTAGTCCATATTTTTATTGTCACAAAAGAATATTTTTTGTATTAAAATAATTTGTATAAATCGTCAAGGAAATACCTTTAAAACGCATCTTAACGCGTCAAACAGTAGCCTCTCTCTGACAATCGATATAAAAAACAACAGGTAAACTCTATGGGGAATGCAGACTGGCTTTAATAGGGCAAATTTAATATTCAGTTATACTGTAATGTAGAAAGAAATGAGATAACAAGAAATTGGTCCGATACAGTCACCAATTATCGCTCAGTATAGGAAAATAAATGATTGGCTCTCAAACGAAGTTCTAGAATCGTGATGTTGTAGAGTCGATATGAGGTTTTCGCAATCAAATTGAGTGCAGCCTATAACTTGGCTTCTTTTTCTTAGTTTTAAACAGTTACTTTTGAAAAATTCTTATATTGAGAAAAAAATGATTCAGTTTTAAAATAGAGTAGTTAAGAATAGTACTTACTTTCAGAAAATATTTTATTTAAAATTAGCATTGAAGATTCATATTCTTGAAGCTACGATTAGTGGAAGTAACAGACTAAGCACAATTGGATTATCAAAACCCCAATTCGGCTCTACAAGCAAAATCATCGAGACTTTAACGTCACCCATTAATGTCTCAGACATATCGCTTCCAATTTAAATCGTGTGCTGTCACATTTATCATTCTGTAGAACAATCAACATTATTTTCTAAAGTAAGTTTCATTCAATTTAAAAAAAGTTTCACTTTATTTGAAAAAAGTTTCATTTCATTTGGATAAGGTTTCATTTCTTCTATAAAAGGATTCATTTTATTTGAAAATGGTTTCATTTAATTTTAAAAAGGTTTCATTTTAGTGGGGAAAGGTTTCATTTAATGTGAAAATAGTTTCATTTAATCTGAAAATGCTATACCAAAATAATACTTCAAGTCAGTTCAAAAAAAAAATATATATATATAAGGCTTAAATATTGGTAGGCAGTGGGTGCTGCAGTTGGGTGCATTTCCATTCTATTTTAATTCCAAAAGTACAAATTTTGAAAATCTATCATCTCACGTACATAGTGCAAAATAACCTAAAGTAAAAAATACGAATTTGGAAAAATCTTTTTATTTTGCGTGTCTATGTAGTCAGAGGAATGACTGAATTCCATGATTCTAGCTGCGGCCATTTGGTTGGTACCATTTTTATCCCCTTTTCCTATTTTATCCCCTTAAGAGTGCGACTTTGTAAAATCTCTTTATTTTACATGTCTACGCAAGTAAAGGGATGTGCACACCGTATTTCACCATTCTAGCTGTAGTCGTTTAGTTGGTACTATTTTTATCCCTCTGTACCCATTGTATCCCTAGAAAGTACAAATTTGAAAAAAAAAAACATTTTATTTTTCGCGTCTACACAGTCAGAGGAATGTATACTCCAAATTTCATGACTCTAGCTGCGGTCATTTGGTTGATACTATTTTAATCCCATTTTTCCATTTTATCCCCAAAACGTACGAATTTCGAAAAATCCCTTTATTTTACGTGTCTACGCAATCAGTGGAATGTATAGACCGAATTTCATTATTCTAGGTGCAGCCGTTTGGTTGGTACCATTTTTATCCCTCTATTCCCATTTTACCCCTTAAAAGTACGAATTTGCAAAAAATACTTTTATATTATGTATCTCTTCATTTAGAGGAATGTACACATCGAATTTCGTGTTTCTAGTTGTTGTCGTTTAATATGTACCATTTTTATCCCCATTTCACCCCCTACGAATGAAAATCACTTTATGGTGCACGTTTTTGTTATAGGGGGAATGTGCATACCCAATATCAAGCAAGTACAAGCAGACATATTAAATATGCTTAAAAACGATTCTTATGGGTATTTTTAGTCCTTGTGAGGGAAAAATGTTTGCCTTTGGGCCGATTTCGCCCAGTTTCAATCCCAACCGATCTACGACTCCTGTCGTTTAGATGCTAACGTGCTTTCAACAGACGGACAGACGGTCGGACGGACATCGATATTCCAAGGTGTTATAAACGGAATAACAAAGTTAGTATACCGCCGTCCTGGTGGTGGAGGGTATAAAAAACTGTAGCACATTGTCCATGTGTATTATGTCATTTTAAATCAATTCCTGAGTTTTAATTCGTGTTACATTGTTAATTCGTGTTACGTGTTAATACACTTTTGTGATACCTCATATAAAAATCCCACAAATTCTAAAATGGGGAAAACTTATTCCAAAAATTATTTTTTATAAAAGTTGCTTCCGTTCCCTTAATTTTCGCCATTATAAGATAATTGAACGTACAAATGTAACAAATTGTAAGAAGTCTTTGGAAATCGCCTACTTATAGAGAAAATTTAGTCGAGATTTTTGGATCAATTTGAAAATTAACTATATGAGTCATTCAATGTAAAGCGGTATGAATTTTGACCTAGATAGCTGCTTATTTTAAAAGTTTGTGTATGTATTCTACTCATAAAAATATTGTATACGTATTTTTAGAAAAAAAAAATTAGAAAAATCTTTTCACGAGTTAAGACCAATTTAACAGTGAAAGGAAAGGGTTCATTCAATCGTCTGAAGTACAAAACCGATTTTTTGCCATGTTTTGAAGGCAATTTCCTTTCAAATTCCTTTTGCGAACTGATTACATTAATTTTTATACACTCCACGAGAGTATTATGTCTTTGTGCATTTGTTTGTAACACCCAAAAGGAAACGAGATAGACCCATTGTTAATTATACCGATCGTCTTAGAATCACTTTCTGAGTCGATTTAGCAATGTCCGTCTGTCTGTCCGTCCCTCCGTCCGTCCATCTATTCTTGTAATCACGATACAGGTCGCAATTGTAGACAGAACCAAATGAAACTTTGCACAACGATGTTTTTCGGGATAAGGACGAACGCTATTTAATTTGATGAAAATCGGTTCAGATTTAGATATAGCCCCCATACGAATTTCACTCCCGATTTGACTCTTTTCACTCTAGATACCACATATTACAACAGATTTTCTTTAAAATTGGCAAAACATCTTATATTGTAACTAGAAACACTTGTGGTAAAAATGTGTTAGATCGGTTCAGATTTATATATAGCTCCCATACAAATTTCTCTCCCGATTTGACTTTTTCCGCTCTAGAGACCACATAATGTATCAGATTGTCTTCAGATTTGGTAAAACATCTTATATTTCCACTAGAAACACCCATGGTGAATATCGGTCAGATCGGTTCAGATTTATATATAGCTCCCATACAAATTTCGCTCCCGATTTGACTTTTTCCGCTCTAGAAACCACATATTGTATCAGATTGTCTTCAGATTTGGTAAAACATCTTATATTCCCACTAGAAACTCCCATGGTGAATATCGGACAGATCGGTTCAGATTTATATATAGCTCCCATACAAATTTCTCTCCCGATTTGACTTTTTCCGCTCTAGAAACCACATATTGTATCAGATTGTCTTCAGATTTGGTAAAACATCTTATATTCCCACTAGAAACTCCCATGGTGAATATCGGACAGATCGGTTCAGATTTATATATAGCTCCCATACAAATTTCGCTCCTGATTTGACTTTTTCCGCTCTAGAACCACATATTGTATCGGATTGTCTTCAGATTTGGCAAAACATCTTATATTTAAACTAAGAACATCTATGGTGAAAATAGGTCAAATCGGTTCAGATTTAGATATAGCCCCCATACAAATGTCGTTCCCGATTTGACATTTTCCTCTGTAGAAACCACATATTGTACTCGATTTTCTTTAAATTTGGCACAACATCTTATAATC
Organism: Polietes domitor; assembly: GCA_947397865.1. Classification (NCBI taxonomy): domain Eukaryota; kingdom Metazoa; phylum Arthropoda; class Insecta; order Diptera; family Muscidae; genus Polietes; species Polietes domitor. The sequence continues at coordinate 30,200,072 of OX377619.1, read as the reverse complement.
TTACTAGAAACACCTATGTAGAAATTGGGTAAGATCGGTTCAGATTTAGATATAGCCCCCATATAAATGTCGCTCCCGATTTGACTTTTGCCGCTTTAAAAGCTACATATTGTGCTCGATTGTCTTTAAATTTCGCACAACATCTTATAATCTAACTAAACAAAACTATGGTGAAAGTGGGTAAGATCGGTTCAGATTTAAATATAGCCCAAATTCAAATGTTGCTCCCATAAGTTTAACCGATTTTGGCCAAACTATACATTTTATATTTCACCTATTTCGTTCCAGGTTTCAATATATCCTCATACAAATGTCCTTTCCGATATAAAATTTTTTGTCAAACACATACATTTACAGGATACAAAAAACCTTCCCGTTTTCACTTTTTCACCGAATGAATTGTATTCGGATTGAAAGTGGAGTGTATCATAGAGTCGGCCCCGCCCGACTTTAACCTTTCCTTACTGGTTTATCTTTAAAGTAGTGTCCTTAGATGACTGTGTGAGTTTTGAAGTGGTTAAATGATGGATTCTATTTTTTCATTTTTTTTTTTGTGCAAAATCACCAAAAATTTCAGTGATAAATCTTCAGAATGACCTTTTTCTCAGTAGTTTATAAAGTTGATAATGAAATATATGTATACATACATACATATATATATATATAGTGAAATCGCACGCTATACAAAAAATTAAAAAAAATAAAAAAAAATAATCAACTACTTTTTCTTAGATTTTTTATTGCTGTCATACCTTGTGGCAAAAGCTACAAAAAATGATCATTTTGAAGATTTTTCACCGAAATTTTGTTTGAAGTTGCAAGTTTTAACACTAACTTGAAGCATATTTCTGACTCTCATTAGCAAAGTCTACGCCTTAAACAAAATTCAAGAGTTTAATAAATGGCTGTAATTGGATCAAAGCACTTCGATGGTAGAATAATCCAGCAAAGATTTTTGAGGATTTTGTCAAATAAACATGCTGGAGCAGTAAAAGTGGATTCATAGAGGATTCATTTGTATGGGGCTACACCAAAATAAGGACCCATACAGTTTACATTCACAGTGTGTATTTATAGTTCAAATATAAAATGATGTGGACAGTTTTATCAATGAGGCTGATAGCACGATTATCGAACCTGGTGCGCAAAAGAATAACTGTGGCCTGGGCTGTTTATCATCGAGAGTCAGTAGCATCTTCTTCAATGATGCTGCCGCTCCAAAATGTCTGAGGATGCACTGGCTTATCGACTATCACGTGCGGCTTTTCCGATCCTCAAAATTACCGTGAAAATTAAACACATTTTAAACAAGTAAAAGTTCGGCTGGGCCGAATCATATATACCCTCCACCACGGAGTGTGTTCCACAGTATTGCCGTTAGTTTAGAGGCTGTAGACATTACCCTATATATAATAATAATATTATAAGTCAGAAATCTTGAAAAAATGTGCTAAAAATATTTTAAATATAATATTATAACAATTTCCCTCAAGCCAGATTTTCCCCATTTGCATTTTCTTGATTCCATACTCTTTTTTCCATTTTGACGCTAAAAGTACGAATTCAGAAAAATTCTTACCTCTTATTTTCCGCGTCTACGTGGATAGACAGAGGAGTGGAAATACTGAAAATCATGATTCTAGCTACAAACGTTTGATTGTAGCAAACTTTAATTTCATTTAAATCCTGATGCTACGAATATCGGAAAATCTCTTTATTATTCGCGTCATCGAAGTCAGAGAAGTGTACACACCGAATATCATTATTATAGCTGCAGTCGTTTCGTTGGTACCATTTTTATCCACATTCGCCCCATTTTCCGCCTAAAAGTACAAATTTTGACAAAATCCTTTTTATTTCGGATCTTCACAGTCAGATGAAAGTACACACTGAATTTCTTGATTTCAGCGGTTTGGTAGGTACCATTTTTATCCTTCTTTTCCAATTGTATCCCTTAAAAGTACGAATTTTGAAAAATCCCTCTTTTTTACGTATATACGCATTCCAAATTTCAAGTTTCTAGCTGTTATCGTATCATTGATACCATTTGTATCCCTTTTTGTCCCATTTCGCCAGCTAAAACAAGAGGAATGTACGCAACAAATTTCAATAAAGCAGAAGTTTAAAAAAAGCATAAATATTCTAAATATTAGAGAGTACTTTCAGTCCTTGTTAGGGAAAATTGTTTACCCTCTGGGACGATTTCGCCCACTTTCAATCCCAACCGATCTGCAAGCATAAGAGACATTTAGAGAAATTTTAAACCTCATAGCTCATTTCGTTCGGCCGTTCGCGCTTTCAACAGGCAGACGGACATGGCTAGATCGTCTTAGAATTTTATCACTACCCAGAATATATATAAATACTTTATGGAGTCTACGATGAATATTTGACGGTGTTACAAACGGAATGACAAAATGAATAGGTGGAGGGAATAAAATACACATAGTTTTTCGTTACAACTTTTCAATTTACTGGCGACTCTGCCTTAAGCACTCATAGATAAGAAGCACACCCGTCGGCAGTTCCGAATCTCCCAAGATTCTTAACAATGGATTTGCAACGATTACTCCAGCCCAAATCAAAGTTATTATACAGTAGTCACATCGACAACAATGAGAATTAGTCAGTTTGTATATTCAAGGAACAATTCTGTTTGGAACTTTGATTTGGATAAGAGCATTCGTTGAAAACCCTGCAAAACAATACATTATGTAGCTAATGCCCTAAACAAGGACATTTCATTAGTCCACCCAACCACATCATACTGCCCTCGTTGGCAAACGTTATGTATGCAGAAATCAACGTTTCAAAATTGTCTGTCATTTATTTTTCATTTTTGTGACTGTGTCATATCAAACAAAAAGTAAACAATGTAATTGATATTAAGCGTATTTGAAATGCCACATACACACTAGGGTGGACCGCAAAATGATAACTCGCCGAATTTTGACAATGGCAGGCGGAAATTTCTTCAAAGCTTATAGAAGGCAAAAGTTAAATCGGGAATGACATTTGTATGCGGCCTGGTACGATGTAACTAACTTTCACTGTATGTGCTTTATATCAATTAAAATTCAAAAATATCAATTGAAATTCAAACACACATCATTTGAAATTCAAAATTCGTCGTCATTTCGAATTCAAAATTTTCCATTCGAAATTCAAAAATTTAAACAAAACTTTTTAAGCCAAATGTACATTAGGTGGGGTACCATTTATTTATTTCTGAAAATTTGTTTACTCTGCAGTTTACAAAACAGATTTAAGGAACTGATAAGCACATAATAATTATAAAGAGTTTAAAACTTTTACCACCTCAGAAAACAGTTTATCACTCAGTACAATAACTTAATCAATCAATATAGGATAGGGAAAATTGTGTAGGAAGAAGGGAATGGCAAAAGCATAAACATCTTATTAAAGCTATAGCTGTTTATTTTACCAGAAGGGGATAAATAAATGCTACCGCACCTAATATACATTTTGCTTTGTTTATATTTTCGAATTTCAAATGGAATAATTTTAGAATTTAAAATCATATTTTTTGAATTTCATGTGATGTCTTTTGAATTACAATTAAAAATGGTGTAGTTATTGTATTGTAAATTATAATACGCTGAATGATCGAAATATATAAATATAAATAAATATCGAACTCCAACAGAACCTTTGTACATATCTTTTCTTCTGCAAATAAGCACCAGTCCTCCCACATAGAGTGGCTATTGAGACAAAGAATTTTACAATATTACGCCACCCTAAGGCACACGTAGTATGTGTCTGCTATATCAGTATGTCTGTATGTATGTATGTCTACTTCAGTTTCTAATATTTCCATGTCACCAACCATCATTAATAAATTCTCAATTATGTTAAACGTATACATCCATAAATATCATCGCAAATGGTTGACATTTTTCGCTTGAATTTATGTTCTTTTCTGTCGGGGGTTGTAGGGCTGGTGGTGGAACTTTTCACAGACTATTTCTTTATCAATGATTTTTTTGGAGTGGGCGGGGGTTGATTCTTTGCGTCGTACAGCAAATCAAGTGGAAAATGTTAAGTAACCAAGTCAAGCGCCAATCAACCCAAAGCAAGCAATCACGAGGAGCGATAACTTGCTACAAGACAGCGATTGATATTAAATGAGACAATTTAATGTGGTGGGAAATATTTTTGAGAAACCAAACAAAAAAAAATGATACCACAGTTATTGGTTTAAAGCCAGTTGGGAGAAAATCTGTGTGAGCGAAAGGGGAACATTGACGATAATTTATTGAAATTATAATTGAGCGCTTACAGAAGATGATTGAAGATTTTATTTTGGAAAAAAAACATTTAAGGGTGGCAGATTTTTGAAGGTCGTGTGTTATAATATGGAATCGAGATGAAGACGTGCTACAAAGAACTTGTGGAATTTTTGTTCTACCACCGCTACATAAATGGAAATTATTTTTAAGGAGAAATCACATAATACCACAAATATCCCTGAAGGTTAAAAATAGAATTATCAATAAACATGTAAAAAAGGCGGCCGAACTTTATATACCCTCCACCATGGATTGTATGCCACAGAGGCCGTCGATCTTTGTAGAAGTATAGTAACATTTCAGGAAAATATATTTTTTAATATAGCCAAACCAAAACAAATACAAATATTGAAAAAATAATTTTATAAATAAATATAAAATGTTTATTTTTTTTTTCAATCCACGCTATAAGGCAAGGCTTCCAATACGTTTACATATCGAAATAATACTTCAAGTCAATTCAAAAAATAAATATTCTTATATTTATATTTTCAAAACGCTTAAATACCATAAATATTTGTAGATAATGGGTGCTACAGTTGGTTGTATTTCCATTCTATTTTATATCCAAAAGTAAAAATTTTGTAAATCCATTAGCTCACGTACATAGTGCAAAATAACCTAACTTTAGACTCAAGCAATTTTTGCCGTAAAAGTAAAAAGTACAAATTTAAAAAAAAACAAGTAAGGAAAGGCTAAAGTCGGGCGGGGCCGACTATGTGATACACTCCACTTTCTATCCGAATACAATTCAATTCGGTAAACAAGTGTAAACGGGAAGATTTTTTGTATGTTTCCTAATCGTAGGCTAATATGACCCGGTCCAATTTGTCAAATCGAAAAGAATATTCGTATCGTGGATATATCCAAACATGGAATAAAGTGACTAACTTTCACAATAAGTGCTTCAAGTTCAAACATAACGTGTTATGCTGACTTTCGGTGAAAATTCGTGGTTTCTGGAGCGGAAAAGTTCTATCCGTGAGGAAAATTTGTATGGGAGCTATATATAAATCTGACCCGATCTGACCCATTTTCACGATGTGTCTTTCTAGTTGAAATATAAGATATTTTGAAAGATTTGAAGAAGATCTATTAAAATAGGTGGTTTATAGAGTGGAAAAGTGAAATCGGGATCGAAATTGGTATGGGAACTATATTTAAAACTGAACCGATCTAACACATTTTTACCACAGGTGTTTTTATTTGAAATGTAAGATATTTTGCAAAAATTTGAAGAGGATCTGTTAAAATATGTGGTTTCTAGAGCAGGAAAAGTCAAATCGGGAGCGAAATTTTAATGGGAGCTATATATAAATATGAACCGATCTGACCTATTTTCACCATAGGTGCTCTTAGTTTAAATATAAGATGTTTCGCCAAATCTGAAGACAATATGATACAATATGTGGTTTCTGGCGCGGAAAAAGTCAAATCGGGAACGAAATTTATATAGGAGCTATATATAAATCTGAACCGATCTAACACATTTTTACCACAGGTGTTTCCATTTGAAATATAAGATCTTTTGCAAAATTTGAAGATGATCTGTTAAAATATGTCGTCTCTAGAGAAGGAAAAGTCAAATCGGGAGCGAAATTTTAATGAGAGCTATATCTAAATCTTAACCGACCTGACCTATTTTCACCATAGGTGTTCCTAGTTTAAATATAACATGTTTTGCTAAATCTGAAGACAATCTGATACAATATGTGGTTTCTAGAGCGGAAAAGGTCAAATCGAAAGAGAAATTTGTATGGGAGCTATATATAAATCTGAACCGATCTAACACATTTTTACCACAGGTGTTTTTATTTGAAATATAAGATGTTTTGCCAATTTTAAAGAAAATCTGTTAAAATATGTGGTGTCTAGAGTGAAAAGAGTCAAATCGGGAGTGAAATTCGTATGGGGGCTATATCTAAATCTAAACCGATTTTCTTCAAATTAAATACCGTTCGTCCTTACAGAATAGATGGACAGACAGACAGACGGACATTGCTAAATCGTTTCAAAAAGTGATTCTAAGTCGATCGGTATACTTAACGATGGGTCTATCTCACTTCCTTTTGGGTGTTACAAACAAATGCACAAAGACATAATACTCTCGTGGAGTGTATAAACATGATTGTTAGAAGTATTTTAAGGAGCGTATAGCTCTCAGACGGCTTGATCTAGGAACGAAATATTTTGCAAAATCATCATTAAACAATCCAAACTATATTTTCGTGGGGTGACTGGAAATATTTTTTTCCAAACATAACTAGTTTACCCGACAAATAAAGATTTCTGATATAATTACGCATCTGGATATATTGTATTACTGTTCATTTTGTTAAAATTTATACCAAAAATATAACCTCTTTTTCAGCACATTCCTTTATAGAGATGGGGATTAAGAGTATTGATTTCAAAAGGCCTTTCTCGATTTTTTTCTAAATCAGTTTCATATCACATATCGTGGTAGGCGCGTGTTTTTCTGATTTTATTATTATACCATCATTTTGTTATTCCGATTGTAAACCACTTAAATTCGAAAGTGAACTTAAAATTGTTATTATCGGTTAAAAGAACAATGTTTGACATTTACTGTTTGATATTATATCACTTAAATGTTGACCGCGACTACTTGGTCTACTGAGGTGGTCCGTTCGGAACGTCCAATTTTGGGCCACTCGTTCGAGCCCATTCACTCAAAATAACAAGCAAATTTAAGTGCGTGGCTTCAAATCTTGCACAAATTGAATTTTGTACGCTTTAAGGTCGAGATCCTACATAAAATACGCCAAATTGTCGAATACAACTAGCCAAGCTGCTGAGAGCGAAACGATTCGCCACGGTCTTCTTTCTCACAGAATGCTGTTTTTATACCCTCCACCTCCAGGATGGGGGTGAACGCTTGAAATATCGACCTGAGACCCTATAAAGTATATATATTATTGATCGTCATAAAATTCTAAGACGATCTAGCCATGTCCGTCCATCCGTCTGTCTTATAGTCGTAGATCGGTTGGGATTGAAACGGGGCGAAATCGGACCAAAAGGAAAAAAATTTTCCCTCACAAGGACTACAAATACCCATAATAATCCCTAATATTTTAGCATATTTAACAATGTTTTTTGAATATGTCTGTTTCTATTTGCTTGATATTTGGTATGCGAATTCCCATTATAGCAAAAACGTGCACAATAAAGTGATTCTTATTTGTAGGGGGTGAAATGGGGCAAAAAAAGGATAACAATGGTACATATTAAACGACAACAGCTAGAAACACGTAATTCGGAGTGTACATTCCTCTAATTGGGTAGATACATAATATAAAAGTATTTTTTCCAAATTCGTACTTTTAAGGGGTAAAATGGGAATAGAGGGATAAAAATGGTACCAACCAAACTGCTGTACCTAGAATAATGAAATTCGGTGTATACATTCCTCTGATTACATAGACAAGTAAAATACACGGATTTTTCAAAAGTTGTACTTTTTAGGGTTAAAATGAAAAAAGGGGATAAAAATAGTACCAATCAAATGACCGCAGCTAGAGTCATGAAATTCGGAGTATACATTCCTCTGACTGTGTAGACACGGAAAATAAACTGATTTTTCGAAATTCATACTTTTTGGGGTCAACATAGAAAAAGAGGATAAAAATAGTACCAAAGAAATGACCGCAGCTAGAGTCATGAAATTCGGAGTGTACATTCGTTTGACTACGTAGACATGAAAAATAAACGGATTTTTCGAAATTCGCACTTTTTGGTGTCAAAATGGAAAAAGGGGATAAAAATAGTACCAACCAAATGACCGCAGCTAGAGTCATGAAATTCGGAGTATACATTCATTTGACTACGTAGACATGGAAAATAAAAGTTTTTTCCAAATTCGTACTTTCAAGGGAGACAATGGGCAGGGAGGGATAAAAATGGTACCAACCAAACGGCTACACCTAGAATAATGAAATTCGGTGTACACATTCCTCTGATTGCGTAGACACTTAAAATAAACAGATTTTTCAAATTCCTACTTTTTGGGGTTAAAATGAAAAAAGGGCATAAAAATAGTACCAATCAAATGACCGCATCTAAAGTAATGAAATTCGGAGTATACATTCCTCTGACTGCGTAGACACGTAAAATAGACGAATTTTTCGAAATTCGTACTTTCAAGGGATACAATGGTACAGAGGAATACAAATAGTACCAACTAAACGACTACAGCTAGAATGATGAAATTCTAATTGCGTAGAAACGTCAAGGGGGTAAAAATGGTACCAACCAAATGGGCGCAGCTGGAATCATGGAATTCGGTGTATACATTCCTCTGACTGCATAAACACGCAAAACAAAAAGTTTTTTTTCCAAAATCGTACTTTTTCTTTTACGGCAAAAATTGGTTGAATTAGGTTATTTTGCACTTTATATTTGTATTTTTGGAATTAAAATAGAATGGAAATACAACCAACTGTTGCACCCACTATCTACCAATATTTATGGTATTTAAGCATTTTGAAAATATAAATATAAGAATATTTATTTTTTAAATTGACGTATTGCCTTATAAGCGTGGTTTGAAATAATAAATATTTTATATTTATTTATAAAATTATTTTTTCAATATTTGCATTTGTTTTGGTTTGGCTATATTTAAACAATTTATATCTTCCTGTAATATTACTGCACTTCTACGAAAACCGACAACCTCTGTGGAATGCAATCCATGGTGGAGGGTATATAAAGTTCGACCCGGCCGAACTTAACATCGTCTTCAGTTGTTCGTAATACAGCTGACTAACCTACAGTTGCAGTCAGAATAATGAAATCCGTTATATACGTTCCCGACTGCGTAAACAGGCAAAACAAAATGATATTTTCAAAATTCGTAATTTTAGGATCATAAAAGAAATAAATATGTTACCGACCGACTGGAATCATGAAATTCAGAAAATAGGCTCCTCTGACTGTGTGTGACGGTTGGGATTTTAAAAGACTAAAATTGGTCGAGAGGGATAAACCTTTAAAAATAATCTAATCCAAGTTTTTTGAAGAATCTGTATGTATTCTCTTTTTGAATACACTTGAAGTATTATTTTGATATGTTAAGTCAAGAGATATCACGCTGTATAAACATTATGGTCTCCTCTCCCTATAAGATGGAGTGGTCTTTAAATGTATTTAAATTTGCAAAAAGATATTACTAATTTTCATAGTATCGTACTATGTACTGTACTACGCAATCTGCCGGTAATGCTGTGATCCATTGTGGAGTGTATATAGAGCTTGGCTCGTCAAAAATGACCGCATTATTATTTGTTTCCATTGCATTTGGGATTATTTAATTTTCTCGTTTTGGGCTTACTACTCTCTTAGTTACCGAGTAATGCGGTGCCAGATTTTTATCTCTGATTTATTTAAATAAAACCAATGAATAAAAATGTTATCAAGTTTCTTAATTGTAAGCTAGTAAGCCCAATCGAACGGGCCAAGTGACTCATCCGCGGCGATTTGACTTTTTTGTGTGAAAAATAAAAATCACGACAATTACTAAAAGGAAAACAACGTAACCGCCATGAACGGCCAAAACCTAACCGTCCCTATTGGAACCCGCTGTTCTCGCACTCACTCACTCAATCACTCACGCACTCAATTCATTAACATATCCATCATTTTCCTCGACATTTTCACTGGATACTGAGAAACCACATGGTGATCAAATGTTACAGACATTTTATGGGGATTTCACAATGCGAATATCAATATCTAATCTTCACCGATAATGCAATCACCAGCTGGAGAATATTACACTTCAATAAATATTGACACAACACGACCAGCAAACAAAGCACTCACAGGTACGTCACTCACGCCGTTGAGAACGAGCGCCGAGCGAGCGAGCGAGTGAGCGGCGGGAATTTCTTATCACATTAACACCTTTTCTGCTTTTATTGATACGATAACAAAAGTCGAAAGCGCAAAGCGCATTGTTGTTGGCGTTACGAGCGAACAGAATCGCTGCAATCGCTGGGCCTGAAGAGACAAACAGTGCGAGACGTTCAAGCAAACAACGCGTGGTGAATAAATTTAGAGCAGTGGAAGCAAACAAGTAACAAGTCACTTCTAGCGAGTGGACGAAAATAAATATTAAACGAGCATGGCTTCCAAAGATCTGGAGAAACCGGGCCCCTTGGCTAATGTCGACTTCAGCGGCATCTACGAAAATCAATACTCGCAGGAATTTAGCCAACTTAAACGGAATCTATCCGTGAAATCTATTAAAGATGTGGAGAAAGCTGAGGCCCCCCTGGATGATGTCGACTTCACCAGTGGTTTTGAGACACAATACGAACAGGAATACCGGCCGCTCAAACCGAAAGTTGTCGTGCCACGCAGCCAAGATCCCAAGACGTTGTGGTATCGCGACTTGAAGACAATTCTGGTGGTCTCATTTCTCATGGCCATCTTCCTGTTCGGCACCATTATACTGACCAAATTGGTGTTCACTTCAAATCCCCTGTACGTCTTTGCCATAACGGCCATCTACGTGATTCTGGCCATTATTATGATTGCCATCGAGGTAAAGACGATACATGTACGTTAACAACGACGCGGCCGAACTACCACCTGTACATTGTACACACACAACACCCTCACACACGCTCATGTGAAGGCTAACAAGTGACGATGATAACGACAACAAAACAAAACGAAACAAAAAAAAAACAAAGAAATTGTGTCCAAATTAAAAATACAAAACAAAATTATTGTGACTCGTTTTCGATATTTGTATTTTAAGTGGAATTATTAAATTAAATATAATCTAGAAATGTAAGAATTTTTTAAACGTAAATTATTGGCTGCATCAAAAATAAAAATTTGCAAAAAAACACAACAAATCGACAACACATTTAATTGGGTTTGATTTCTCTCGGTGTATGTGCGTGTGTCCCAGTGCCACTAGAAATTCCAGTTCATTGTGAATCATTTTTATTGATAATTGTATAAATCAGCAATTGATTACACAGAAATTGATATATCTATATACGAGAAAAGGCTACTCTGCTGGATATATCGAAATAATAGCAATTTGTGAAATATAAATGAAAAAAGAAAAAAATTGTGTCCGGATCCTAAAAAAGTATTTCTTACGTGCCTGGAAAAATCTAAAAATCATCACTAACACTTGTTCAAAAATGTTGCTTAAATACTTAAATAATACCACTCTGGCAGTCCAAAAAAAGATGTAAAAATGAATTTTCACTGTGTAAAAGTTAAGAAACAGAATTTTTAAAATAAAAAAATAAAAGGTTAACGAAATAAAAGTAAAATAAACAAGTAAAAATGGTGTTAAGTTCAGCACTTTATATACCCTCCATCTTGGATTGCATTCCACAGGGGCTGTCGATTTTCGTAGAAGTGCAGTAAAATTACAGGAAAATGTCAATTAATAATTGGCTATAACAAATAAAAATATTGAAAAAATAATTTTATAAAAAAATATAAAATTGTTTTAGTTTTTTTTTTCGTTTTTATTTTTTGGTCTGTAATCAATATTTGATTTGGACAGGGATTTTGTAATGACTCAAGACCATTCTGCATCTATATTTAATAGAATGCAAATTTATAAAATATAAAATTCATATTATTTCAAACCACCAGGCAAGACTACCAATATGTTTATACTATATAAATCGAAATAATACAAGTCAATTCAAAAAGTAAATATAAGGCAGCAATCTTAAAAAAACATAAATATTGGTAGATAGTTGGTTGTATTTCCATCCTATTTTAATTCCAAATGTAAAAATTTTGAAAATCCATTATCTCTCACGTACACAGTGCAAAATAACCTAACTTCATGATTCATCCAATTTTTGCTGTAAAAGTAAAATTATTTTGGATAAATATTTTTATTTTGCAAGTCTGTGCTGTCTGATAAATGTGTACGACCATTTTGTTGGTATAATTTTTATCGCCTTTTGTCCATTATGCCCCCTTAAGATAACGACTTTTCAAAATCTCTCCGAATTTCATCATTCTAGCTGTAGCCGTTGAGGTTGGTACCACTTTTATCCCTCTGTTCCCATTGTATCCCTTAATAGTACGGATTTGTAAAAAAAAACATTTTATGCATCGTGTCTACGCAATCAGAGCAATATATATATATATATATTTTATGCATCGTGTCTACGCAATCAGAGCAATATATATATATATATATATATATATATATATATATATATATCTTTTTAACTCCTATGAGGAGCCACGTACAAAATTAGGGCCGTAGGGCCACAACAAAATTATTATATCTAATTCTATCTAATGACAGGCTCTTAATTACACTCCAGTTCATTTCGGTTTTTTCAATTTCCTTTTCGAGTTGTCTTCTCCATGAATGCGCCGCCCACCTCTTCTGCGGCTGCCCAATCAGAGGAATATATACTCCGAATTTCATTACTCTAACTCTGGCCATTTGGTCCGTACCATTTTTATCCCCATTTTCCATTTTAGCCCCAAAAAGCACGAATTTCGAAAAATCCGTTTATTTTACGTGTCTACGCAATAGAAGGATTTACACATCGAATTTCATCATTCTAGCTGTAGCCGTTTAGTGGGTACCATTTTAATCCCTCTTTTCCCATTGTATCCCTTAAAAGTACAAATTAAAAAAAAACTTTTTTATTAGACATATTCAACAAACATGGCGAAACACTCGAAATATAATGGGAATTTTCAGTCCTTGTGAGGGCAAATTTTTTCCCTGAGGACCGATTTCTCCCATTTGCAATTCCAACCGATCTACAATTATAAGACGTATCATGGGAAATTTCGACGTTCTAGCTTATTTCGTTTATATGCTAGCGTGCATTCAACAGACGTACAAATGGACGGATGGACATAGCTAGATCGTCTTAGAATTTTATGACGATCAAGAATATATATAGTACTTTATAGGAATTCAAGGTGTTACAAACGGAATGACAAAGTTAGTATACCCCCATCCTGGAGGTGGAGGGTATAAAAAACATTTTTGTTGATTGTAGCAGCAGACATTTGGTCGGTACCAATCCTATGCCTTATCGCCGAACGAATTTAGGTAGGAGGTTAAAAAAATGTTGCTTAAATGTGTCTTATGGTTATAGATCGGTTGGGATTGAAAGTGGGCGGAATCGGCCCAGGGGGCCTAAATTTCCTAACAAGGACTGAAAATACCCAATAATAAAGGGTCCGCCAAATAACTTTTTTTGAAAATGCTATAAAAAAAACTACTGAATATTTTCTCAAATTTCTTTTTTATTTGAAAGTACAATCCTTCCGGTTAATAATGGAAAATAATTTCATTCAAATGGCTGCCTCGGGCACCCCACAAATAATAGTCCAACGGTTGAATAGTTGAAAAAAAAACGTTAGATGGCGGACCCTTTATATAACTCCCATACCAATGTCTCCTATGATTTACTTTTTCCGCTCTAGAAACCACATATTTCAACAAATATTTTTTTTTGAAAATGCTATAAAAAACTACTGAATATTTTCTAAAGGAAGAGTATTAATCGAATTTCATGGCTCTAACAGCAACTGTTTTTTTTCTGAAACTACACATTTGCAAAACAAGTAAAAACAGACTTAAGTTCGGCCAGTCCGAACTTTATATACAATCCACCTTGTATTGTATTTTGCATAAATACGCCTTATAGTCGTAGATCGGTTGGGATTGAAACTGGACGAAATCGGCTCAAAGAGAAAAATGTTTCCCTCACAAGGACTGAAAAAACCCATAATAACCCCTAATATATTAGAGTATTTAAGCATATTTTTTTCAATATCTCTGCTTGTACTTACTTGATATTGGGTATGCGCATTCCCCCGATAACAAAAACGTGCACCATAAAGTGATTTTTATTCGTAGGGGGTGAAATGGTGCAAAAAGGGATAAAAATGGTACATATCAAACGACAACAGCTAGAAACACGAAATTCACTGTGTACATCAGGTACATAATATGAAATTATTTTTTCCAAGTTCGTACGATAAAGGGATAAAATGGTAATAGAGGGATAAAAATGGTACCAACCAAACGGCTGCACCAAGAATAATGAAATTCGGTGTATACATTCCTCTGGAATAAAATAAATGTAAAATAAACGTATTTTCCGAAATTCGTACTTTTTGGGGTTCAAATGGGAAAAAGGGGATAAAAATAGTACCAACCAAATGTTCGCAGCTAGAGTCATGAAATTCGGAGTATAAATTCCTCTGATTACGTAGACACATAAAATAAACGGATTTTTCGAAATTCGTACTTTTTGGGGTTAAAATAGAAAAGAGGGGATAAAAATAGTACCAGCCAAATGACCGCAGCTAGAGTCATGAAATGCGGAGTATACATTCCTCTGACTACGTAGACACGAAAACTAAAAGTTTTTTCCAAATTCGTACTTTCAATGGATACAATGGGTACAGAGGGATAAAAATAGTAATATTACCTCGTACTTTTTACTTTTACGACAAAAATTGGTTGAATCATGAAGGTAGCCTCTATGAAATGCAATCCATATAAAGTTCGGGCCGGTCGCACTTAACGCCGTTTTTACTTGTTACTTGTTTAATTTCTTATTTTCTGAAAAACTAAATATCATTATTAAGGACTATATACAAGCCTTACTGATACGTACATAACGTTTCGTGGACAACGATTTAAATGTTTTCAGGACAACGATTTAAATGTCATATCAAAAACGACTCATACTCTAATAATAAAATAAATTATTATTATCCTATATGTTTATGTTTTTTCTCCGCATAGATTTTATTGTTTCTATTTACTCAGGTTCGAGATCATTTTGTATTTGTTTTCTTAGACAGACAACAAATTTCTAAAAAGAATTCCGTAATATTTATTTGGTTGGGTTATAGAAATGGCGTACGATCACTTCGGCAACCGCCACGCTACCTTATCAATGATCAGTATGCATTACAATGCGCAACAAAAATATAACATTTTCTGATTTATTTAAGATTTTTAAAAACGACATTAACTTAATAACACTGTCCAACAAATTTTGACTTTTTGAACGGAACAGAATAGCGACTCTATAATTCTGAAAGGGCCCGTTGAGTATATACATTTTGTAGAATAAACTTATAGTCCAGTTGATCTGAGTTTATTTTTACAGCGGTACAAAGCTTTCATTATACTAAGCGAATAAAGTGTTGTAAGTTAATGTCTGAGAAAGTTCTTATTGTCAGAAAAATTTTATAAGCATCATTTTTGTGGAAATGATCTCTCTTTATGGGTCAATTTAACTCTTTTTCCGAGAAAATCAAAAAGGACATTTAAGGAATAAAATGTTCTATGAAAAACAAGTAAGGAAAGGCTAAAGTCGGGCGGGGCCGACTATATAATACCCTACACCACTCCCTGCGTATATACCTCGCTTTGATCACTAAACCCAGGTAATTCATGGGAGCAATTTTATGTAGTTCATATAAATTATACTATAAATTATTCTTTAGTCAAATTTAATGAATATGGTAAATAATAAAGTAATTGATCCAATTTTCCAGCAGATATTCCGAGTAAAGTAAATATAACATGATCTGGAAAAATTGATCAAGATCCAAAGACAAATACAGATTATACAGAGGTAATTGGATGTATCGGACGGACATTTGAAGGGGGCTATAGCAACACTTGAGGCCTGTGCCAAAACATGCGCCAATATATTTCTCATTCACGGTAGGTATTCCTAGTTGAAACATAGAATCAATCATAGATGATCTGCAAAATTTGATGAAGATCCGATGTAAGATGTAGCTTCTAGAGCTGCAATAGAGCAGAAATATGGTCATCTCCCAAACAAGTAAGGAAAGACTAAAGACGGACGGAGCCGAAAATATATATCTCACTACAATTCAATGCGGTAAAAAAGTGAAATCGGGAAGGATTTTTGAATCCTGTAAATGTATGTGTTTGACAAAAAACGTTAAATCGGAAAGGACATTTGTATGGGGGTATATTGAAACCTGGAACGATGTGACCCGCTTTCACCATGTCTGTTTGTTGGTGAAATATAATATGCAAAGTTTGGCCAAAATCGGTTAAACATTCGGGAGCGACATTTGTATGGGGGCTATATCTAAATCTGAACCGATCTTACCCACTCTTAGCATAGATGTTTCTAGTTTGTATGGGGGCTATATCTAAATCTGAACCGATCTTACCCACTTTTAGTATAGGTGTTTCTAGTTCGATTTTAAAATGTTGTGCCAATTTTAAAGAAAATCGGGTACAATATGTGGTTTCTAGAGCGGAAAAAGTTGTGCCAATTTTAAAGAAGGGTACAATATGTGGTTTCTAGAGCGGAAAAAGTCAAACATTTGTACGGGGGCTATATCTAAATCTGAACCGATTTCCTTCAAATTCAATACCGATCGTCCTTGGCCAAAAAAGTAACTTTTACCAAATTTCATGATAATCGGACTACAATTGCGACCTGTAGAGTGCGAACAAGCTTAGATGGACAGCAGACCGACAGACATCGGTAAATCGATTCAGCTGGCGATTCTAAGCCGATCCGTATACTTAAAGGTGGGCCTAGCTCGATTATTTCTTATTGTTACAAACATTTGGCGCGAAACTAACTTATAATACCCAATTCCACGGTATAAAAATGTCGGAAAATTTCAGTGGCGGTCACCGAAGACACCAAAGTTGTAACAAATGCTCTTCCCGCTTAAATAGGAAATATCTAATTTGAAGAAAATCGGTTCAGAATTAGATATAGTCCCCATACGAATTTCACTTCCGATTTGACTATTTTCACTCTAGATACCACATATTATAACAGATTTTCTTCAAAATTGCCACAACATCTTATATTTAAATATCAATATCAATTAAATATATCAAACACCTGTGGTGAAAATAGGTCAGCTCGGTTCAGATTTATATATAGCTTCCATTCAAATTTAGCTCCCGATTTGACTTTTTCCGCTCTAGAAAACACATATTTTATCAGATTGTTTTCAAATTTTGCAAAACAGCTATAAACACCCATGGTGAAAATTGGTCAGATCGGTTCAGATTTATATATATCTACCATACAAATTTCGCTATCGATTTGACTTTTTCCGCTTTAGAAACCACATATTTTATTAGATTGTCTTCAAAATTGGCAAAACATCTTATATTTAAACTAGGAACACCTGTGGTGAAAATAGATCAGATCGGTTCAGATTTATATATAGCTCCCGTTGAAATTTCGCTCCCGATTTGACTTTTTCCGCTCTAGAAACCAAATATTTTAACAGATGATCTATAAATTTGGCAAAATATCTTATTTTTCAACTAGAAACATCCATGGTGAAAATGAGTCAGATCGGTTCAGATTTATATATAGCTCCCATTCAAATTTCGCTCCCGATTTGACTTTTTCCGCTCTAGAAACCATGTATTCTATCAGATTGTCTCTAGATTTGGCAAAACATCTTATATTTCAACTAGAAACACCTGTGGTAAAAATATGTCAAATCGGTTCAGATTTATATATTGCTCCCATACAAATTTTGCTCCCGGAATGACTTTTTCCGCCCCAGAAACCACGTATTTTCAGCGAAGTTCTTCAATGTAAGCATAACATGTTATATTTAAACTGGAAGAACTTATTGTAAAAGTTAGTCACTTCATTCCATGTTTGGATATAGCCCCGATACAAATATTCTTCTTCGATTTGACAAATTGGACCAGGTCATATTAGCCTATGATTAGGAAACATACAAAAAATCTTCCTGATTTAACTTTTTAATTGAATTGTATTCGGATAGAAATCCTTACTTGTTATTATTAATTTCAATATATTTTCAACATTCTACATCCCATGTCTGTCATGTAAGGCTCTACATTTCGTAGAAAAATTCCAATGAACATTCTTGAGTGACTGCAATGCTTCTGCTTTGTGTTTGTTCAAATTCAATTTGAAAACAAACTGTGGCGCACAAAAATAAACAAAAAATTTACATTTTTTGAAGTTGGCACTTTGTCATACATTTTGTTTATATTTTGCGGCGTGGCGTTGGAACGTTCAATCTCAAGTCCAGTGACCAAAGAACGAGCAAACATCAGCAAAAACAAAAAGAAAAACAAAGAAGCAAAGTCCGACTGAAACTAAAGACGTCATTGTGGCGGCATCAGAATCGAGAATCTCACTCAGTTTACAAAACGGCATCAACAGACCAGTTGGCATTTGGCGAAAATTTCGGATAATTTGTATAGAAGTTGAACAAATTAATAATAAAAAATTTCAATAAAAATGGAAAATCGGTAAATAATATATAAAAGAATAATATGTAAAAGTGAAACTTCGAAAAACTATTCCATTTGTGTAGGTATTCCTGTGAACTATTGCTCGAAAAAGATGAATGTGATTTGGAGACGCCAACAGCAGCTGCTCCAAACGTGAATAATGTGGATAATGCCACTGATGAGGAAGCGCCTACGGCCACGGATATAAATTCCCGTCTCGCGAAGAAATTATTTGCCAACTGGACTGCAACGGGCATAGCCATGTGTGTTTTCTATAAAGTTTGTTTATTTGTCATTATCACTGTACTCTTTGTAATAATGAAGAAATCAAAGTGAAAATTTTAAAGTTTTTCAATTATTATCAAAGATTTAGGGTCGCGGAATAGAATTTTTCAACCCTGTAATCCTAGAACTTCGTATAAGTCTGTGTGTGAAAATTCATCGAAATCGGTTACTTCGATATAAGAGTGTCGCATTTATTTTCCATTTTTATACCCTCCACCTCCAGGATGGGGGTATACTAACTTTGTCATTCCGTTTGTAACACATTGAAATATCGACCTGATACCCTATAAAGTATATATATTCTTGATCGTCATAAAATTCTAAGACGATCTAGCCACGTCCGTCCGTCTGTTGAAAACACGCTACCATCTAAACGAAAGGAGCTAAATTCAGCTTATAGTCGTAGATCGGATGGGATTGCAACTGGACGAATTCGGTCCAAAGGGAAAAATTTTTCCCTCACAAGGATTGAAAATACCCATAATCACCCCTAATATTTTTGAGTATTTAAGCATATTTTTTCAATATGTCTGCTTGTGCTTACTTGATATTGGGTATGCGCATTTCCCCGATAACAAAAACGTGCACCATAAAACGATTTTTATTCGTAGGGGGTGAAATAGGGCAGAAACGGATAAAAATGGTACATATCAAACGACAACAGCTAGAAACACGAAATTCGCTGTGTACATTCCTCTAATTGAGTAGATACATAATATGAAATTATTCTTTCCAAATTCGTACTTTTAAGGGGTAAATGGGAATAGAGGGATAAAAATGGTACCAACCGAACGGCTGCACCTAGAATAATGAAAATCGGTATATACAGGGTGATTTTTTAAGAGCTTGATAACTTTTTTTTTAAAAAAAACGCATACAATTTGCAAAATCTCGTCGGTTCTTTATTTGAAACGTTAGATTGGTCCATGACATTTACTTTTTGAAGATAATTTCATTTAAATGTTGACCGCGGCTGCGTCTTAGGTGGTCCATCCGCTTAGTCCAATTTTGGCATTTCCACGTTTTTGAGTAACAGAGACCCAATTGGTGCGAACGGCGACGAATCGAAAATTGGTGGTCATCATTAACACTGGCCGATACAGCTGCGATATTTTCTTCAGTTCGCACTCTACGTAAGCGTGTTGGTGGTTTAATGTCCAACAATGTAAATTTGGTGCGAAATTTAGTCACAATAGCCCGAATAGCCGCTTCAGTGGGTCGATTAAACTGACCATAAAATGGAAGCGCGCAATGAACTTTCTTAACAGAGCACGCATTTTGATAATAAAATTCAATAATTTGCAAGCGTTGTTCGTTTGTAAGACGATTCATGATAAAATGTCAAAGCATACTGAGCATCTTTCTCTTTGACACCATGTCTGAAATCCCACGTGATCTGTCAAATACTAATGCATGAAAATCCTAACCTCAAAAAAATCACTCTTTACATTCGTCTGATTGCATAGACACGTAAAATACACGGATTTTTCAAAATTCGTACTTTTTGGGGTTAAAATAAAAAAAAGGGGATAAAAATAGTACCAATCAAATGACAGCAGCTAGAGTCATGAAATTCGGAGTATATATTCCTCTGACTGCGTAGACACGGAAAATAATCCGATTTTTCGAAATTTTTACTTTTTGGGGTTAAAATGGAAAAAGGGGATAAAAATAGTACCACCCAAATGACCGCAGTTGGAGTCATGAAATTAGGAGTATACATTCCTTCGACTACGTAGACACGGAAAATAAACGGATTTTTCGAAATTCATATTTTTTGGGGTTAAAATGGAAAAAGGGGATAAAAATAGTACCAACCAAATGACCGCACCTGGAGTCATGAAATTAGGAGGATACATTCATTCGCCTACGTAGACATGTACAATACACGTTTTTTCCAAATTCATACTTTCAAGGGATACAATGGGTACAGAGGGATAAAAATGATACCAAACAAACGGCTGCACCTAAAATAATGAAATTCGGTGTATACATTCCTCTGATTGCATAGACTCGTAAAATACACGGATTTTTCAAAATTCGTACTTTATGGAGTTAAAATGAAAAAAGGGGATAAAAATAGTACCAATCAAATGACCGCAGCTAGAGTCATGAAATTCGGAGTATACATTTCTTTGACTACGTAGACATGAAAAATAAAAGGTTTTCTTCAAAATTCGTACTTTCAAGGGATACAATGGGTACGGAGGGATAAAAATGGTACCAACCAAACGGCTACACCTAGAATAATGAAATTCGGTGTATACATTCCACTGATTGCGTAGACACGTAAAATAAACGGATTTTTCGAAATTCGTACTTTTTGGGAGTTAAAATGGAAAAGGGGGATATAAATAGTACCATCCAAATGACCGCAGCTAGAGTCATGGAATTCAGGGTATACATTCCAACTAAACGACTACAGCTAGAATGATGAAATTCGGTGTATACATCCATCTAATTGCGTAGACACGTAAAATAAAGAGATTTTAGAAAGTCCTACTCTTAAGGGAGTAAAATAGAAAAAGGGAGATAAAAATGGTACCAACCAAATGGCCGCAGCTATAATTATTCCTCTGACTGCATAGACACGCAAAATAAAAAAATTTCGAACTTTTACGGCAAAAATTGGTTGAATCATGAAGTTAGGATTACGTACGTGATATAATGGATTTTCAAAATTTTTACTTTTAGAATCAAAATAATCTAAAAAAATCATTACTACCAATATTTATGATATTTAAATTTTTTGAAAATATAAATATAAGAATATTTATTTTTTGAATTGACTTGAAGTATTATATCGATATGTAAACGTATTGTTAGCCTTGCCTTATAAGCGTGGTTTGAAATAATTAAAATATTATATTTATTTATAAAATTATTTTTTATTCAATATTTGTATTTGTTTGCTACATTAAACAAGTAAGGAAAGGCTAAAGTCGGGCGGGGCCGACTATATAATACCCTACACCACTCCCTGCGTATGAACCTCGCTTTGATTACTAATCCCAGGTATTTCATGGGAGCAATTTTATGTAGTTCATATAAATTATACAGTTACTATAAATTCATCTTTAGTCATATTTAACGAATATGGTTAATAATATGGCAATTAATCCAATTATCCGACAGACAAATTCAAATTATACAGTAGTAATAGGATGAATCGGACGGACATTTCAAAAGAGACAAACAACATTTTGGGCCTGGCCCAAAACATGGGCCTATATATTTCTCATTCACGGTAGGTATTCCTAGTCGAAAAAAATATCATGATCTGCAAAATTGAAGATCCGATGTAAGATGTAGTTTCTAGAGCTGTAATAGATCAGAATGGGGCTCCATTTGGGTTATACCAAAGTATGGACATATGGGCATCTTCCAAACAAGTAAGTAAAGGCTAAAGACTGACGGACTTTCTATCTCACTACAATTCAATTCGTTAAAAAAGTGAAATCGGAAAGGATTTTTGCATCCTGTGTTTGACAAAAAACTTTAAATCGGAAAGGACATTTGTATGGGGGTATATGAAACCTGGAACGATGTGACCCGATTTCACCATGTATGTTTATTGACGAAATATAATATGTAAAGTTTGGCCAATATTCGGGAGCAATATTTGTATGAGGGCTATATCTAAATCTGAACCGATCTTACCCACTTTCACCATAGGTCTTTTAAGTTAGATTATAAGATGTTGTGCTAATTTTAAAGAAAAAACTGGAACAATATGTGGATTTTAGTCAAATCAAATCAAAAAGTCAAATCGGGAGTGATATTTGTATGGGGCTATATCTAAATCTGAACCGATCTTTCCCACTTTCAGCATAGGTTTTTCTAGTTCGATTATAAAATGTTGTGCCAATTTTAAAGAAAATCGGGTACAACATGTGGTTTCTAAAGAGGAAAAAGTGAAATAGGGAGCGATATTTGTATGGGGTCTATATCTAAATCGGAAGCGATCTTACCCAATTTTTTGCATACGTGTTTCTAGTTTGATTATAAGATGTTCTGCCAAATTTAAAGAAAATCGGATACAATATGTCTTTTCTAGAGCGGAAAATGTCAAATCGGGAGCGACATTTGTATGGGGGCTATATCTAAATCTGAACCGATCTTACCCAATTTCTGCATACGTGTTTCTAGTTTGATTATAAGATGTTCTGCAAAATTTAAAGAAAATCGGGTACAATATGTCGTATCTGGAGCGGAAAATGTCAAATCGGGAGCGACATTTGTATGGGGGCTATATATAAATCTGAACCGATCTTATCCAATTTTTGCATACGTGTTTCTAGTTGGATTATAAGATGTTCTGCCAAATTTAAAGAAAATCGGATACAATATGTCTTTTCTAGAGCGGAAAATGTCAAATCGGGAGCGACATTTGTATGGGGGCTATATCTAAATCTGAACCGATCTTACCCAATTTCTGCATACGTGTTTCTAGTTTGATTATAAGATGTTCTGCAAAATTTAAAGAAAATCGGGTACAATATGTCGTATCTGGAGCGGAAAATGTCAAATCGGGAGCGACATTTGTATGGGGGCTATATATAAATCTGAACCGATCTTATCCAATTGTTGCATACGTGTTTCTAGTTGGATTATAAGATGTTCTGCCAAATTTAAAGAAAATCGGATACAATATGTCTTTTCTAGAGCGGAAAATGTCAAATCGGGAGCGACATTTGTATGGGGGCTATATCTAAATCTGAACCGATTTCCTCCAAATTCAATACCGATGGTCCTTGGCCAGCAAAAGTAATTTGTGCTAAGTTTCATGACAATCGGACAACAATTGCGACCTGTAGAGTGCGAACAAGCTTAGATGGACAGCAGACGGACGGACGGACGGACGGACGGACGGACGGACAGACAGACATCGTTAAATCGACTCAGCTGGTGATTCTAAGCCGATCGGTATACTTAAAGGTGGGTCTAGCTCGATTATTTCTTGGTGTTACAAACATTTGGCGCGAAACTAACTTATAATACCCTAGACCACGAAGTGGTGTAGGGTATAAAAATGATATTTTCCTATAATATCACTGCACTTCTACGAAAAATCGACAGCCTCTGTGGAATGCAATCCATGGTGAAGGGTATATAAAGTTCGGACCGGCCGAACTTAACGCCGTTTTTACTTGTTCATATTACCAACGGTGCGATTTTCCTACTATAGAAGAATTTTTTATATATATTAGGGCGGGTCAATATTTATGAGTGGAAAAAATTTTTCCTTTTTGAGAATTGAAGTTTATTTCCGATTCAAATTCCCATAGTTTCTTTGGGATATATTCTTAGAATTCTTCGTCTATTACGTTTTTCCCTGACGCTTTGTGGGAAAGAAATCGACTCAATCTAATAGATACAGTCTTATTTTATTAATATATCCATAAACAAATTTTCTTGTTGCTTTGGAAATATAAGAGTCCGTAATATTAAAATTATTATTCTATTATTCTATTCCCAACACATAAAAGCTCTAAATATAACTTTCAACAACATTTTGCAAAACCAACTTTAAGTTGCCTGCGGCTATTTGCAGCCCTCTCCTCGCCACTTTGCTCTGCCACGACAACAAACTCAAACTCCTTTCCGTCCATTCAAATATTTACCCGCAAAAATGTAATTGTCGCTGTGGAAAAACACTTAACGTTTGATTATTTTTCCCTTTTGTTTGGCGTTTGCTATTTTTTGGACAAACAATTTCGTGGTGCACTTTTCAAACGTTCGACATAAAAACTGGTCTGGTCCGACACCAACACTCTTGGCGTTTCAGTTTTGTTGTTATTGCAATTTTATTGAAGGCATCGTCATCATCATGATCGGGGAAGTGTCACTAACGAAACGGAGACGCAACTTAATTGAAATTGAAGAGAAAGCTGAAATTCAGTAATCACATTTTCTAAACGACGAAAATAGAATTGTGCTCCTTCGACGACATCATAATGGCTTGCAATGACGCACAGTGTTTTAGCAGCTGCGAAAACTCCCAAATTTAAGGCGTTATTTGTGTGATTGAATTATGGAATAGGATCATTCAATTTAAGCAAACATGGCTTCAACATCACGTTTAAAAGAAACTCTTAATTCACACAATATAAGAATAACTCTACTTCAAAAAAGATAAGTTGCGAAGTCAAAAGTTTCGAAAACTTATTAATAATCTAAATTTAAAAAATGTCAGTGATGTCTACGAATTTTCGAGGACCAATACCTTCAAATTTTCGCCTTTTATGAAAATATTACACTGTGTGTGGCGTAGCAACGGCGGCAGGGAGGCGATGTTCGCAGGCAGAGATGATGATGTTGGTGTTGATATTGGCGTTGGTGTTGTGTGTGTGTGTTTGTGTCGGCTGCTGACGATGATGGTGTTGCTAACAATAATGGAAATGACTTAATTAATTTTAATGTTTTTTCCTTCTTCTTCATCTTTCCAGCGAGCAAAGGCAAAGGATGTGTAAAGTGTTCTCATATATTCAAACCACACACACATACACTCACAAAAAGGACAATCACTTCAAGTCCTTGCGAACGACAATAACATAATGCCAACACCACTCACTCCTTTTGTGTCGCAAAATAAAAAGACCGACAGAAAAGAACATGAAATAATACAATTAAAATAATTATGGTTAATTACAATGGGCTTCCAACGAATTAAATAATAAGCGTATGACTGGATGGCGGCCAGACAGCTTGGCTGGATGACTGGCACAAAGCAGGCACACACGGACACGTGAATAGCTTTTATTGTTCGTTTGGCGGCTCCAGAGGCTTACTTTGACTCCGTATTTCCGGCGCAGGCCAATTTCAGCTGCAAGGCCTGCGATGTCAACCTAGACAGCCATTTAATTCTTCTACATATGGGTACGCACAGCCGAAATTGTTAGCAAATTTTATGTGCGACAAGATGATTCAGGAATATTTATGTATTTGACAATGACTGTAATTGTACGTCATACTAATTACAGCCTATCAAATTTATTTGAGAAAAAACACATGCGAATGACTTAGGGATCACGCAAATAAATTAATTAGTACGTGTTTCTTAGGCGAGAAAGAAGAAACAGAGCCTTGTGGTTCGGTGATTAAACATTTATTAAATAATTTTAATTTTATCCGTCTCTGTGTTTGGATAGTATTTAATTAATTTTCTTTTGGTGGATATAGATAAATCTAAAATAGTAATTTGGAAACCTCCTATGTGAGTGCACACAGTCAATGGAATGTGCTTGTCGATATGCACTATTTTATTTTTTTTTATTTATTATGAATTACAATACAAAGTAAATTTATATTCTAATTTTGGGTCCAGGGATTGAGCCGGGGTGACTAAGACCATTGTAGCTAGTTATTGCAGCGACAGACCAGAGCCTCTGGTGGGAATCGAACCCACGACCCCCACGCTGATAGCCGAACATGCTACCAACTCGACTACCGGAGTGCTCATGCACTATTTTAACTGAACTACTTCGTATGTATAATTTTTATAATTTTCTACCAAGTTTTGAACAAAATATTCCAACCATTTATATCCTCGATCTCATGTATCTAGATCCAGCCAGCCAGATTACAACTTTTTGCACTTCTTTCCCAAAAAGTACACATTTTGAAAAATCACTATAAGTAACATGTGTCTTTCTTTCCCTACAAATATGTACTTTATTTGTTAACACATTTATTCCTTGTTGTCCCGTATCCCTCTTTTAAGTACAAATTTTGAAATATCCATTTATGTTCCGCGTTTATGTAAATAAAGGATTGTACAGCATTTTTATCCCTTTTCGTCCCGCGCACCCCTTAAACGTACAAATTTCGAAAAATCAAACTACTGCGCTTCTATATGGTCAGAGGAATTTACACACTAAATTTCACGATTCTAGTTGTAATTCTAAAGTTGGTACCATTTGTATCCCTTTTTGTCCCGCTCGCCCCTTAAAAGTACAAATTTCGAAAAATCGATTTATTTTTATTTATGTCTACGTTGTCAGAGAAATTTCACGACGGTAGAAATATTTTAGTTTGTACTATTTTTATCCCGCTCATTGTTTATAAGTACAAAATTCGAAAAAATCGTTTAGATTTGCTCTTCTCGTTGTGAGAGGAACTTACACGCCAATACTTTAGTTGGCACTACTTTTATCCCTTGTCGACTATAGCTGCAATTCTTAAATTGGAACCCTTTTTGTCCCGCCTACCCCCTAAAAAGTACAAATTTTGAACAATCCAATTATTCTGCGCTTCTACATGGTCAGGAATTTACACACCAAATTTCACGATTCTAGCTGTAATACTTTAGTTGCTAACATTTTTATCCCTTTTTGTCCCTCTTATCCCTTAAATGTACAAATTTCGAAAAATCCAATTTTACTTCGTTTATATATGATCAGAGGAATTTACATACCATATTTCACGATTCTAGCTGTAAAACTTTAGTTGGTATCATTTTTTCCCTTTTTGTCCCGCTCTCCCCTTAAATGTACAAATTTCGAAAAATCCAATTTTACTTCGTTTCTATATGGTCAGAGGAATTTACATACATTTTACTAAATTTTTGGCCGATTTTTTCATATGAAAAGTAACACATTTTTTTGGCCATTTTTAATATTTTTTCATTTTTAGAAAATTTTCTTTTTGTGATTTTCCGTGGAGCCGTATTTTTAAGATTTTTCTAAGTGATAACTTTTATTCTTGGGATCGTATTTCTTGGAAAAAAATTTTAAATGGTCTGTAACACCGTGCGACAGTACTTTATGGATCTGAACAAGACCAAAATATGTAGAACAAATAAAAAGGGCGTTAAGTTCGGCCGGGCCGAACTTTATATACCCTCCACCATGGATTGCATTCCACACAGGAAAATATAATTTTTTTAATATAGCCAAACCAAAACGAATACAAATATTGAAAAATTAATTTTATAAATAAATATAATATTTTAATTATTTCACACGACGCTTATAAGGTAATGATTGGTAGCATGACCTTATACGTGAATTCAAAAAATAAATATTGTTATATTTATATTTTCAAAAATATTTTCAAAGCCATAAATATTGGTAGATAGTGGGTGCTCAAGTTGGTTGTATTTCCATTCTATTTTAATTCCAAAAGTACAAATTTTAAAAATCCGTTATCAGACGTACATAGTGCAAAATAACCTAACTTCATGAGTCAACCAATTTTTGCCGTAAAAGAAAAAGTACGAATTTGGAAAAAAACTTTTTATTTTGCGTGTCTATGTAGTCAGAGGAATGTATACACCGAATTCCATGATTCCAGCTGCGCCCATTTGGTTAGTACCATTTTTACCCCCTTGACGTTTCTACGCACTTAGAATTTCATCATTCTAGCTGTTTAGTTGGTACTATTTTTATTCCTCTGTACCATTGTATCCCTTGAAAGTACTAATTTCGAAAAATTCGTCTATTTTCCGTGTCTACGCAGTCGGTGGAATGTATACTTCGAATTTCATGACTCTAGCTGCGGTCATTTGATTGGTACTATTTGTATCCCCTTTTTCATTTTAACCCCAAAAATTACGAAGTTTGGAAAATCCGTGTATTTTACTTATTTATGCAATCAGAGGAACGTATACACCGAATTTCATTATTCTAGGTAGAGCCATTTGGTTGGTACCATTTTTATCCCTCTATTACCATTTTACCCCTTAAAAGTACGAATTTGGAAAAAATACTTTTACATTATTTATCTACTCAATTAGAGGAATGCACACACCGAATTTCGAGTTTCTAGCTATTGTCGTTTAATAAGTACCATTTTTATCCCTTTTTTGCCCCATTTCACCCCCTACAAATAAGAATCACTTTACGGTGCACGTTTTTGCTATAAGGGGAATGCGCATACCAAATATCAAGCAAATATGAACAGTCATATCCAAAAAACATGCTTAAATACGCTTAAATATTAGGGATTATTATGGGTATTTTTAGTCCTTGTGAGGGAAAAATTTTTCCCTTTGGGCCGATTTCGCCACATTTCAATCCCAACCGATCTACGACTATAAGACGCATTTATGGAAAATTTGAACGTTCTAGCTCCTTTCGTTTAGATGCTAGCGTGCTTTCAACAGACGGACGGACGGACGGACATGGCTAGATCGTCTTAGAATTTTATGACGATCAAGAATATATATATTTTATAGGGTCTCAGGTCGATATTTCAAGGTGTTACAAACGGAATGACAAAGTTAGTATACCCCCATCCTGGAGGTGGAGGGTATAAAAATTGTGTACACAATTTTCATTTGGTGATCTTGCAAGACATGGACTTTTGATTTTCAAAGAACATATTAGTTTTAATAACACTGTCCAACAAACTAAGACTTTTTGATTGGAACAGAATATCGACACTATAATTCTGAAAGGGCATTTTGACCAGAAGACCATTTTTGTAGAATAAACTTATAGTCCAGCTGAAAAGACACCGATGTTGTAAATAAAGCTTAAGTAGAATATTTTCACACAAAAAACATTACTAGGTTTAAAATGCGTTCATGATTTTTGGAAGATCTATCCATATAAATTGGATATATTTTTTAACTGAACCAACACTCAGGGGATGTCCGCTATGAATGCAGCGCATTGCGTTGGCGGCAGGAAGATACGGTATTGGAAGGAGGTAAGAGGGAGTAGTGTTTGTTGACTTTTGTTTTAAGCTTCTGAATATCGTAATTAGCTGGGAAGATATCTGCCGGTAGTCGATTCCACATACGGATAGTGCGGGCGGAGAACGAATTCATTCTGTAATGTGTGGTGCGGTCAGTTGTTCAATTGATAACAAATGGGGGAGAATTCCTGAAAAGTCGCGTATCTCTACCGAACGTTCTCAGGGGAGGTATAAGATCACGAATATCCGAAGAACAAGCACCAAACAAGCATACAAAACCCACATTATGACGATGTTCAAGGGAAACAATAGAATTGGATATCCTACCGTCACCTATCAACAGCATCGTCCTCCTCTGGACACGGTCAAGTAGCTCCAGTCATGAAGCTGGAGCACCCGACCATATATGGGAGTTGTATTCCATCTTTGGTCTGATGTAAGTAGTGTAGATATTGAGAAGATCAGGAGGACTGAAGTATTTCTTACACCAGTTTAAGAAGCCTGGACACTTGAATGCTTCTTTCGACACTTCATATACATGGTTTGTCCAACGAACATGACTAAAACATCAAGAGTATCTGATTGATCAATATATACACCTTTCATTAAAATCGATGACACCGTTGGATCAACGAATCGCTTGTGAGATAACAAGGAGCACTTGGTCTTACGTGCATTAAAATGTACTCTATTAACTTGACCCCATTCGGAAATGGCCAGTAAATCCTGGCTGGGTGACTCATCCATCAATCGGCTTTTGTCTTCAATTTCTTGACGACTTGGTCTATGTTCGAATGACTACGAATGACAGAGGTTGCTGTCATCCGCAAATGAGTAAATTTGATTCGAAGTCCGATCCAAGAGGTTGTCGATGAAAATAAGAAAAAGGGAAGGCGAAAGAACATAACTCTGTGGCACTCCTGCGGTTAACCTATGCTCGTCGGATGAGAAGCCATCTACAACAACTCGTATAGTGCGATCTCTGACGAAGCTCGATATAAATCGAGAGAAATCACTACCAACACCAAAAGCGGCAAGCTTTGATAAGAGTGCGCCGTGCCAGACTCCATTAAAGGCCTTGGAGATATCTAGAGCAACAACCTTACTCTCACCAACTGGTGGATGGATCGATTCCATTTTTCGGATAACAGTGTCATCAGTTCTCCCGTAGATAGATTCCTACGGAAGCCATACTGTAAAGATGTTTGAGCCATGTCCGTGCGTCTGTCTGCTGTACACGATAACTCTCGAAAGGAGTTAAGGAATCGATTCAAACTTTGCACATGATAATATTTTTCCCAAATTTAGTTTAAGTTCGAAGATGGACGAAATTGCCACGCCCCTTCTGGTACCTTCTACAAAAATGACTCATATTTCTTCTGTATTAAATTATATATTCTTCTGTATTAAATTATTTCACAAATATGGAGTCAGTGACGTCATTTATCGTCCGGTATTTATCATTTAGGAATCATTCGACAGGTATTGCTTCCGTCTATTTATTTTTCATAACTCCTATTACAAAAGACAATACAAGTCTAAAAATGTATATTTATAGTGTTTACAAGGGCCTGTAAATCCATGAAAAAAATTTGGACAAAAGTGCAACAAGTAAAATCGGCGTTAAGTTCGGCCGGGCCCAACTTTATATACCCTCTAACCACCGATTGCATTCCACAGAGGTTGTCGGCTTTCGTAGAAGTGCACTAATATTACAGGAAAATATAATTTTTTTAATATAGGCAAACCAAAACAAATACAAATATTGAAAAATTAATTTTATAAATAAATATAATATTTTAATTATTTCAAACCACGCTTATAAGGTAATGTTACCAATACGTCAATTCAAAAAATAAATATTCTTATATTAATATTTTCAAAGCCATAAATATTGGTAGATAGTGGGTGCTACAGTTGGTTGTATTTCCATTCTATTTTAATTCCAAAAGTACAAATTTTTAAAATCCATTATCAGACGTACATAGTGCAATATAACCTAAGTTCATGATTCAACCAATATTTGCCGTAAAAGAAAAATTACGAAATTGGAAAAAACTTGTTAATTTGCGTGTCTATGAGGAATGTATACACCGAATTCCGTGATTCCAGCTGCGCCCATTTGGTTGGTACCATTTTTACCCCCTTGACGTTTCTACGCAATTAGAATATCATCATTCTAGCTGTAGTCGTTTAGGTGGTACTATTTTTATCCCTCTGTACTATTGTATACCTTGAAAGTACTAATTTCGAAAAATTCGTCTATTTTCCGTGTCTACGCAGTCTGATGTGACTCTAGCTGCGATCATTTGATTGGTACTATTTTTATCCCCTTTTTCATTTTAACCCCAAAAAGTACGAATTTCGAAAAATCAGTTTATTTTCCGTGTCTACACACTCAGAGGAATGTATACTCCGAATTTCATGACTCCAGCTGCGGTCTTTATATTGGTACTATTTTTATCCCCTTTTTCATTTTAACCCCAAAAAGTACGAATTTTGAAAAATCCGTGTATTTTGCTTATCTATGCAATCAGAGGAATGTATACACCGAATTTCATTATTATAGGTACAGCCGTTTGGTTGGAACCATTTTTATCCCTCTATTCCTATTTTACCCCTTAAAAGTACGAATTTGGAAAAAATAAATTTATATTTTCTATTATAATATCTACTCAATTAGAGGAATGCAAACACCGAATTTCGTGTTTCTAGCTGTTGTCGTTTAATATCTACCATTTTTATTCCTTTTTTGCCCCATTTCACCCCCCTACAAATAAGAATCACTTTATGGTGCACGTTTTTGCTATAAGGGGAATGCGCATACCAAATATCAAGCAAATATAAACAGACATATTCAAAAAACATGCTTAAATACGCTAAAATATTAGGGATTATCATGGGTATTTTTAGTCCTTGTGAGGGAAAAATTTTTCCCTATGGGGCGATTTCGCTCTATTTCAACCGATCTACGACTATAAGACGCATTTATGGAAAATTTGAACGTTCTAGCTCCTTTAGTTTAGATGCTAGCGTACTTTCAACAGACGGAAAGACGGACGGACATGGCTAGATCGTCTTAGAATTTTATGACGATGAAGAATATATACACTTTATAGGGTCTCAGGTCGATATTTCAAGGTGTTACAAACGGAATGACAATGTTAGTATAACCCCATCCTGGAGGTGGAGGGTATAAAAAATTACACGGGAAAAACTTGATTTTTAGAGATGTTTTCAGGGGCGTTTAGCTCACAGACTGCTTGACCCAGCGACGAAATATTTTGCAGTTCATCATTAAACAGTCCAATCTTCATTGCTGGAGGGTGACCGCAGCAATTTATTTTCGTGACCCATCCTACTATATATGTGTCTATATCCTACCAGTTCATCCTAAAAGTTCAACATTTTTAAAATTTCCTTATGGCAAAATTTCTGATTTCCTATTCACCCTACAAATTAATTTTTTTTAAATCGGGAAATGCAGTTCTGTTTTCCTTCTATTGCAAACTTTCAGTAAAATCGGAGAATCTAAAGAAGATTTCTGTTCCATTTCACATGGAATTAGTCTAGTTTAATAATAGGTAGCAAAACTTCTGGATGATAAATGGACAATATTGACCAGATTAGATTATATACTAGATTATCACCTGGACAAATCTAGATGATATCGCAAAAATAACCTCCTAGAAGACGAAAATAATATTTTCCATATTTTTTAATCAAAATAATTATATGAAGTTTTGATCCTAAAGGTGTGAATATCGAAAGATATCTTTATTTTTCGCATCTACACAGTCAGAGCAATGTACACGTTGAATGTCACTATTCTAACAGACAGACGTACGGACATGGCTAGATCGTCTTAGAATTTTACCACGACACAGATATGAGGTCTCCGACGAATATTTCAAGGTGTTACAAACGGAATGACAAAGTGAATATACAACCATCCCATGAAGGAGGGTATACAAATATATAAATATGTACTTTCCCGCATGCAGCTTAAAACAATATATCCTGCATCATGGCATTTCTATGGTAACTTTGCCTATAAAATGTGTCGCTGAGCTTCTGAGGACAATTGTCTATTCCGTGCAATGAGATGTCCTTTATTGAAATGTTTTAATTTTAATTTTTGTTAAGCAACTTCAGTGCACAAGCGGCCGTCAACGCAGTTCATAAAAAATATTGCTCTTATTTACTGATCTTTTGTGTTAATGTCCTTTAAATTGTAACTTAAATGTTGTGTTTGATGTCGTTAATGTTCCAATTCCAGTGAAAATGTAAGAACAGCCATTTCATTTCATTCCGAGGTCCTTTACGTCGTTTGGCCGATGTTCGTCGTACCATCGACTTACAATAAAGTGTAAAGTACCGGAAGTGCTATTAAACCGCGCCGTTTCTTTTGTTGTTGCCGTGTATGTTGTTGTTGATGCTGATTCAGATACTGATTCTGTTGTTGCTGCCGTTGTAATTGTAGCGAAAACAGAGGCTCGCGTGGCCGTTGTTGGTGTTGGTCTTGTTGTTGTTGATGATGATGTTTCTGCCGTTGTTGCTGTTGGAGGCAAAGTAAGATTGCAGACATAATTAAATCAACGACAAAACATACATTAAAATGAAACCAACAACAATAACAAGAGCATCAACGATGGCAACGACAACGGCAGCAGCGACGGCTACGGCGATGACAACAACGGCAAGCAGCAGCAACAACAAAACACCAACATCAAATTAAAGGACGTAATAAAATACTTGGTTCGTTTGGTCCTTTTTGACTTTAAATACCCAGCCACACACACACTTACACGGACCCTATCCTCGCTGGCGCTGTAGTTGACGGCCTTAACATGCGTCCATGTTAAAGGACAAATGCCGTGTGTATGTGTGAGTGCGTGTGTGCCTGCCTGTTCGAGTGAGTCTATAAATGGTCTCCTTCCTCAAGGACTGTATGCAAATAATTAGCATACCACTGCTGCTGGTATCCCTAACGGATAGGGGCCGCAGAGCAGAGTAAAGAGAAAGCGTAAACGAATGGGAAAGGGGTTTCATTCACAGTCATCGTGTTAATTACTCAGTCGTCCAAAAATTGCTATGATAAATGTTGAAAATTATTTCAATTGTCGCTTTTTACGTTTATGTTCAAACTTAAGAATTACTCTTTTTATACTTTTCGGGTTTTAATGGCCTGCGAGGAGTTAATAGAAAGCCAAGGAATGAGAGATAGCCGAGCAGAGAGTTGCGAGATAAAAATGCTAGCAATTGCTCTCAAGCAGGGGAAACAATTAATTACGAAAGGTTAACTCAAGCCAACAACGAAAAAGTTGAAACTTTTTACACTTGTCGGCTGATTAAATAAAATGAAGGAGAAGGGAGAGAAGAAGATGGATGATGAGAATGAGGATAAGGATAAGGGGCAGTATGTGAATTTATGACCAGCACTATAGAAATATGTATCGGCGACAAATTTTCTATAGAAATATGACTCGGCGACAAATTTTCTATAGAAATATGACTCGGCGACAAATTTTCTATAGAAATATGACTCGGCGACAAATTTTCTATAGAAATATGTCTCGGCGACAAATTTTCTATAGAAATATGTCTCGGCGACAAATTTTCTATAGAAATATGTCTCGGCGACAAATTTTCTATAGAAATATGTCTCGGCGACAAATTTTCTATAGAAATATGTCTCGGCGACAAATTTTCTATAGAAATATGTCTCGGCGACAAATTTTCTATAGAAATATGTCTCGGCGACAAATTTTCTATAGAAATATGTCTCGGCGACCAATTTTCTATAGAAATATGTCTCGGCGACAAATTTTCTATAGAAATATGTCTCGGCGACAAATTTTCTATAGAAATATGTCTCGGCGACAAATTTTCTATAGAAATATGTCTCGGCGACAAATTTTCTATAGAAATATGTCTCGGCGACAAATTTTCTATAGAAATATGTCTCGGCGACAAATTTTCTATAGAAATATGTCTCGGCGACAAATTTTCTATAGAAATATGTCTCGGCGACAAATTTTCTATAGAAATATGTCTCGGCGACAAATTTTCTATAGAAATATGTCTCGGCGACAAATTTTCTATAGAAATATGTCTCGGCGACAAATTTTCTATAGAAATATGTCTCGGCGACAAATTTTCTATAGAAATATGTCTCGGCGACAAATTTTCTATAGAAATATGTCTCGGCGACAAATTTTCTATAAAAATATGTATATGTATATGTATGTTTCTATAGAAATTTGTCTCGTCGAAAAATTTTCTATAGAAATTTGTCTCGTCGAAAAATTTTCTATAGAAATTTGTCTCGTCGAAAAATTTTCTATAGAAATTTGTCTCGTCGAAAAATTTTCTGTAGAAATTTGTCTCGTCGAAAAATTTTCTATAGAAATTTGTCTCGTCGAAAAATTTTCTATAGAAATTTGTCTCGTCGAAAAATTTTCTATAGAAATTTGTCTCGTCGAAAAATTTTCTATAGAAATTTGTCTCGTCGAAAAATTTTCTATAGAAATTTGTCTCGTCGAAAAATTTTCTATAGAAATTTGTCTCGTCGAAAAATTTTCTATAGAAATTTGTCTCGTCGAAAAATTTTCTATAAAAATTTGTCTCGTCGAAAAATTTTCTATAGAAATTTGTCTCGTCGAAAAATTTTCTATAGAAATTTGTCTCGTCGAAAAATTTTCTATAGAAATTTGTCTCGTCGAAAAATTTTCTATAGAAATTTGTCTCGTCGAAAAATTTTCTATAGAAATTTGTCTCGTCGAAAAATTTTCTATAGAAATTTGTCTCGTCGAAAAATTTTCTATAGAAATTTGTCTCGTCGAAAAATTTTCTATAGAAATTTGTCTCATCGAAAAATTTTCTATAGAAATTTGTCTCGTCGAAAAAGTTTCTATAGAAATTTGTCTCGGCGACAAATGTTTCTATAGAAATTTGTCTCGGCGACAAATGTTTCTATAGAAATTTGTCTCGGCGACAAATGTTTCTATAGAAATTTGTCTCGGCGACAAATGTTTCTATAGAAATTTGTCTCGGCGACAAATGTTTCTAAAGAAATTTGTCTCGGCGACAAATGTTTCTATCGAAATTTGTATCGGCGATAAATGCTTCTATAGAAATTTGTCTCGGCGACAAATGTTTCTATAGAAATTTGTCTCGGCGACAAATGTTTCTATAGAAATTTGTCTCGGCGACAAATGTTTCTATAGAAATTTGTCTCGGCGACAAATGTTTCTATAGAAATTTGTCTCGGCGACAAATGTTTCTATAGAAATTTGTCTCGGCGACAAATGTTTCTATAGAAATTTGTCTCGGCGACAAATGTTTCTATAGAAATTTGTCTCGGCGACAAATGTTTCTATAGAAATTTGTCTCGGCGACAAATGTTTCTATAGAAATTTGTCTCGGCGACAAATGTTTCTATAGAAATTTGTCTCGGCGACAAATGTTTCTATAGAAATTTGTCTCGGCGACAAATGTTTCTATAGAAATTTGTCTCGGCGACAAATGTTTCTATAGAAATTTGTCTCGGCGACAAATGTTTCTATAGAAATTTGTCTCGGCGACAAATGTTTCTATAGAAATTTGTCTCGGCGACAAATGTTTCTATAGAAATTTGTCTCGGCGACAAATGTTTCTATAGAAATTTGTCTCGGCGATAAATGCTTCTATAGAAATTAGTCTCGGCGACAAATGTTTCTATAGAAATTTGTCTCGGCGACAAATGTTTGTGAAGGAAAAATTTTCTATAGACACTTTTTCTCGGCGAAAAATTTTCTAAAGAGACAAATTTGTCTCAACGAAAATATTATCTATATATAGCGAAATTTGTGTATATATAGGGGAATTTGCTTCAACGACAATTTTCTCTATATATAGAGAAATTTGTCTCAACGACAATTCTCTCTTGAGATAAATTTGCCTCAACAACAATTTTCTGTGTATTTTTTTTTTCATTTTAAAATATTATTAAAATTTACTGAGAAATTCTTAATGTCCCAATGGATGCCTGAATGGACACTCTATCCACTCCCCTTTCACTGAGTGCACTTATGGCACAACAATCCATTGCCGAGAAACACTTAGGGTTACAGCTGCGAAGTACTCGAATTGCAAAGGAAACTCAAATAGAGTCAACGCAAACGAAACTTAGAAAAACAGAAACGGAAACTCATTTTTCATTTGTAAACAAATTTGCTTCACTTTTATTTCATTTGACTTTAATTGTAGAAACCGTAGTAACTACAATAAACGCTCGGAATGTAAATATTACTCTAAAACACTCAGCAGTACAACCAGCCATAAATGGAATGGATGGATACACAGTGCGAGTATAATAAAAATATACATAAATACAGCGTACAGCGAAATGTAGCCACAACATCACTCTGTGGAGCAGCAAACAAAAAGCCTTAAGATATCGAGCGGAATCCAGTACTCTTAGAAGAAGAAGAAGTTTCAACAAACAGTCATAAATGGAAGGCAAACCTACGGAATTGAAACGAATTTAGAACACCTTACAAAATAAAAAATTTCGTGTCTTTGATTACCCGCACTGAAATTTTGCGGCAAATTTTTTTGTAGAACATTTTAATCCTTAAATGTCCTTTTGAAAAAGACTTTTTGGATTTTCTCGAAAAAAGGGTCAGCCTGACCCATAAAGAGTGGAGCTAGAGGGTTAAGATCTTCTACAAAAATAATCATCATACAATTCCACAATATATTTCTGAAAATAAGAATCTCTCTCCGGCATTAACTTACAACATTTTTTTCCCTTCGACCAAAAAATTAAAACTTTGATCCACTGTAAAAAGAAACTCAGGCCAGCCGGACTACAAGTTTGCTCTACAAAAATGATCTACTCAACATACCCTTTCACAATTATAGCGTAGCTATTTTGTTCCAATCAAAAAGTCTTAATTTGTTGGACTGTGTTATTATCGCTCTGTTTTTATTTACAACCACCTTCCAATTCATTGAACTCCATTGGCCTTAACCACTGGTGCAGCGGACAGCCTTATGTTGTACCTTAAAGTTCTTTACACGAATCACGGTCGCCTCGTGTGGCAGCCAACTTTGCTGGATTCAAATCTCTCAAATCCAGCGTTAAACTAATGACACCTCCGATTCTTCTGTATGACTGCTGTGGGAAACAATTTAAGGGAAGTTTGAAAATATATCATACGCCGCAGTAGTTTAGTAAAGCTGGGCTGCACTAGTACAAATAGGATGTGGTATAAACAGATATATATATGCAGACCAACTGCATAAACAAAGTGCAGAGTGAAAAGAAAGAACGGCAGAAGAAACTCGGCGAACAACAAGTGCATTGAAGAGGGATTTGTATGTATTTGTAACACTGCCTTGGGCATTATTCGTCTTCGTCTTTGTGCTTGTGATGCTGTTCGTAAATGCGACCGTTCATTCCCCTAGTGTCAGATTCGCGAGGCCTTTGTCAGACGGGGCCCCTAAAGGAAAGGGACAATAAGGAACTTCTCTCAATCAATGAATAATTTTATACTCACTGAAAACCCTCAACTGTTTAGAACCGGCTCCGAAAGGCTTATTCATTTACAAATTTTCCGCCTTAAAAAAACTACGTTAAGAAACTTATCTAGAGCTGCTTCCAGCGCATATTAATTTGACATGCCCTCTAGATCTCCTGTATACTTATCATATTTATGAAGTCATGTAAGTATCGGGCGATTCATCGTGAGGTTTGATTTATAATGTAAATAAAAACGCATAAATTTGAAAGTCAACTTACATTTTTTATTATCGACTAAAAGAACAATTTATGGCATTTACTGCTTGAAAATGATATCAAGTAAATGCTGACCACGACTGCGTCTGAGGTGGTCTATTCGGTAGGTTCAATTTTTGGCGACTTTTTCACTGAAAATAACACACACCTGGCTTCAATTCCTACAAAAGTTGAATTTTGTACGCTTTAAGGCCGAGATCCGGCAATTTGTCGAATACGATGCTGAGAACGACGACGAATCGATTCGCCGCGGTCTTCTCTCACAGAGAACGCTGTTTATACCCTACACCACAGGGTATAATGTCTTTGTGCATTTGTTTGTAACACCCAAAAGGAAACGAGATAGACCCATCGTTTATTATACCGATCGACTTAGAATCACTTTTTGAGTCGATTTAGCGATGTCCGTCCGTCCGTCTGTCCATCTATTCTTGTAATCAAAGTCTAGGTCGCAATTGTTGTTAGAACTAAATGAAACTTTGCACAATGAAGTTTTATGGGATAAGGACGAACGCTATTTAATTTGAAGCAAATCGGTTCAGATTTAGTTATAGCTCCCATACAAATGTTGCTTCCAATTTTACTTTTTCCACTCTATAAACCACATATTTCAACAGATTTTCTTCAAATTTGGCAAGACGCCATATATTTTAACTAGGAACAGCTCTGGTAAAAATAGGTTAGATCGGTTCAGATTTATATATAGCTCCCATACAAATGTCTCTTCCGATTTGACTCTTTCCGCTCTAGAAACCACAAACTTTGACAGATTTTCTTCAAATTTGGCAAAACAGCTAATATTTCAACTAAAAACAATTTCGAATTTCACAGCTAGAACCTGTTTTTATAGGGTCCATTTGTTTATAGGGTCCATTTTGTATGCCTTTTTGCCCCATTTCACCCCCGACAAATAGGAATCAATGCTTAAATCGTTCAAAAATTAGGGGTATTTTTAGTCCTTGTGAGGGAAATTTTTTTCCCTCTGGACCGATTTCGCCCACTTTCAATCCCTACCGATCTACAACTGTAAGCCGTATTCAGAGAAAATTTGGACGTCATAGATTCTTTCGGTTAGACGGACATGAATTCGTCTTAGAATTTTATGACGATCAAGAATATATATACTTTATAGGGTCTCAGGTCGACATTTCAAGGTGTTACAAACGAAATGACAAACTTAGTATACCCCACCCAGGATGTGGAGCATATAATAATTGAATGATTTGAAATATCAATTAATTGATTTATTATCTATATAGGCTCAAAATCATTTTTAATAGGTTTTATTAATTACGTCCGTCATATACCACTGTTTCCTTAATAAGCTACGAAAGAGAAAGAAGAGACAGTGCAGATCACTTCTTATACGACTGCCCAGCTCTAATAAACCCATGGCTCAGGGCATTAAGGAAGCAATTTTTACACGACATAGGTAATTGTTATAAGATATCTAACATCTCAATTTTTCAGTTTGAATATAACAGACCTTTCCAAGTGGTGTGGTCCATTCAAATAAAAAATCCGTTATGATTACACTGTGTGTCATGGAAATATAACCATACACGGACACCACTACGTGATAAAAGACCAAAAACAGACCCGTGTCTCCCAGTTTTGCAAAAGCTATGCACTTTTTTAAGGGTCCCCAAAGATTTGAGGCTTCGGTGTCATTTTTTCACAAAAGTGATCATTTTTTCAGGCTCATATCTTGCCGTTTGGAATTTTGATTAAATCTCTTATCATAAAGAACAGAAATTGTGAATAAAAAACCTCGTCTCCAAGGTCAAAATAGTCAATGTCGTCGAACAGATCTTATAGGCGCTGTAGTGTGTGTAGGTAGCGTATACGTGCTGTCGATTAAAGATAATATCACTCATACGCACTGTAGTCGAACTGACCATTAACAGAAACAGTCCTGCATTATATATGTTGTTCCTACCTAAACGGTGTTAAGAATCATTTCTTGGAAGTTCATATGTTCTAGAAAGTTGTTTATTGAGATCTTTGGTATATTTTTGTAGTGAATTGCCTCCTTAAATTTTGAACGGTTTGCTACCTATGGACATGAACAGGGGAAAAAGGTTAAAAAATCGATTTTTAAAGTTTTTTGCGATTTTGACCTTGAAGATGAAGTTTTTATACCCTACACCACTTCGTGGACTAGGGTATTATTTTATTTTATATGTTTTGTTCTTTATGATAAGAGGTACTACTTTGCCTCAGAAGGTAAATCAAAATTCCAAACGGCAAGCTCTGAGACCTGGAAAATGATCACTTTTTACGAAAATGACACCCAGGCCCCAAATCTTTGGGGACCCATAAAAAAAGTACATGACTTTGGACAAAACTGGGAGACACGGGCCTTTTTTAATTTAACCGACTTAAATTTTTTAAAATATTCTGTTTTTTTTTGGGTGATCACAAATTATCCTTCTTTTAGCTCTAGGGCCTATATTTAAAAATTATATTCGATTTAAGTTTTTGAAAATATTCTGCAGTTTTGGTAGATCAGAAATTACTATTTTTTTAGCTTCTTTATTTTAGAAATTATAGACGATTAAAGTTTCTGAAAATATTCGGGATTTTTAGGTGATCACAAATTATCAGATGGTTCTTATCAAAGACCTGTTCAAGCCTTGTGGAAGTCCTGTTTTCACTACAGTTCTATTGTTCTTATGACCGATTTAAGTTTTGGAAAATGTTCTGGATTTTTGGGTGATCACAGATTGTCCTTCTTTTAGCTCTAGGGTCTATTATTAAAATGTTATGGCCAAATTAATTTTTTTAAAATATTCTGGATTTTTTGGGTGATCATAAATTATCCTTCTTTTAGCTCTAGGGCCTATATTTAAAAATTATACTCGATTTAAGTTTTTTAAAATATTCTGAATTTTTGGTGGATCAGAAATTATTCTTATTTTAGCTCCAGGGCCTTTATTTAAGAAGTTATGGCCGATTTAAGTTTCTGAAAATATTCTGGATTTTTGGGTGATCACAAATTATCCTTCTTTTAGCTCTATTGTTATGGCCGTTTTAAGTTATTAAAAATATTGTTGATTTTTGGTTGATCACAAATTAGCTCTAGGGCCTATATTTAAGAGGATATGACCGATTTAAATTTTTGAAAATATTCTGGATTTTTAGGTGATCACAAATTATCAGAAGGTCCTTATCATAGACCTTGTGGAAGTCCTGTTTCCACTACACTTGTAGAGTTCTAGAATAAGTCTCTGTTCACTGCTCCTCCAGAAAACATTGCATTGCTTGTTTACATTTCCCAGGTTCTCAAGAAGAAGAATACCTTTTTGCAGTCCCTATAGTTTCAGTTCATCTATAAAACAATCCCCTAGCAATACAATATGGCTGTGAATTGAAAATCTTACAAAAGACCTTCTTTTGAATGACTTAAAGAAGGGAGGCATAAATGCAGGCTTAACTCCTTTTTCAAAAGAGCATGGGCCTATGACGGCCTTTCAGCCTTTCAGCCTTTCAGCCCTTCTATCCAACACTGGCTCATTATCCATTAGGGTGGTTCATACATTAATCGTGAAAAATTAATATAGGAAATTTTTAATTTGTATACCCTCCACCCTAGGATGGAGTATATATTTATTTTGTCAGACCATTTCCAAAACCTTGAAATATTTATCGCAGACCCAATAAAGTATTTTTATTCTGGGTATTGATAAAATTCTAAGACATCTAACTTTCGTACATAAATCCATTCCCCTTATAGTTATTTTTTGCTAAATTCATAGCATGAAAAAGGAAAAAAAAGGATACAAATTGTACCAATCAGACAGGTAGAAACATGAAATTCGATTTATACTATATTGAAAAGACTTGCAGAATAAGTTGATGTTTAAAAAAAATTACTTTTAAGGAATACAATGGGAAAAGAGGAATAAATATGTTACGAACGTGCTTATATTCCTTTGACTGACTAGACTCGCAAAATAAAAAAATTAGGGATTCCTACTTTTAATGGGAATGGGCCGAAATGGGATAAAAATGGCACCAACCGAACGGATGTACCTATAGTAATGAAATTCGGTGTATATGACTGCGTAGGTGCGAAAAAAGAGATACTGTGAAATGCACTCCGTGCTGGAGGCTATTTAAGATTCGGTCCGGTTGAACTTAACGCCTTCTTACTTGTTTTTATTAATGTTTAAATAGCTCTGAATATTGTACAATCACATGGGTATTTCTATATTTCCGCTGATATCTCAGAAACTACTGAAAATACCTCTCTGAAATTTACATAGTATTTAGGGCACAGATGTACAAAATTTCTAATTTTATATTTTCTAAAAAAATCTTGATTTTTCTTTCTATCGGTATC
Source organism: Polietes domitor (assembly GCA_947397865.1). NCBI lineage: Eukaryota > Metazoa > Arthropoda > Insecta > Diptera > Muscidae > Polietes > Polietes domitor. The sequence continues at coordinate 30,156,402 of OX377619.1, read as the reverse complement.
AGTTTTTTTATTAAGTCTCTTTTAAGCGGGAACGTCAGTAATGTAAAACATCGCTAGTGTATATCGTTTGAAGTAATTTTTCTCTTCCTCTAATACATTTACATCGTCAAAATTTGATGTATGTCCAGTCAGTGGACAGTGGGCTGCAAGTGCTGTCCTTTGTTCTAGAGGTTTGTCGATGGCTTTATGGTCAGATTTGTGTGTCTAGTTTTTAATTTTGTCTTCGTTGTTCCGACGTATACCTTTTGACATATGTCATACTCGTCTTCATTGCACTTTATTTCATATACTAGCTTGGATCTAACTTCTTTCGTCACTAGTGATTTTGTCCTGCTAAATAATTGGTTCGTCGTATTATGTGATTTATAAGCTAGTTCGATTTTATCTTTGTCATATATATTTTATTGTTTAAATCTTTCCAGGTATAAAAGTCAGTGATTTGTATATTTTTGAAGCTGCTGTGTCCTAATTCTTTTTCCTTTGTTGCATGGCCTTTTTGAAAACAAAATCCTATATTTGCTTCTCTTAATAAAATTGCGTGTGGGCCCTTCAAAAAATCCCAAAAATATTATGAACCGCCCTAATGCTACATATGCAACAACTGGCAAACTTCTTTGCTTCTTTCTTCGCTACTCTCCTTAGTTGATTTTTTTCTCAACTTTATATGCAAGTGTGCATGTATGTCCGTCTGTCCTCTGCTGCAGTATCGTGTACATACTCTCGCATATATTTGTTTAAAGAAACCTCGAGAGCTAAACGAAATTTAACCAGAATTGTTTTTCATTAAAACACTTTATGCCGCAAGTATGCTTCGCAACCACACGTATTCGTAGTTGGGCTTCCTTTGGTTGCAGACAAACTTTCAATTCGAGTCGGAAGAAAAACGCACTAAAAGTCAGCGAAAGGAAGAAGGAAGGCAAAGTGAATGGACGGACGGACGCCAAGAGAGCAGGAGCAGGATTAAATGTATAAACCAAACATAATTTGAGGTTAAATAGTACATTCATCAACTTTATCATGGTCCGTGTGTGTGTGTGTGAGCGCGTGTTTCAATCAGAAAGAGAAAGTTAGTCGAAAAGCGATAGAGGAAGGATACTGACGGATGCAGTTCATGAGGAGGGTTCAGACTGCTTTGCTTAACTATTTGTAATAAACTTTAAAACAATTCAAACAAAGCAAAAAAATTTCAGTTTTATTTAAAATTAAATTCCTTTATTATTTTTCATTAAATTTATTGTATTCTTCATATTTGCTAGATTTGTTTTCTTTCGCTATCCTCTCTTTGTGTATTTCTTTGTTAGAAATTTCTAAGGAAATTTAAAAACAAACTTGTGAATATTTAATTTCAAATGTTTTGAAGACTTGTAGCATTCGATGACTTAAAGCGTTCCCAACCACTTTATGGTCTGCCATCTTTTCAAAACTCTACCGTTGGAATAATGGTGGCTCTTGCGAAACACAATAAAAGCTGCAAATACTAGAAGCAGACATCAAAGAAAGGACACTTTTTTGCACCGAAAGACTTTAGCAAAATTAAAGTGCTGTTATTATTCCAAAGAAAAATAAATATACGCAGAATTGCTATAAATCCAGACTTAGGCAATGATAGATGGTCAACACAAATTTCTCATTAAAAATGTTTTTTTTTTCTTGAACTGGTATATTGTCCTGGCACAAGACCATTTTGCATCTATATTTAATAGAATGCAAATTTATTTACAAATGGCATGGTGACACTTATTACTTGGCTGTAGACTACCACGACCATGTCAAAAGTCTTTTCAAGTGGCTTCGCAGCGACTTTTCAACATCAAACCCGACCTCTATAAGGAGATGATTCTCACAAACGAACGAGAAGCACAACTCACTTGCCGAATTTGCGTTTAAAAAATCGCACCAAGTAATAAAGCACACATGCCATCTTACAAGCATCTCATTGAGTCACCATGAGTTTGGTAGGTACCATTTGTATCCCTCTTTTTCAATTGTATCCCTTAAAAGTAAAAATTTAAAAAATCCATCCCTTTTACGTATCTGCGCAATTAGATGGATGTACATTCCAAATTTCATGATTTAAGCTGTTGTCGTTTTTGTTCCATTTCGCCCGCTAAAACTTTTATTTACTTTCGAATGTACGCAACAAATTTCAAGTGCGTATAAAGCAGAAATTTAAAAAAATGTGCTTAAATAGTCTAAATATAAGGGAGTACTTTCAGTCCTTGATAGAGGAAAATTTTTCCCTCAGTGAAAAATTCCGATTTCGGCCACTTTCAATCCCAACCGTCACATTTAAGACACATAAGGAAAACTTTAACCTCCTAGCTCATTTCGTTTGGCCGCTTTCGTGCTTTCAACACGATGGGGGTGTATTAACTTTTTCATTCCGTTTGTAACACCTTAAAATATCGACCTGAGACCCTATAAAGTATATAAAGGGTAATTTTTTAAAAGCTATAGGAAAGTTTTTCAAGAAACACATAAAATTCAGAAAAATGCACGAAATCTTTATTTGAATCGATATTGCGGTCCATATAATTTAATGTTTGAAGATTATTTTATACAAATGTTGACCTTGACTGCGCCTCAAATGGTCCATCGGCTTAATCCAATTTTGGCATTTCCACGTTTTTGAGTAATAGAGGCCCAATTGCTGCGAACGGCGACGAATCGATAATTGATGGTCATCATTAACACTGGCCGATAAAATGGAAGCGCGCGATGAACTTTCTTAACAGAGCACGCATTTTGATAATAAAATTCAATAATTTGCAAGCCTTGTTCGTTTGTAAGACGATTCATGGTTAAATTATAGACCATACTGAAGATGTTTGACAGTGAAACAAAACACGAAACGTGCGTCAGCTGTTTAAACCAGTGTTGCCAAAAAGATAATAGCTAAAAAATCACCCTTTATATTCTTGATCGTCATAAAATTCTAAGACGATCTAGCCATGTCGGTCCGTCTGTTGAATGCACGCTACCATCTAAAGGAAAGAAGGTAGGACGTCCAAATTTTCTATAAATGCGTCTCATAGTCGTAGATCGGTTGGGATTGCAACTGGGCAAAATCGACCCAAACGGACAAAATTTTGCAACACAAGGACTGAAAATACCTATACAAAACCCTAATAAAGGGTGTTTTTTATTGGGGTATAGAACTTTAAGTTGGCATCACTTTTTTAACTGGTGGCCATTTTGTCAGCTGTCAAGTGATTAATATTTAGTTTGGTTTGCCATTTCATCATGAACAGGTTGACAAAAGAACAACGCTTGCAAATCGTGCAAATTTATTTCGAAAGTAATGGTTCAGTTCGCGAAGTTCACCGCAAGCTCCGTCCATTTTATGGTCGACATAATCGTCCATCAGAGCAATTAATTCGGTTAACCGCATAATTTCGCTGAATGGACCTGTCAATTGGCCACCAAGATCGTGTGATTTGACACCATTGGATTATTTTCTTTGGGGATATGTGAAGTCGCTCGTCTACGCCAACAAACCAGAAACGTTAGGGGACTTGGAAGCTAACATTCGTGGCGTTATTGCCAACATACGGCCCCATATGCTGGCTATATTCGAGCCAGCCGCGGCGGCCACATGCCCGAAATCATATTTAAACATTAATGGCATAAAATTATCCTTCATATAAAGCCAAATTGATGGACATTAAAACGATTTTTTTGTGTTTTATTTCAATTCGAAGTTCTATACCTCAATAAAAAACACCCTTTATTTTAGAGTATTCAGGCATGTTTATATACTCCACGAGAGTATTATGTCTTTGTGCATTTGTTTGTAACACCCAAAAGAAAGCGAGATAGACCCATTGTTAATTATACCGATCGACTTAGAATCACTTTTTGAGTCGATTTAGCAATGTCCGTCTGTCTGTCCGTCTGTCCATCTACAGGTCGCAATTATAGTCCGATCTTAACAAAAATTGCCACAAATAAGTTTTGTGGATCAAGGACGAACGCTATTTAATTTGAGGCAAATCGGTTCAGATTTAGATATAGCCCCCATACAAATGTCGCTCCCGATTTGACATTTTCCGCTCTAGAACCCACATATTGTACCCGATTTTCTTTAAATTTGGCACAACATCTTATAATCCAACTAGAAAAACCTATGCAAAAATTGGGTAAGATCGGTTCAGATTTAGATATAGCCCCCATACAAGTGTCGCTCCCGATTTTACATTTTCCGGTCTAGAAACGACATATTGTACCCGATTTTCTTTAAATTTGAAACAGCATCATATAATCCAACTAGAAACACCTATGCAGAAATTCGGTACGATCGAATCAGATTTAGATATAGACTCCATACAAATGTCGGTCCCGATTTGACTTTTGCCGCTTAGAAACCACATATTTTGCTCGATTTTCTTTACATGTGTAACAACATCTTATAATCGAACTGAAAACATCTGTGCAGAAATTGGGTAAGATCGGTTCAGATTTAGATATAGACCCCATACAAATGTCGCTCCCGATTTGACATTTTCCGGTCTAGAAACGACATATTGTACCCGATTTTCTTTAAATTTGACACAACATCATATAATCCAACTAGAAACACCTATGCAGAAATTGGGTAAGATCGGTTGAGATTTAGATATTGCCCCATACACATGTCGCTCCCAATTTGACATTTTCCGGTCTAGAAACGACATATTGTACCCGATTTTCTTTAAATTTCGCACAACATCTTATAATCCAACTAGAAAAACATATGCTGAAAGAGGGTAAGATCGGTTCAGATTTAGACATAGCCCCCATACAAATGTCGGTCCCGATTTGACTTTTGCCGCTTTAGAAACAACATATTTTATTCGATTTTCTTTACATGTGGCACAACTTCTTATAATCGAACTAAAAACATCTGTGCAGAAATTGGGTAAGATCGGTTCAGATTTAAATATAGCCCAAATACAAATGTTGCTCCCAAAAGTTTAACCGATTTTGGCCAAACAATACATTTTATATTTCACTTATTTCGTTCCAGATTTCAAAATACCCCCATACAAATGTCCTTTCCGATTTAACATTTATTGTCAAACACATACATTTACAGGATACAAAAATTCTTCCCGTTTTCGCTTTTTCTCCGAATTAAATTGTATTCGGATAGAAAGTGGAGTGTATTATAGAGTCGGCCCCGCCCGACTTTAGCCTTTCCTTACTTGTTTTTCATTAGATCTGTTTGCACTTACTTGATATTGGGAATGCGCATTTCCCCTACAACAAAAACGTGGACCATAAAGTGATTATTATTCGTAGGGGGTGAAATGGGGCAAAACGGGATAAAAATGGTACCTATCAAACGACAACAGCTAGAAACACGAAATTCGGTGCGTACATTCCATAATATAAAAGTATTTTTTCCATATTTGTACTTTTAAGGGATGAAATGGGAACAGAGGGATAAAGATGGTGCCAATCAAACTGCTGCACCTAATGAAATTCGTTATATGCATTCCTCTGACTGCGTAGGCACGTAAAATAAAGGGATTTTTCGAAATTCGTACTTTTAGGGGTAAAATGGAAAAAGGGAATACGAATTGTGCCAACAAAATGGCGGCAGCTATAACCATGAAATTCGGAGTTTACATTCCTCTGGAAGCGTAGACACGAAAAATAGAAAGCCTTTTCCAAATTCGTGCTTTCAATGGATACAATGGGGATACTGGGAACAGAGGGATAAAAATGATACCAATTAGGGGGTAAAATGGAAAAGGGGGATACAAATTATACCAACCAAATGGCCGCAGCTAGAATCATTAAATTCGGAGTATACGTTCCTCTGACGGCGTAGACACGAAAAATAAAAAGCTTTTTCCAAATTCGTACTTTCAAGGGATAACAATGGTACCAACTAACGACTACAGATAGAATAATGAAATTCCGTGAGATTTTTCAACATTCGTAGTTTTTTACTTTTACGGCAAAAATGGATGGAATCATGAAGTTAGGTTAATTTTTACTTTTGGAAATAAAATATGATGGAAATACAAACAACCAAATTACAAATGCACCCACAATCTCTTCTCTTTACTTGAATTGACTTGTTGTATTATTTCGATAAATTGCTGCGGTCACCCCCCAGAAATGAAGATTGGATTGTCTAATGATGATCTGCAAAATATTTAGTCACTGGGTCAAGCCATTAGTCAGGCCATGGGTCAAGCCAAACGCTCCTGAAAACACCTCTAAAAATCATTTTTTTTCCAGTGTAATTTTTTTGTTGCATTTTTGTCCAATTTTTTCCGAATTGATAGACCCTTGGAAGCACTTTAAATGAAAATTTGTATTCTTGTCTTAGAATAACTCATTGTTCGTATTATTGTTATATTATTCCAAGATGATAGCTTAAAAATCATATTTCTTGGAAACATTTTGTAAGAGGTGTAATGAAAAATAAATAGAAGGAATCAATACCTTTTCTTTCCGATGTTCATCATTTAGGCATCATTCGAAAGGTATTGACTGCAGCTATTTAGTTTTTATAAAATACAACCATCAAATACGAAAAAGTTTTCAGTAGTCATTGTGAAAATCCACACAAAAATAATTCGACCAATAAGTTACTCTAAGACAAGAATCAAAATTTTTATTTAAAGTGCTTTCAATGGTCCACTATTTAAAAATTAAAAATTGGGAAAAAATTAACACAAAGAAAATTACAATGAAAAAAAAAAACATTATTTTTAGGGTTATTTTCAGGAGCGTATAGCAAACAGACTTGGTGTAGGAACGAAATTTTTTACATTTCATCATTAAACAATCCAAACTTTATTTTCGTGGGGTGACTGGTACTTGTTTTTCCATTTGTATGGACGTCGACCCAGCCTAATATACATATTGGAGCCTTGTCTTACGAGCGTGCTTTAAAATAATGATTTTTTTATTTATCGCATTTTCATTATTACCCCGAATGTTTGTTCTACTATACTCTGGTCATCAAAATGTATGAAATGCTCTTAGATACATTATGGATATGGATCTTGCACTCTCCGAGGTCGTTTGTTTTGTCCATTTACTTTCAATTTAAAGCCATAACGTTTAAATTACATCTGGCAATAATTGAAATTGAAACCCAATATTTGTGTGGGAATAGAAACCCAAACCAACAAAATCTGATGATGATGACGACTACGACGACGAAGAAAAAACAAAGCACAGAATTTATTTACATAAAATCTGCAGTTTGCTGCCGGCATATGGAACTGCCAGCACAGAAAAAGAAAAAACAAAAAAAAAAAACAAAATCAAAAATAGAAAATAAGAACTGAAATATGCAGAACAAACAAAAGCTCAGGTTAAATGGAATCATTGTTTGGAACACACAGGCATATCCACAAATGGAATGAAAAATGCCCGAGAAAAAAGTATTCATTTTGTCGAAAGGAGAGGGGATTGCTATGAACAGAAAAGAAAAAAACGTCATTTCACAGAAAAATTTATAGGAATTCACAAATCACCCAGCAAAGTTATTTGATAGAGGACCTTAAAATTAGAAAAAAAATGTTCGGTGTGTTATCTCGCTCAGTTATCGAATGTTAAAGTTTGAAAAAATCGGAAAAAATGTTTTTGTAAAATCAGATAAAAAACAGATTTTTCGATAACTATCTTTGATATCGAAACCGGGAATTGAATCGATTTTCAATTTCCTATTTCGATCGAACGAAATTAAAAATCTATTAATCGTATAAAATATAAAATCGTTTAAGAGTATAATTTTTCCATAACTTTCTAGTTATCGAAACCAAAAATATCACAAAATACTGACTTTTATGGAAAATTCAAAAATAGACAGAAAAAGTAAATTAAAATGTATCAATAACCGGCGTATTTATGGAGATATTGTATTGTACAATAGGCTGGATCGCCGTCCATAAAAATTGAAAAGCAAATTCCAGTCACCCGACGAAAATAAAGTTTGGATTGTTTTGACCAAGCAATCTGTGAGCTAAACGCTCCTGAATTTTTTTGTGTTGAATTCTGAAATAATAGACCCTTGCAAGCACTTTAAATATAAATTTTGACTCTTGTCTTAGAGTAACTTGTTGATCGAATTATTGGACGTTTATAGTAATTTTTTTGTTGATTTTCACAATGACTACCGAAAACTTTTTCGTATTTGGTGGTAGTATTTTATAATAAAAAAAATATAATTAAAATTAAATAGCTGCCGTCAATACCTTTCTAATTTCTAATTGAAGCCGCAGCGTTCATTTTTGTAAAAAGTGTTTGAACATTTTGGCTGTGAAAATCATCGGCTGCATTAAATTATTTCACAAAAATGGAGTCAGTGACGTAATTTTTCGTCCATTATTCATCATTGAGGCATCATTCGAAAGGAATTGATCCCTCCTATTTATTATACCCTACACCAATTCGTGGACTACGGTATTATAAGTTAGTTTCGCGCCAAATGTTTGTAACACCAACAAACAATCGAACTAGACCTTTAAGAATATCGATCGGCTTAGAATCACCAGCTGAGTCGATTTAACGATATCTGTCTATCTGTCTGTCCGTCCGTCCGTCTGCTGTCCATCTAAGCTTGTTCGCGCTCTACAGGTCGCCATTGTTGTCCGATGGTCATGATATTTGGCAGAAGTTATTTTTTCTGGCCAAGGACCACCGGTATTGAATTTGGAAGAAATCGGTTCAGATTTAGATATAGCCTCCATACAAATGTCGCTCCCGATTTGACTTTTTCCGCCCTATAAACCACATATAGTACCCGATTTTCTTTAAATTTGGTACAACATCTTATAATCCAACTAGAAACACCTGTGCTGAAAGTGGGTATGATCGGTTCAGATTTAGATAAAGCCCCCATACAAATGTCGCTCCCGATTTGACTTTTTCTGCTCTAAAATCCACATATTGTACCCGGTTTTCTTTAAAATTGGCACAACATTTTATAATCGAACTAGAAACACCTATGCTGAAAGTGGGTAAGATCGGTTCAGATTTAGATATAGCCCCCATACAAATGTCGCTCCCGATTTGACATTTTCCACTCTAGAAACCACATCTTGCACCCGATTTTATTTAAATTTGGCACAACATCTTATAATCCAACTAGAAACACCTATGCAGAAATTGGGTAAGAGCGGTTCAGATTTAGATGTAGCCACCATACAAATGTCGCAGCCTATTTCACTTTTTCCGCTTTAGGAACCACATATTGTACCCGATTTTCTTTAAAATTGGCACAACATTTCATAATCGAACTAGAAACACCTATGGTGAAAGTGGATACGGTCGGTTCAGATTTAGATATAGCCCTCATACAAATGTTGCTCGCGAATGTTTAACCGATTTTGGCCAAACTTTACATATTATATTTCACCAATGAACATACATGGTGAAAGCGGGTCACATCGTTCCAGGTTTCAATATACCCTCATACGAATGTCCTTTCCGATTTAACATTTTTTGTCAAACACATACATTTACAGGATGCAAAAATCCTTCCCGATTTCACTTTTTTACCGAATTGAATTGTATTGAGATAGAAAGTCCGTCCGTCTTTAGTCTTTCCTTACTTGTTTGAGAGATGCCCATATGTCCATACATTGGTATAAAATGGGGCACCATTCTGATCTATTACAGCTCCAGAAACTACATCTTACATCGGATCTTCATCAAATTTTGCAGATCATTATATTTTTCAACTAGGAATACCTACCGTGAATGAGAAATATATAGGCCCATGTTTTGGACCAGGCCCAAAATGTTGGTATAGGCCTTTGAATAGCCTTTTTTGTTATAGCCTTTTGAAATGTCGGTCCGATTCATTCTTTTACTACTGTATAATTTGTATTTGTCTGTCGGATAATTGGATCAATTACCATATTATTAACCATATTCGTTAAATATGACTAAAGATTAATTAATAGTATCTGTATGATTTATATGAACTACATAAAATTGCTCCATGCCATGAAATAACTGGGTTTAGTAATCAAAGCGAGGTACATACGCAGGGAGTGGTGTAGGGTATTATATAGTCGGCCCGCCCGACTTTAGCCTTTCCTTACTTGTTTTTCATTACACCTCTTACAAAATGATTCCAAGAAATGAGAGTTTTTAGCTGTCACCTTGAAACCCCACAAAAAAATCTATATAAACGGCCAAAAATTCTACCAATGAGTTATTCTAAGACAAGAATAAAAATTTTTATTTAAATTGCTCCCAAGGATGTAATAATTCAGAAAAAATGTTGGTCAAAAATGCTACATATAAAAAATTACACGGGAAAACGTGATTTTCAAGAGCGTTTAGCTCACAGATGACTTGACCCAGTGACGCAATATTTTTTAGATCATCATTAAACAATCCAATCTTCATTTCTGGTGGATTACCGCTGCAATTTATTTTCGTGACCCATCCTATTGTACTGCCAGCCAATGTGAAGAAATTTGAAATGATTAGCCCAAAAGCACAATAAATGACCAATTATGATTTCGATATGCTAGAACCCCTAATTTTGTGAGTTTTGGAAAAAATCATTAGCCAAAAAATACGGTTGGTGTAGTGAGTGTAAGTGGGGTCAAAGATGGGAAAAGGGGTTAAAATATGCAAAATGTCGAAAAACTGCTACGAAATCGGCCCCACAGAGAGGTTAAGTGTAAAACTGACCCCCTGTAATTTTCCCTCCACAACACACATATCCCTATCCACACTCCTTAATGGGGCTCCCAAACAAAAAAAGGGTGATTTTTTAAAAGCTATAGGAAAGTTTAAAAAAAAACACATAAAATTCAGAAAAATGCATGAAATCTTTATTTGAATCGATAGTACGGTCCATATAATTTAATGTTTGAAGATTATTTCATGCAAATGTTGACCTTGACTGCGCCTCAAATGGTCCATCCCCTTAGTCCAATTTTGGCATTTCCACGTTTTTGAGTAACAGAGGCCCAATTGCTGCGAACGGCGACGAATCGATAATTGATGGTCATCGTTAACACTGGCCGATAAAATGGAAGCGCGCGATGAACTTTCTTAACAGAGCACGCATTTTGATAATAAAATTCAATAATTTGCAAGCCTTGTTCGTTTGTAAGACGATTCATGGTTAAATTATAGACCAAACTGAAGATGTTTGACAGTGAAACAAAACACGAAACGTGCGTCAGCTGTTTAAACCAGTGTTGTCAAAAAGACAATAGCTAAAAAATCACCCTTTAGTTTTTTTTAATTTGCTCCCACAGCTCTTATCGGCCAAGGAGGCCAGTAATGTAGGAGGGATGTAGAAATTCAACCTTATTATTGTCTTAAGTGACTCTTAGACTGGTTAGTACAAATTACTCCCTGACTTCAAGATCGGACATATGATCGAATCCTTCCAATTGATTGCGCTTTATGGGCATAGAACTCTTTACAGAGGATGATTTTTTGGCCACAATTCTGACCTCTTACAAACACTACGAACTCGTCAAATTTGAAACCCTTTCGTAATTTTAAATAAAATTCACTGAATGTTTGATACCATAACTGTGCATTTTCATTAAATTCATTCGATTTTTTCCAATATCACTCTCAACTCGCCAAAGAAAATTTCACTGGGTTACGTTGGATGAAATCCTCATTGAGAACAAAAACTGTTTACAAAATTCAATGGCCTTGTCAAGTTAAGCCATTTAAATTTTGCCCAACCAACAAAAGCACCAGAAATAGCAACAACAACAACAAAAGTAACAGCAACAAAATTGTTGAAATGCTGTTTATACATTATGAACAAAATACTGTTTTGGGAAGAGCTTAAGCTAAAACAACTACAACTACGACTCGACTACGTATGAATGGAAGGAAAGACAACATGGATGGAATGAATGACTCGGGTGAATGAATGGTGGAAACAGAGAATAAAATCTGCATTTAAGATAATTTAACAGATCTTCATCTTGTCCAAAATAACAGCAACGACAGCAGCAGCAGCAACAACAACAACTACAGCCACATCAACTAACAAGCTTTGAGGCCATTTATCTCGGTGTCCTTTTTGCCCCCATCCCTCTTCGTCGATAAGGGTAAATAAGAAGGAAAGCAAGCCACTGGACCACAGAATCTGTGGAATGGGGAAGGATTGTAACAACACAACACCATGAATTACACTTTGTTTGCAGTCATTTTCTGTTGTTGTTGTTTTTTTGTTTGGCTATGTGGGCACACACATCTTTCCGACAAATGGTCGGTTTGGCCCGGCCCGGTCCCTGTTTCTTGATGGTTTGTCTGGCTGTGTTTATTTTTATTTATGCAAAAAATCTATTTCTTTTAAGGTTTGTTGGGATCTTTTGGTCTGAGAGAGGGGATGGTGGGGATAAATTGTTTTAATTTATTCATGACACTTTAGAATCACAAAGAAATCGGAAATACAAAATGACAACAGGATTACACTCGAAATAATTTCTTTCTTTAGATACGGGAAAGAACAATGTATGTGTGGAAATGGAAGGAAAATTATCACTAAATCCAGAAATAGTTCACCTATTTCCATTTACTCCAATAACTTCTGGTTAGCTCTAATTGTAGTTTAGCCAGACTTGATGAACTTGAATAGTTGTGTAATTGACACTCGTTTTGATTTTCCTCTATCTTGAAATTATCAATAGAACATATTAATTATTAATATGTATATTTACTGGCTCAAACTCAATTAATCATTAATTGAGATAATTAATTTTTAAATTGATACTCAAAAATCAATTCATTTTTAACTGAGTTAATTAATTGGTTAATTGAGACTCGTTTTGCTGTCCCTTAATAGAATAAATTAATATATTAATTGCGTACATTGAAAGAATTAACTTTTTAATTGAAAAATTAATTAATATTTTATTAAGACTATTAATTTTTTTAATTGATATTCGTTTTATTTCCGTGAATTGAATTAATTTTTAATGGACTTATTCAACTTATTTTTTAATTGAGTTATTTAATTGGTTAATTGAGACTCGTTTTACTGTCAATTAACTTTTTGATTGAAAAATTAATTAATATTTTATAAAGTCAATTTTTTAATTGATATTCCATATTCGTTTTATTTCAGTGTATTTAATTATTTTTTAACGGATTTTTCCATTAATTTTTCACTTTATTGAAATAATTTGTAATGGACTTATTCAATTAATATTTAATAGAGTTAATTAATTGTTTAAATAAAACTAATTTTTCTGTCTCTTGCTAGATTAAATTAATGTATTAATTGTGTATATTTAGACAATTAAACTTTTAGTTGAAAAATTAATTATTATTTATTAAGACAATTAATTTATTAATTGATATTCTATATTCGTTTTATTTCAGTGCATTGAATTAATTTTTAATGGACTTATACAATTAATTTTTAATTAATTTAATTAATTGTTTAATTGAGACTCATTTGTCTGTTTCTTGAAATAATCAATAATAAATTAATATATTAATTGCATATATTGAGGCAATTACCTTTTTAAATATAATTAATATTTTGTAAGGCAATTTTTTTATTTGATATTCGTTTTATTTCAGTGTATTAAATAAATTTTTAATTGATTGATTTTTCATTTTATTGAAATAATTTTTAATGTATTTATTCAATTGTTTTTAATAGAGTTAATAATTTGTTCAATTGAGACTCGTTTTTCTGTCTCTTGCTAGAATAAATTAATGTATTAATTGTGTATATTGAGACAATTAACTTTTTAATTGAAAAATTAATTAATATTCATTAAGGCAATTAATTTATTAATTGATATACGATATTCGTTTTATTTCAGTGTATTGAATTAATTTTTAATGAACTTATTCAATTAATTTTTAATTGAGTTAATTAATTGTTTAATTGAGACTCGTTTTTCTGTCTCTTGATAGAATAAATTAATATATTAATTACGTATATCGAGGAAATTAACCTTTTAATAGAAAAATTAATTAATATTTTATTAAGGCAATTAATTTTTAATTGATATTCGTCTTATTTCCGTGAATGGAGTTAATTTTTAATGGACTTATGCAATTAATTTTTAATTAAGTTAATTAATTGGTTAATTGAGACTCGTTTTTCTGTCCCTTGATAGAATAAATTAATATTTTAATTGCGCATATTGAGACAATTAACTTTTTAATTGAAAAATGTATTAATATTTTATTAAGGTAATTAATTTTTTAATTGTTCTTCGATATTCTTTCCGTTCCTTTAATTCAATGTATTGAATTAATTTTTAATGGATTTTTCGGATTTCTTTTTTGTGTATTGAATTGATTAATATATTTATTTCACTTCAATTAATTAATGTTTATCAATTAATATTTAATCGAGGCTTTTAATTTTTTACTTGATATTCGTTTTATTCCACTGCATTGTATTAATTTTTAATGGAGGTAAGTAATTTTTTTTATTGAATCTCAAATTTTCATTTATTGTGTATTAAAATTAAAGCCGATAGAGCCGTTGTATTAATAGATGACTATAATAATGTTCTATGCCGTAACATTTGGTACATTTGACTCCCCCAGAGTGGTGGGACCAAATTTTATACAAATTTTGCTTTTGTGTGGGAGCCCCCTTAAGCAGTATAGTTTTTGTATGAGAGTCCCATGATGGAGTTGAGATAGATGGTCTATTTGGGGACAGAAAATGAATGGGGTCAGTCTTACATGTCATCTCTCTAGGGGTGACTAGCAGGCAGTTTGGAGCCTTTCATTCATTAAAAAAATATGTGGGAGCCATCTCAAGTCTTATAGAGGGTAGGTACGTTCTGAGAAAATATTGGTGTTGAAAAAATATTGCGGGTTAGTCATACATTTCACTTTGGAGCCTCCTTGGGACAGTCAGAGTGGTGGGAGCAAATTTTATAAAAATGAGTTTTTGTATGGAAGCCCCATTAAGGACTGGAGATAGGGGGCAAGTTTGTTCGGAAAAAATGTTAGTGGAGGTCGGTTTTACATGTAACCAAGCTAGGGGCGACTTTGGGGCAGTTTTGACCTTACTTTCATAACAAAAACTATAAAAAATCTGTATGGGGACCAACTTAAGGGTTAAAGATAGGAGGTAAGTATGTTCAGAGAAAATGCGGGAGTTTAAAAATATTTGGGGGTCGATCATACATTTGACTCCACTAGAGGCCTCCTTGGGCCAGTAAGAGCGGTAGGAACAAATTTTATAAAAAAAAATATTTTTTGTATGGGAGCCTCCCTAAAGAGATGGAGGGGTATGTGTGTTCGAAAAAAATTTTCGCGAGCGAAAATTAATGAGGGTTGGTCATTCATTTAACCCCTCTGGGGACGACTCCAAGGCAGTTTTGCGGCTTTTTGTGTATTTTTGATCCTTTTCCATCATCTTACAATCACCACACCACTCCCATTTTTTTGGCTCATGAATTTTTTTCCGAACTTCATATAATAGGGTGTTCTAGCGTATCCAATTCGAACTCCTAAAAATTCCATACAACACTATCCCATCCCTAGTTTTTAATGGAAGTAAGTATATTTTCGGATTTCTTCTTTTTCGTATTTAAAAATTAATTGAATTAATTAATATATTAATTGTACATCAATTAATTGAAAAATTAATTAATCGATTAATTGAAAAATTAATTAATCAATTAATTGAAAAATTAATTAATCAATTAATTGAAAATTAATTTAATTGAATTTTATCAATTTTTTATACTCGATTTTTTCACTGTGTTGAATAATTTTTTATGGAAATAAGTGTTTATTTCAGCTTTTTTACGTATTAAAAAATTAATTGAATTAATTAACATATAAAAGGCACATCCATTAATTGAAAAATTAATTTATATTAATCAATTAATTGCAAAATTAATTAATATTAATCAATTAATTAATATTAATCAATCAATATTTAACTGAGGCATTTAATTGTTTTATTGATTCCCGATTTTTTTGTTTTATTTCACTGTAACTAATTTTTAATGGAAGTAAGTTGTTATTTCGGATTTCTTTTTTGTGTATTAAAAAATTAATTGAATTGATAAATATAGTAATTGCACGTCAATTTATTGAAAAATTAATTAATATTTATCAATTAATATTTAATTGAAGAATTTAATTTTGTAATTAGTATACGATTTTTTTTCGTTTTGTTCCGCCTTTATATATTTTTTATCGTTTTTTTGTAAGAATATAATAATTGAATTAATTAATATATTAATTGCACATCAATTAATCAAAATCAATTAATATTTAACTTAAGAAATTAATATTTTTTGTGCATTGAAAAAATCACGTGTATTAATTAATTGAGCCTCTTTATAGGCTCAAAATCAATCAAAATTTTAATTGATATAATTAAATTTCTAAATTTGAATTTTTCTTGAGATCCATTTTCAATTGAAAAAATATATTTCATTTCTTTCCACAATTTTCTTTAAGTGTACCCCAAACGCATTCCCCTTTCCCTTTGTGGAAAAACTTGCCCCCCCCCCCTTTTCCATATCAAACAAATCTGTCATTGACAGACAATATTAAGTTCTTTCATTTTTGATATTCTGGTACTTTTTGCTAGCCTGTTTGATTGCATCCAACCAAAGCGCAAAATACAAAAGAAGATTTGAGCCTTGTTGTATGTATGTGTGTGTGCACAAGAGTCCAGAAGTCCAAATACCAGCACCACTATGTGATACACTTCACAGTCATTGTTACAAGTCTTGGCCTCTTTTTATTGCAGCTAATTTAAATAAACAACACAACGATTGTATGATTGTGCCACTTTTGGGCGGTCGACGACGACGAAGAAGAAGAGATATCTTTAGCCAAAACTTTAACCAAAAACATCGGTCGTGTCCTTTGTGGCCAAGGCACTTGTAGTTTCCGTATCCTTTTGCATTTGTGCTGGTGGCCGAGAAAATTTTCAAAGTTTTTTTCTTTGTGATATTTTTAAATAACTGCTGCTGAGTTTTTATTACGACATTTCGTTTTGTGGACTTGTTGTCAGATAGAGAGAGTTTAGCTTAACTGAAAGAAATATGACGAGTATAATTAAATTATTACAATTTCACAGATGCTTATGTGGTGATAGGGGATTTGTTGAAGAGCTTTGCCAGCATTGGCGTCCAAAGTTTATGGGAAGATTTTGGCTTCAAGCAAAAAACATGGCATTCATTGTTGGCACTTTTGCTACTGTGGCGTACATTTTTACATAGAAAAAGATTCAGTTTTTCCATAGGAAACAAGTAAAGCCAGCAAAAACTCTAATTATAATATAATGTTGAAGGTAAGTCACAACTAAATTTGCCATTACTTACAAATTATCTCGAATTTACCCATTTTTACTAAATCAAGTAAATATTTACTTAAACTGAGAACAATTTTGCTGATTTTTTCTTTAAAACGAGTAAATTTTTACTTAAACTGAGGAAATGAGGAAAAAAATAACTTAAACTAAGTTCAATTTATCTAAAAAATATTTAAACAAATTATTTTGCTTCAGAGTATGCAAAACTGATACAAAAATTGGCAATATGAAACATTTCTCAAAAAATTCATTATATCTCTGCCATAAATAGTTGAGCATGTCGTTGTATACTATTTTAGCTGAACTCCCTTCGTATGTATAATTTTTATTATTTTCATTCCACTTTTGAACATAAAACTACAAACGCAGAGCCTTTTATATCCCCGATCTAATGTTTCTAGATGCTGCTTGCCACTTTATAACTTTTTGCACCTCTTTCCCAAAAAGTACACATTTTGAAAAATCACTGTAAGTAGCATGTGTAACTAACAATAACCTCGTTATAAGTAAAATTTTGAAATATCCATATATGTTCCGCGTTTACTTAATTAAAGGGTTGTACATTTTTATCCCATTTTGTCTCGTGCACCCTTTAAAAGTCCAAATTTCGACAAATCCAATTTTAATGTGCTTCTACCTAGTTAGAGAAATATACATACTAAATTCCACGATTCTAACTAACAAATTTCGAAAAAATCCATCATTTTGATTGCGCATTAGATTCTATATACATTGTCAGAGGAATTTACACACCAAATCTCACGACTATAACTGCAATACTTTAGTTAGTACCATTTGTATCCCTTTTTGTCCCGCTCACCCCTTATAAGAAAATTTTTTCAAAAAAAATCCATTTTGATGTAGTTTCTATGTTGTCAGAGGAATTGACACATCAAATTTCACGAATATAGCTGCAATACTTTAGTTGGTACCATTGTTATCCCTTTTCTTCCGCGCAACCCTTATAAGAACCAATTTCGAAAAAAATCCATTTTGTTTGCCCTTCTACGTTTTCAGAGGAATTTACACACATTTATTACACCACTATAGTTGCAATATTTTAGTTAGTACCATTTTTATCCCTTTTTGTCCCGCTCATCCCTTATAAGAAGAAAATTTCGAAAAAAATCCATTTTGATTTAGTTTCTACATTGTCAGAGGAATTTACACATCGAATTTCACGAATATAGCTGCAATACTTTAGTTGGTACCATTGTTATCCCTTTTCTCGCGCGCAACCCTTATAAGAACCAATTTCGAGAAAATCCATTTTGTTTGCGCTTCTACGTTGTCAGAGGAATTTACACATCAAATTTCACGAATATAGCTGCAATACTTTAGTTGGTACCATTGTTATCCCTTTTTATCCCGGTCATCCCCTAATAAGTACAAATTTCGAAAAATCCAATTTTACTGCGCTTCTTCATGGTCAGCGTAATTTACATACCGAATTTCACGATTCTAGCTGTAATACTTAAGTTAGTACCATTTTTATCCCTTTTTGTCCCGCTCGCCACTTGAAAGTACAAATTTCGAAAAATTCAATTTTACTTCGTTTTTATATGGTCAGAGGAATTGACATACCATATTTCACGTTCCTGGTTGTAATACTTCAGTTGGTATAATTTTTATCCCTTTTTGTCCCGCTCGCCCCCTAAAAACACAAATTTCGAAAAATCCAATTTCACTTCGTTCCAATATGCTCAGAGGAATTTACATACCAAATTTCACGTTTCTTTAGTTGGTAACATTGTTATCCCTTTTTGTCCCGCTCGCCCCCTTAAAAGTACAAATTTCGAAAAATCCAATTTTACTTTGTTTCTATATGGTCAGAGGAATTTACATACTAAATTTCACGATTCTAGCTGTAATACTTTAGTTGGTACCATTTTTATCCCTTTTTGTCCCGCTCGCCCCTTAAAAGTACAAATTTCGAAAAATCCAATTTTACTTCGTTTCTATATGGTCAAAGAAATTTACATATCAAATTCCACGTTTCTAGCTGTAATACTTTAGTTGGTACCATTTTTATCCCTTTTGGCCCGCTCTTCCCTTAAAAGTACAAATTTCGAAAAATCCGATTTTACTTCGTTTCTATATGGTCAGAGGAATTTACATACCAAATTTCTCGATTCTTAAAAGTACAAATATCGAAAAATCCCTTTTTGTAGCTCGTCTACATGGTCATTGCAAGGAACACACCGAATTTCATGTTTCTAGCTACTGCCGTTTAGTGAGGACGAAGGTTCGATGTTTATCCCTTTTTGTCCCATTTTACCTCCTAAAAGTACGAATTTCGTAAAACCCTTTTTAGACGACGTCATATTTGGGAACTACCCTGAAAATTGCATTACCCAGACTTCAGCTGTTTGGTCTGAGCGCTGTTCAATGATAAGTCAGTTAGTCAGTCCGTCAGTAACGCAACTCTTTTAGTTTTACATTGAATGTAACAGAAAAAGTAATTTGCTATTATTATTATATTTTATTAATATTATTATTTAAAAAACCCTTGAACTGCCCACTAAATTTTTGTTGCCCCAAACCTCGTATTTAGTCTATCACTCACCTGGACAATTATAGGTGCTAAAAACCCCTGGGCAAGTATAGTTTATGTTTATGGCCATCAAATGGTTTGAAAAACATACAAATTAAATTGTTTTAATTATGCTATTGCTACGAAATTCTATAATTTCGTATTTATTTAAAATATATTTGAACAATTAATTAAATAAAGCAGCAGCTTCATATCGCCATTACGCATCACGCTGGGTCTTTGTTGCCATTTGCCGCCATCCACCATTCGCCATTGACCAACATTGTATAAATTGCATATTTTGTGGTAATAATTTAATGATACTAAGTTTCAATTAAAACATACTCGAACACATATTTCATATTTATCCAAATAACCATATAAACACATATCAGAGTGTAAACAAATATATGTTTAAATGGACAAAAGCGGCTGCTCAATTGATCGATTTTTTTCTATTTAGAAAAATAATATAACATTAATTAGACTTGTTGTGATGTCACACACCGATGAAGTTGTTGCCAACAAAAGTTGTTGAATATAATAAATGCCATTGAAAGCAATTAGAGTAATAATGCAGCAAAAGGGTGATGCAATTGGAGGTTGTGATATAAATTTGATAAACAGAAAAAGATTGCGTTTTTTAATTATTGCAATAAGTGGTTTTGTGATTCTAGTTGCGCCAATTTGGTCGATTTCAATTTATTTTAAAATTATTATTTTATTATTATAATTATTTTAAATATTTATTCTCCGCTTATGATAACGGTATTAGTGTCAAATTAAAGAGGAGGATATCTTCTAAAAATACTTCAAATGTAATGCTTTTTTTGTTTATTAAATCTTCTCATCAGCGCCCAGACCATTCAACTGAAGCCAGGGTCATGAAATTTTCAGGGTAGTTCCAAATATGACGGAGACTAAGAAAGGGGTTTACGAAAATCGTACCTTTAGGAGGTAAAATGGGGCAAAAAAGGTATAAACATTGAACCTTCGACCTGACTAAACAGCAAGCTAGAAACATAAAATTCGGTGTGTGCCTTGATCTTATCATACATGCGAGCTACAAAAAGCGAATTTTCGAAATTTGTACTTTTGAGGGAGGAAAGAGAAAGAAGGGATAAAATCGTGAAAATCGGTATTTACATCTGACAACGTAGACTTCCAATATAAATTGATTTTTCCAAATTTGTACTTTTACGGGTTGCGCGGGACAAAAAGGGATAAAAATGGTACCAACTAAAGTATTGCAGCTAGAATTATGTAATTTGATATGTAAGTTCTTCTGACCATGTAGAAAAGCAGTAAAATTGGATTTTTCAAAATTTGTACTTTTAAGGGTTGCGAGGGACAATAAGGGATGAAAATGGTACTAATTTAAGTATTGCAGCTATAGTCGCGAAGTTTGGTGTGTAAATTCCTCTCACCTCATAAAAGCGGAATATAAAGAGTGATTTTTTTGAGGTTAGGATTTTCATGCATTAGTATTTGACAGATCACGTGGGATTTCAGACATGGTGTCAAAGAGAAAGATGCTCAGTATGCTTTGACATTTCATCATGAATCGTCTTACAAACGAACAACGCTTGCAAATTATTGAATTTTATTATCAAAATGCGTGCTCTGTTAAGAAATTTCATTGCGCGCTTCCATTTTATGGTCAGTTTAATCGACCCACTGAAGCGGCTATTCGGGCTATTGTGACTAAATTTCGCACCAAATTTACATTGTTGGACATTAAACCACCAACACGCTTACGTAGAGTGCGAACTGAAGAAAATATCGCAGCTGTATCGGCCAGTGTTAATGATGACCACCAATTTTCGATTCGTCGCCGTTCGCACCAATTGGGTCTCTGTTACTCAAAAACGTGGAAATGCCAAAATTGGACTAAGCGGATGGACCACCTAAGACGCAGCCGCGGTCAACATTTAAATGAAATTATCTTCAAAAAGTAAATGTCATGGACCAATCTAACGTTTCAAATAAAGAACCGATGAGATTTTGCAAATTTCATGCGTTTTTTTTTTTAAAAAAAGTTATCAAGCTCTTAAAAAATCACCCTTTATATGCATTTTGCTCTTTTAAGGGTTGCGCGGGACAAAAAGGGATAAAAATTGTACCAACTAAAGTATTGCAGCTAGAATCTTGAATTTTGATATGTAAGTTCTTCTGCCCGTGTAGAAGCGCAGTAAAATTGAATCTTTCGAAATATGTACTTATAAGAGGTGAGCGGGACAAAAAGGGATAAAAATGGTACCAACTAAAGTATTGCAGCTAGAATCGTAAATTTTGGTATGTAAACTCCTCTGACCATTTAGAATTGAATTTTTCGAAATTTTTACTTTTAAGGCATGCGCGGGACAAATAGGGATAAAAATAGTACACATTTATTTATCGCAGCCATAGTCGTGAAATTTAGTGTTGAAATTCCTCTGACAACGTAGAAGCACAATTTAAATGAATTTTTCGAAATTTGTACTTTTAAACGGAAAGCGGGGCAAAAAGGGATAAAAATGGTACCAACTAAAGTGTTCTAGGATCGTGAAATTTGGTATGTAAACTCCGCCATCACATAGAAGTGCAACATAAATGCATTTTTGTACTTTTATAGGGTGAACGGTACAAACAGGGATAAAAATGGTACCAACTAAAGTATTGCAGCTATAGGGTTTTCCAACAAGAGGTGTTATTTTGAATCACCAGGTATTTCAGTAGCTGTCACTTTTGAAGCTTTTATTCTTTGACATTTGATATTTGACAAGTAGAAACTACGCCATTACTAACAAGTAAGGAAAGGCTAAAGTCGGGCGGGGCCGACTATATAATACCCTACACCACTCCCTGCGTATGTACCTCGCTTTGATTACTAAACCCAGGTATTTCATGGGAGCAATTTTATGTAGTTCATACAAATTATATAAATTATATTAATATAATTTATATGCTATAAATTCATCTTTAGTCAAACTTAACGAATATGGTAAATAATATGGTAATTGATCCAATTGTCCGACAGGCAAATACAAATTATACAGTAGTATACCAAAGTCATACCAAAGTATGGACATATTGGCATCACCCAAACAATTCTCATTGCAATTCAATTCGGTAAAAAATTGAAATCGGGAAGGATTTTTGCATCCTGTAAATGTATGTGTTTGACAAAAAATGTTAAATCGGAAAGGACATTTGTACGGGGGTATATTGAAACCTGGAACGATGTGACCCGCTTTCACCATGTCTGTTTATGAGTGAAATATAATATTTAAAATTTGGCCAAAATCGGTTAAACATTCGGGAGCAACATTTGTATCAGGGCTATATCTAAATCTGAACCGATCTTACTCACTTTCACCATAGGTTTTTTAGTTGGATTCTAAGATGTTGTACCAATTTTAAAGAAAAACGGGTACACTATGTGGATTTTAGAGCGGAAAAAGTCAAATCGGGAGCGACATTTGTATGGGGGCTATATCTAAATCTGAACCGATTTCCTCCAAATTCAATACCAATGGTCCTTGGCCAGAAAAAATAAATTCTGCCAAGTTTCATGACAATCGGACAACAATTGCGACCTGTAGAGTGCGAACAAGCTTAGATGGACAGCAGACGGACGGACGGACATACCGACAGACGGACAGACGGACAGACAGACATCGTTAAATCGACTCAGCTGGTGATTCTAAGCCGATCGGTATACTTAAAGGTGGGTCTAGCTCGATTATTTCTTGGTGTTACAAACATTTGGCGCGAAACTAACTTATAATACCCTAGACCACGAAGTGGTGTAGGGTATAAAAATGGAACGACACACGCTTCAACAACGTGTTGAAATTATTAATATTCATGAATGAAAATGATCCGTAATTCCATCGAAAAATCCCATATCTACCTCGGTGGCTACGTCAACAAGCAAAATTGTCGCATCTGGGGTTCGGAAAACCCAAGAGTTTTTGTTGAGAAGCCTCTTCATCCTCATCGTGTGACTGTTTGGTGCGGTTTATGGTCCGATGGGGTCATTATACCTTACTTTTTCGAAAATGAGGTTGGATCAACAGTTACGGTGAATGGATTGCGCTACCGAGAGATGATTAACGATTTTTATGGTCGGAGTTGGATGATATTGACAACGTTTACTTTCAACAAGACGGCGCTACGTGCCACACAAGCAACGAAGCCATTGCTCTTTTACGGGAAAAGTTCCCGGACCGTGTTATCT
Source organism: Polietes domitor (assembly GCA_947397865.1). Classification (NCBI taxonomy): domain Eukaryota; kingdom Metazoa; phylum Arthropoda; class Insecta; order Diptera; family Muscidae; genus Polietes; species Polietes domitor. The sequence goes on along the minus strand of OX377619.1, from coordinate 30,132,387 downwards.
CTCGAAGAGAAGATCACAATTGGCCACCGAGATTTTGTTATTTAACACCTTGCGACTTCTTCCTTTGGGGCCACGTGAAAGATAAGGTCTACGCCAACAGCCCAGCGTCGATTCAAGACCTCAAAGATAGAATTCGTGAAGCTATCGAGGACATATGGCAGCCACTTTGCGATTTGGTTATGGAAAATTTCATGAAAAGGATTTGGTCCTGTAAGCGTGGTCGTGGTGGCCATTTGGCTGATGTTGTTTTTCATTATTAACGGCATACCTTGCTCTTTACTATGAAATAAACAATCGATAATTTATCTCATTCTTCAATTTTTTCTGATGGTGCAATCTCACACTACAAAAAAATGAAAACAAATCATAACCAATGTTTCTTGGATTTTCATTGTTTTTATACCTTGTGTTTATGAAGTAATGAAAAAATTATAATTTTAATGATTTTTCACTGTAATTCTGGTTGATTTTGTAAAAAATAAATAAAAAAAATAAAAGCCATCATTTCGCCACTTTCAAATATAGACCTAAGCGCACTACTTTAAAATTTTAACAAAATGGATTGGTGTAATCAATTCGAAAATCACAATAAAATAACTTTGCAAAAACCTTAAAAATCTAACCCTGCTATAGCACAACACTATATTTAATATTTTAAAGGTAATTGAAATTACCTTCGAAACGAGGTATAACACATTGAAATCGGTAAAGTCTTTCAGGAGTTACAGGCAATTGAATGAACACACCTTTTGAAAAATATAGTATTTTTATACCCTACACCACAGGGTATAATGTCTTTGTGCATTTGTTTGTAACACCCAAAAGGAAACGAGATAGACCCATCGTTTATTATACCGATCGACTTAGAATCGATTTAGCGATGTCCGTCCGTCCGTCTGTCCATCTATTCTTGTAATCAAAGTCCAGGTCGCAATTGTCGTTAGAACTAAATGAAACTTTGCACAACGAAGATGTATGGGGTAAGGACTAACGCTATTTAATTTGAAGAAAATCGGTTCAGATTAAGATATAGCTCCCATATAAATTCTGCTCCCGATTTTACTCTTTCCGCTCCAGAAACCCCATATATCAACAGATTTTCTTCCAATTTGACACAACGGCATATAAAGGGTGATTTTTTATCAATTATTGATTCGTCGCCGTTCGCAGCAATTGGGCCTCTGTTACTCAAAAACGTGGAAATGCCAAAATTGGACTAAGCGGATGGACCATTTGAGGCGCAGTCAAGGTCAACATTTGCATGAAATAATCTTCAAACATTTAATTATATGGACCGTACTATCAATTCAAATAAAGATTTCATGCATTTTTCTCAATTTTATGTGTTTTTTTTTTTTGAAAAACTTTCCTATAACTTTTAAAAAATCACCCTTTATTTGAACTAGATACAGCTCTGGTCAAAATACTCCAGATCGGTTCAGATATATGTATATCTCCCATACAAATGTCTCCTCCGATTTGACTCTTTCCGCTCTAGCACATATTTCAAAAGATTTTCTTCAAATGTGGCAAAATAAATTGAAACAGCTCAGGTGAAAATGGGCCAGATCGGTTCAGATATATATAGCTCCAATACAAATTTCACCACTGAATTAATTATTTCTGCTCTAGATAAAGCATATTTGAAAAGATTTTCTTAAAATTTGGCAAACCAGTTCATATTCCAACTAAAGACATCTGCGACGAAAGTGGCCACATCGGTTCATATTTATATATAGCTTCCATAAAATTGTCTCCCCAGATTTGATTCTTTCCGCTCTAGAAACAACATATTTTAAGAGATTTTCTTCTAATCTACTAATATTTTAAATAGAAACTTCTATAGCGAAAGCGGTTCACGTCGGTTCAGATTTAGATATAGATCCCATACAAATTTTGCTCCCGATTTTACTCTTACCGCTCTAGAAACCACATATATCAGCAGATTTTCTTCCAATTTGGCACAACGCCATATATTTGAACTCTGGTAAAAATAGGCCAGATCGGTTCAGATTTATATATAACTCCACCGAATTGATTATTTTCGCTCTAGAAATAGCATATTTGAACAGATTTTCTTCTAATTTGGCAAACCAGCTCATATTTCAACTAAAGACATCTGTGGCGAAAGTGGGCCACATCGGTTCAGATGCATATATAGCTCCATAAAAGTGTCTCCCCGGAATTGATTCTTTCCGTTCTAGAAACAACATATTTAACAGATGCCCATCAAAAGCGTCTTATATTTCAACTAGAAAACCTATGCTAAAATGGGTCAGATCGGTTCAGATCTCTATATTTAACTGTCCTTCAAAGTTGTGTTAAAATGTTCTTACAAATACAGATAGAAGTATTAAATTTGTGGTATATTCTCTTCTTATAGCTGTATCGTATATGACCCGGTGCAAATGTAATGACTAAGTGTAGGGTATCATATAGTTATAGTATTGTTTTCATTGTTGAATTGGTCATAACTCGTAAAAATATTTTCAATTTTTTTCCAAACATACGTATCAAAAAAAATAAATCTATAAAGAAGTTCCCTCCGACTCTTTGATTTCTGACAGTTACGTTAGATTAAAATGTAAATATAAGAGCGACACTCATTTTCCCACTCTTAGGTGAAGAATGGGTGTTTCAAAATGAATATGTTTCGCGTTTTTTGTTTAATTGTGAATCAAATAAAGAAAACAGCACAAAGCAACGACAAACAACATTAAAATACTAAGAAACTGTGTCGTATTTTACTCGAATTTTGTCACCATTTTACTTATTATTTTTTATTTAACTAATTGTAAAAAAAATAATGAAAAATAAGGCAAAAATTATCGTATTCTTCTTTGTTCCCGGCGTTCTTAATTTTGAAATGTTTATGTTATTTTGAATGATTTCTGTCAAAACCGACGACAGCTCGCTCTAAAATTTTATTTTTCACATTTTAATCTAACGTAACTCGCTCGAATTTTTAAATGAGTCCGACGGTCCTTCTTGTTCTTTTATATTTTTTGATACGTATACAATATTTTTATGAGTAGAATATGTACACAAACTTTCAAAACAATCGCAGCCATCGAGTATCGTACCGCTTGACATGGAATGACTCATATGCTTTCAGGGGAGAAGCGAGTACACATTTTGCCTATAGTTATTTTTCAAAATGTGTAGTTTTTGGTAAAGCGGCGAAAAATTTATAAAATGGTCGGATGCATGAGATCGAGGATATAAAAGGCGGCTGTAATTTTTTGTTCGAAACCGGGTAGAAAATGATGAAAATGATACATACGAAGGGAGTTCAGCTAAAATAGTGCAAATCGACAATTACATTCCTTTGGCTGTGACTAATTGCAGGTTTCGAAATTACTATTTTAGATTTGTGTATATCCACTAAAAGAAAATTCAATAAATACTACCCGAAAACAGAGACGGATAAAACTGATAACAAATAATTGGTTTTCCGCATATTTCATATTTAACTTTTTAAGAGGGACAATTGAAATGGTGCTTAATATTAAACCAATACATATAGAAGCTTGCATTGTTTTTTAGCTCTTATTCTCTTGGATGTGAATAAGTATTTAAAAAAATTTTGAAAAACCTTGACCTACGGTCTCAGATATGGTTTATGTTTAATATGAACTGTCGGGCAGTGTAACCCCTAATAGGATATGTTAAATCATATTATCCCTTTATTACTTGTTTTAGTATTTTAATGATTATTTCCGTTACTCACTCCCTCAGCTCAGAAAAGGTATTTACACCAAAGAGGACAAACAATGATCAATTAGCTTGAAATCATTCGAGCAAGTCATTCCTGGTGATATCATTTGAATGAGCCCAAATAACTGCTACTGCCCCCATTACCAAACAAAGTCATTCTCATAACACATGATGTCCGATGGTCCTTTTAGTCCTTTTGCGTAATGTCATTAAATCGAGCATATCATTAAAATGACATAGAATTCGAAACTGAAACTGATTTTAGTTCTTTGGGGTGATTTATGTTCTTTTCGAGAGAGAAAGGACGAGCGAGAGAAAGTGAGATTTATTAGAGAACTTTTACCTTTGGTTTTGTTCTACTTCTACCGTTTCCATTTTAAATAATGTCGAAAAACTTGCGTCGTTTGCATTCTTCCGAATACTTTTTGTTCAAAAAAAGTAAAGTTCAAAAATAGTAATTTATTTTCAATTTTCATCATGGCAAAGAATCAACGTTTGTTCTCGTGTACGTAGCAAATTGTGTATAAGTGTTAGTTACCTGTGTACTGCGTCCTCTCGCTCTCTCTCACCCGTCACACCACGCCAACATTTGCTCTTAATTACCTTAATCCAAGAGTTACAAACACTGTTCGGAACAAGAGCAACAAGAAGAAGAACAAGAAGAACATCCAACAAGAAGCCAAAGCGAACATTCACAACAAATTATAGTGAATGTGTAGTGCACAGTCACTAAACATGGCCAAGAACAAAAAAGAAAAACACCCGGCCATACCGTAAATAACTTGGCACGTGCTCACTCCTGACCCAACCCAACCCAGCTAGGAAACAGCAACATTATCGGATGTAGAATATAAGGAACATCAAGAATACCGCACAGTGTCTCGACAGCATACAACAAATGGAAGGACATTTCATAGTGCTACAGCCATCGGTTGGTTTACGTAGCCGGCGAAATTATGGCATGGCGGTCACATTTGGCATTGTAGGGGGTGAAATGGGGTAAAAAGGGATAATAATGGTACCTTTCAAACTACAACAGCTAGAAATTCGAAAATTGGCGTGTAAATTCCTCTAATTGAGTAGATACATAATAAAAAAGTATTTTTTTCCAAAGTCGTAATTCTAAGGGGTAAAATGGGAATGGAGATATAACAAGTAAAAACGGCGTTAAGTTCGGCCAGGCCGAACTTTATATACCCCCCACCATGGATTGCATTCCACGGAGGATTGTAGGTTTTCGAGAAGTGCAGTATTATTACAGGAAAATATAAATTTTTTAATATACCCAAACCAAATACAAATATTGAAAAAATAATTTTATAAATAAATGTAATATTTTAATTATTTCAAACCATTATTTATTTCAAATCAAAAAATAAATATTCTTATATTTATATTTTCAAAAAGCTTAAATACCATAAATATCGGTAGATAGTGGATGCTACAGTTGGTTGTATTTCCATTCTATTTAAATTCCAAAAGTACAAATTTTGAAAATCCATTATCAGACGTACATAGTGCAAAATAACCTAACTTCATGATTCAACCAATTTTTGCCGTAAAAGAAAAATTACGAATTTGGAAAAAACTTTTTACTTTGCGTGTCTATGCAGTCAGAGGAATGTATACACCGAATTCCATGATTCCAGCTGCGCCCATTTGGTTGGTACCATTTTTACCCCCTTGACGTTTCTACGCAATTAGAATTTCATCATTCTAGCTGTAGTCGTTTATTTGGTACTATTGTTATCCCTCTGTACCATTGCATCCCCAAAAAGTACGAATTTCGAAAAATCTTTTCATTTTAAGTGTCTACGCAGTCAGGGGAATCTATACACCGAATTTCATTATTCCCGGTATAGCCGTTTGGTTGGTACCATTTTTATCTCTCCGTACCCATTGTATCCCTTCAAAGTACCCACTATCTACCAATATTTATGGTATTTAAGCTTTTTTGCAGATTGCCTTATATTTACTTTTTGAATTGACTTGAACTTTGTCATTTAATACCACAGTGCAACACGAAAACATACAACCACATATAAAGATAAGAAGACCCGTGTTACCCAGTTTTGCCCAAAGACATGGACTTTACTATGGACCCCAAAGATTTGGGGCCTCGGTGTCATTTTTGCACAAAAAATTATCATTTTCTTAGACTCATATCATGAAACTGTTTGGAATTTTATTTACTCTCTGAGACAAAGTTATAGCTCTTGTCACAACGAATAAAAATTGTGACCATACAAAATCAAAAAACTTCATCAAGGTCAAAATCACAAAAAAACTTCGATTTCTTTTAACCTTTTTCACCTGCTCAGGTCCACAGTTAGCAAACCGCTCAAAAATCCTAGAAAACAATCAACTACAAAAATTTACCTAAAATCTCAATAAACAACTTACTAGAACATATTAACTTCCTAGGACTGATTCTTAACACCGTTTAGATAGGAAAAATATATCTTGCAGGACTGTGTCTGATAAAGGTCAGTCAGACTGCAGTGCGTATGAGTGACATTATCCTTAATCAACAGCACGTATACGCTACCTACACACACCTGTTCGACGACATTTGCGATTTTGACTTTGAAGATGAAGTTTTTTATACCCTCCAGCTCCAGAATGGGTGAATATTAACTTTGTCATTCTGTTAGTAATACCTTGAAATATCGTCCTGAAACTCTATAAAGTATATATGTATATTCTTGATCATCATAACATTCTAAGACGATCTAGCCATGTCCGTCACATGGACTAAAAAATATCCCTTATATTTTAGAGTATTTAAGCATATTTTTTCAATATGTCTGCTTGTACTTACTTGATTATGGGTATGTGCATTACCCCTATAACAGAATCGTGGAGCATAAAGTGATCAGTATTCGTAGGGAGTGAAATGGGGCAAAACGGGATCAAAATGGTACCAATCAAACGACAATAGCTAGAAAAGCGAAATTCGGTATGTACATTCCTCTAATTGAGTATTATTATTATATTTCCCAAATTCGTACTTTTAAGGGATAAAATGGGAATAGAGGTATACAAATATTACCAAACGAACGGCTACACCTAAAATAATGAAATTCGATGTATACATTCTATTTGCGTAGACACATAAAATACACGAATTTTTCGAAATTTGTACTTTTTGGGGTTAAAATAGAAAAAAATGGATAGAAATAGTACCAATCAAACGACCGCAGCCAGAGTCATGAAATTCTGAGTATACATTCCTCTGGCTGCGTATACATACATGTGAACAAAATGGGGGGTCGTAGGCAGCGAGTACGTTGGCCAAAGGGATGTTGGAGTGCTTGCTGTGGGAGCCCGTCACTGAGCGGTTAATGGAAGAAGAGAGCGACTTGAGTTGATGATAATGCCGGGTGTCATTTTTTGTTGCTTTTGTGACAATTTGTTGTTACGTCACAAGCTGCTGGGAATGATGATAGTGGACTGTATATTTTGATGTTTCGATTGTTGAACTGGTGGGCAATAGAGCATCGTGAGGAGAAGGAGCTAAAGAAAATTGTGTAAATTGTAATCGTTATTTACGTTAAGTTACAAACACTTCACAATAAGGAATTTGTGACGAAAAATAATTCAAATATTAAAAATAGTTCAATCGTTTAAAGATATTGTCTAAACATGACTTTAGACACATGAATAAAAGGTTTTTTCCAAATTCATACTATCAAGGGATACAATGGGTACAGAGGGATAAAAATAGTATCAACTGAATGACTCCAGCGAAAATGATGAAATTCAGTGTGTACATCTCTCTAATTGCGTAGACACGTAAAATAAAGAGATTTTAGAAAGTCGTACTCTTAATGAAAATAGGGATAAACAATTGTACCAACCAAATGACCGCAGTTAGAATTTTGGCATTCGGAGTAGTATCTTGGAATTCTGAATACAATAATATTGCTGTTTAGTTTTTGAATTGACTTGAAATGCTTTTTCGTTATACATATATATATATATATATATATATATATATATATATATATATATATATATATATATATAGTATTAACGTATTGATAGCCTTGTCTTATAAGCTTGGTTAATAAAAATATTATATTTACTTATAAAATTATTTTTTCAATATTTTTATTTGTTTGGTTTGGCTATATTAAAAATTGACACTGAACACTTATGAATGATATTCGTATGACTACAACTAACTGGCTCTGTAGAACCTCATCCGATCAACCCAATTGTTCAGTACAGCCTTAACTCCACACAGTGACTCGTTGTGGATGCATTGGCTTATCGAAAGTCACGCGTTGGGTTATCTGAACCGACAATTTTGCATATTGACATAGCCACCGAGATGAAAATGAACTTCATGAAGGCTGAACTGAAGGCCGATCTCTTCTCAGTTCGCGTTAAAGACTCACTACTTTGGAAGTAAATTTTGTAATATTTCCCAAATTTTGCAAATGTCAAATATAAACCTGGAAATAAAAATAGAAATGAATGTTATTCTACCTTTCAAAGTCTTGTTGCCTTTTTGTTATTATGTGTTGTCCTCCCCTTTAACGGTGACGAACACGAACACTGTGCGGCAGGTGTAAATTGTGGCTGGAGTAGCCGAAAAAAATCGTTTATAAAAGCAACCATGATGGGACAGACATTTTTCACGGAAAAATCCCTCCCAACCCAAACTGACAAGGTATTGCAACTATTTCGTGTTTTTTTTTGTTTTTTTATTTTTATTTGGCCGACTTTCTTTATAAAGACATCCAGAGGAAAGGATCAAGTTCATAACGAATAATATTGTGAACAAAGCAGGAGAGTCAATAACTACAAAAAGTTGGTACGAAAAAGAATATGGAAGTGGTTCTAGTGAAACATAAAGGTCGTCTACACAAAAGTTCGCCGTAATCGTGGTAACTTTTCTTTTTGCTGAATTTTCATAAAAAAGACAATTTGTAACATCTGTGACAGATTCGCCTTTCTAAATAGAAAATCAATAATCTATTGTTGGGATAAGTTAGTTCATTAAGATGACCAAAGTTGCTCGAAATGCTAAGGAACAAGGATTTTTCAACAAAAATGGAAATGGAACAACGATTTAAAGTCATTGAACTTTGGGGAACGAAGGGAAAATATATCCAATGTCTAGTGTCAATTGTCTATTGAAAGTAAAATCGTCACGGAAAAATCCAATTAAAATTAGAATTTCGCAATTGAAACCCTTTTGAAATAAAGACATACAGACAATAGTTGAATGTCGTGATATTTTTGCGGCTTACAGTGGTTCAGCATCGAATACCATCGACCTGAATTCAATAACTTTTGATCTGGTACACTTTTTTGAGTTCTGTAAAAAATCGAAAATAGGCAAAGACCTATGGATTATTTTGTGATACTAACATTGAAAATCGGGCAATAGGGAATATTTTATAAATAAGTCCAAACAAAGTTGGCAACTTTTCTTAGCTTTCAACTTTAAACGAAAATATTTTTTTATTATTTTTGTAATTTATGTTTTGCCATATTTTTACGTATTTGTTTATAATGCACAGAAAAAATATTTTTTTCGTATTACAGATTATCACCTTTTCAGATTTCGAAAAACTTTTTTTCCACGTTTTCGAACTGTTTGTACTGCCTTTGAAGAAATTTTGTACTCAATTCTAGTGTATCTTCAAAACATCAAAGGACAATAGGACTACACTCTCGTCCCCGTAGTAAAGAGCATACATTTCTATTTAAATTACTAAACCAATATACCTAGACTACGCGGACTAGCTGACAAGCAAAGACAAACTATTTTCCAGAGATAATTAAAAACTTTTAAAATTCATTAACAGCGAATGAAAGTCAGATAGCGAATATTAGAGGTAGCGTGTAATGGAGTGCAGTGTTTTTCGTCGAAAATTGTGCCAAGAGCAAAACAAGTAGAAGCAGAAGTACAACCGAATGGTACAGGTAGTCCTCATATAACGCATATAAGTTTCTAAATCCGTGCTTTTAAGGGGTAAAATGGGAAAAGAAGGAATGTTGCAGATCATATAACTGAAGTAAAAATCATGAAAAATTGGTGTGCGTCGACTGACTGTGTAGATTCGTAAAATAAAAAAGTTTTTTAGAAATTCGTACTTTTACGGAAATTGGGACGAAAGGGGAAAATGATATCAACTAAACCATATGCACACTTTTAGGGTTAAATGGAGAAAAGGGAAACAAATTGTTATAGATAAAAGGTTACAGCTAGAATTATAAAATTCGGTATGTACATCCCTTTGATTGTGTAGTAGCTCAACATGAAGTTTTTCTTTTCGAAAATTACACCTTCTGCAGAAAAAATTCAGCCAGCCAAGCGGATGCGGCTATAATCATGAATTTCGCTTTACAAGTCGATCTGGCTACGTAAGCGAAAATAAGGAGCAATGTCATTATTAGTACTTATATGGTCAATACGGGGAAAGAAAATCATCCTCTTTCGAATCTGTATGAAAATAAAAATCATTTTAATCCTTGAATATCCTGAAATTTTCATTATTTTGTTGTTGTTGTTATTTTTATATAAAAAATCAGCGTGGGGTGGCCATAGGTTAAGCAAAAATACCCCAAAATATTGGGGGATAGTGGGTGCATTTTCCCGATACAGCGGTTTGGTTGCTTTTATTTCCATCCTATTTTAATTCCAAAAGTACAAATTTTGAAAATCAAATATCTCTCACGACAACCTAACTTCATGATTCTACCCATTTTTGCCGTAAAAGTAAAAAAAGTACGAATTTTGACAAATCCCTTTAGTTTATGTGTTTACGCAATCAGCCAAATTTCATTATTTTTTAGCTGTATTCCCATTTTACCCCTTAAAAGTTCGAATTTTGAAAAAAAAATATATATAAATGTATTATATATCCACTCAATTATTATGTACACACCGATTTTCGTGTTTCTAGCTTTTGTTGGTTGATAGGTACCATTTTCATCAGAAGGACATACAGACGGCTACAGACGGCTTGGTTGAAAGTGGTAAAAATTACTATGTTTTTTTAATTTTTTGAAAATTTGGAAACACGAAAAAAATTAAAAAAACATAGTAATTTTTATAGTCCCATTTTCAACCAAGCCTCAAAATTTACAAAGTAGATAAATGTTTAAATAAAAAATTTTTCGAGAAAATCGAGGAGTACAAACAATTAAAAAAATAAAGTTTTAATTTAAAAAATCTAAATTTGTATACAAAAACATTGTGAATATTTTTTTCAATATTTTTTTCTGAAAAATACTTCAAAAAACAAAAATATGAAAAAAAGAGAAAAAAAGAACATCCATAACACCGAAAAAATAACTACTATTTAATGATTTTTAAAAAAGCTATATCTTTTTAACGAGTAATCAGAAAAAACTCACCAGGAGGTGTTTTTTAATGGGTACTACAAAATATGAAAAACTAGCTGAACCCCGCCCGCTTCGCCAGGCAAAAACACAAATGGTAAAATTAAAATCAGGTTTCATATTGATCTTATCATATTGATATTATCGTGGTCAGTAATATATACGTTCCAATTTTCAGCCTTCTAGCTAAAAGACACTTTTGCCACGCCCCAACTACCCACCAAACGAAAATTCAAACTCCAGCATCATATTTATCTTTCTTGTGGTCAGTAATATATACGTTCCAATTTGCAGCCTTCTGGCTCAAAAAAACACTATTGCCACACACATAAAATGAAAATCCAAATTTCGGCATCATATTTATCATTCTCGTGGTCAGTAATATTTATGTACCAATTTTACATCCTATGTCCTTCCTTGGGCCAACACGAATTCATCAAGCCCAAAATCGTGAAAATCAGACGATCCGTTATAAAGTTTTGCGTGTTCACACGGACGGCATTCTCTTTTATAAATATAGATAGATTGGAGGAAATCAAAAATATTTTTTTTCAACTATCCGATTTGTCGTGGAATGCCCCATATATACTTTATAGGGTCTCAAGTCGATATTTCAAGGTGATACAAACGGAATGACAAACTTCGCACACCCCCATTCTGCGGTGGAGGGCATTCTTATTTTGCCAAACCTTTTAGTTACAGTGGTATTTAGCATTTATTTGGTGAGGGTCAAATGTATAGTCCCAAATGTTAGTTTCACTGCGGAGGTCTGAAACATTAAAATAATTAACTGCATTTAATATAGTGCAGTGTTAAATAAGTAAATAATAGAGTTCTAATTTTGAATTTAGAGTCGGAAAACTAAGATTTTTGTAAAAAATTGCCTTTTTCTAAATTTAATCCTCAGTGAGGCACCTGTTAGTGTTATCCGATTGAGACAAATCGTTCCCTATCTCACTTTCTGGCCCGTTGTCACATTTTAGGGGATTGAGACGATGGAAATTTCAAAATCAATTTTTTGTGACCACCCTAATAAGTCCGAAATCTTTTAAATGTGCTTAAATAGAGCTTTTTTACGATGTTGTTAATTTCAAACGTAAATCCACATCTAAACCAACTAGAATGGATGGCTTGGAATATTGTGAGCACCAGGATATTGCTCATTGTTTTGCGAATTTATTTGCGACCACATTTTCAAATAGATCTTATCGATCCGACAGCACTTATCCCTATGATATTCCTGCTTTGAATCAATTAGGAATACCAAATATTGACTTGCCCTTCGTCTTGTCAAGTTTGAATGATCTAATAGTATCAACAAATAGTGTTGGCCCCGATGGGGTGCCAAATGTAATTTTAAAATTCTGTGCTAGTGGTTTAGCTATTCCTCTGACGTTATTATTTAATACTTCGTTGAGATTTGGATATTTCCCTTTGGCTTGGAGGCAGTCGTTCATTGATCCCCTACATAAATACCCTAGATGTTAGGTGTTATTGGGAGTATTTTAGTACATGATCGGGAATGGCTGATACTATTTTTATCCATTTGGCCAGGGTACGAATTTTTAAGAATGCCGTTTTTTCTCATCTACGTAGGAGATGAAATTTTTACCGATTTTTAGCTACAGCCAATTGGTCGGAATCAGTATTACTGATACCGAAGAAATTGAGGCGAAAGTCCTCTGAAACAATGAGATATAATTTTGTTCACACTGAAAGGGTCGCTGTGTTCTGAGTCGGTTCCGAACTGTTCTACCTGTTCTACCCTATCTGAAGACAAGAGTGTTACCCAAATACAACCCAATTTAACATACGTTCTCTGCGTGATAAGAGCGCTACCTGTCTTTGCAAAACTACAGAATGCGAAAATTGTATCTCAATTTCACACAAACGGAAATTCAACAACGACCGCATTTGTTTCATCCTCTTGTGTTTGCGATACTACGAATACTAAGACGCACATAAGCATTAGTTAAGATATAGACTGAAAGCAAATTCACTTGAATGATTGTCTTTGGAAACTTTGCAATTTGTGGTGTGGTTTCGCCACACAACATCGCTGGATGCCGGGAAAACTTCTCAAGTACACAAATTCCCAACAATATTCATATGAGTGGGGGTTCCATTTCTTACAAATTTCGTATAATTGTCATAAGGAAGAGAGCGTTTTAAGTAAAATACGTCCTGATTTTAAAATACCCATCCACCAACCACATTAACGCGAGGAGGGCAGAAGAACTGCGACAAACATCGACAAAACTTATATTCAAATAAATGCAACAGACAATAGACCAAAACGTGATCGAGTTAGTTTTTCCCCAGTGAAATCGCATGTACTCATGAAGGAAACGTGTCTATATTATTAAGGTTTGCAAAAGATCAAACACATTGGAATGTAAATAAAAATTATCTCCACTAAGTTGTCAAGATTATTCAATATTTATATGGACACTATTAAGAAAATTGGAACATTAGTGTTCGTTCGTATTATTTTCTTAGCAAATCTTTGTGAATTTTTCGATGAAAAATTGTCACAGGATAGTTTCATCTTACCTGACCTACTCCAGAGTTGGCGGGAACAATGACAAGATTTCATGGGAAAATTCGAGGCAATAAAATATATATATAAACTAGCAGTGCCCGCTGCTTCGCACGCGAAAAAGCAAGTTATTTGTTAATTTTATTCGTCTCTGTTATTTATCTATTTATTTAATTTTCTTTTGGTGGATATAGATAAATCTAAAATAGTAATTTGGAAACATCCTATTATATAACACTCACACACAGTCAAAGTAATGTGCTTGTCGATATACACTATTTTAGCTGAACTCCTTCGTATGTATAATTTTTATCATTTTCTACCAAGTTTTGAACAAAAAATTGTCATCATTTATATCCTCGATCTCATGTTTTTAGATGCACCCAGCTACTTTATAACTTTTGCACCTCTTTCCCAAAAAGTACACATTTTGAAAAACCACTATAGGTAACATGTGTTTTTGCTTCCCCTAAAAATATGTACTTTATTTGGTAACACATTTATTTCTTGTCGTATCGATGTATTAAGTACAAATTTTGAAATATCCATTTTAGTTCCGCGTTTAAATAATTAAAGGACTGTACACAATTTTTATCCCTTTTCGTCCCGCGCATCCCTTAAAAGTACAAATTTCGAAAGTCCAATTTTACTGCGCTTCTACGTGGTCAGAGGAATTTACATACTAAATCAAAAAATCCATTTCTGTTGCAAGTCTACGTTGTCAGAGGAATTTACACTCCAAATTTCCCGACTAAAGCTGCAATACTTTAGTTAGTACCATTTTTATCCCTTTTTGTCCCGCTCACCTCCTATAAGCACAAATTAAAAAAATCCATTTAGATTGCGCTTCTACGTTGTCAGGGAATTTACACTCCAAATTTCGCAACTCTAACTGCACTATTTTAGTTGGTACTATTTTTATCCAGCTCCCCGTTTATAAGTGTATCCCATTTTTCCCCGCGCACCCCTTTCGAAAAATACAATTTTACTTCGCTTTTATATGGTCAGAGGAATTTACATACCAAATTTCACGATTCTAGGTGTAATACTTTAGTTGGTACCATTTTTATCCCTTTTTGTCCCGCATGCCCCTCAAAAGTACAAATTTCGAAAAATCCAATTTTACTTCGGTTTTATATGGTCAGAGGAATTTATATACCAAATTTCACGATTCTAGGCGTAATACTTTAGTTGGTGCCATCTTTATCCCGCTGACCCTTTAAAGTACAAATTTCGAAAAATCCAATTTTACTTCGCTTTTATATGGTCAGAGGAATTTACATAACAAATTTCACGATTCTAGGTGTTATACTTTAGTAGGTACCATTTTTATCCCGCTCGCACTCTAAAAGTACAAATTTCGAAAAATCCCATTTTACTTCGCTTTTATATGGTCAGAGGAATTTACATACAAAATTTCACGATTCTAGGTGTAATACTTTAGTTGGTACCATTTTTATCCCTTTTTGTCCCGCATGCCCCTCAAAAGTACAAATTTCGAAAAATCCAATTTTACTTCGCTTTTATATGGTCAGAGGAATTTACATACCAAATTCCACGATTCTAGGTGTAATACTTTAGTTGGTACCATTTTTATCCCGATCGCCCCTTAAAAGTACAAATTTCGAAAAATTCAATTTTACTTCGCTTTTATATGGTCAGAGGAATTTACATTCACTATTCTATGTGTAATACTTCAGTTGGTACCATTTGTATCCCTTTTTGTCCCGCTCGCCCCTTAAAAGTACAATTTTCGAAAATTTACTTCGCTTTTATATGGTCAGAGGAATTTACATACCAAATTTCACGATTCTAGGTGTTATACTTTAGTTGGTACAATTTGTATCCCATTTTGTCCCGCTCACCCCTTATAAGTACAAATTTCGAAAAATCAATTTATATTGCAAGTCTACGTTGTCAGAGAAATGTAAATACCGATTTTCACGATTCTAGCTGCAATTCTTATATTGGTACCATTTTTATCCCTTTTTGTCTCTTTCCTCCCTTAAAAATACAAATTTCGAAAAATCCCTATTTTTAGCTCTTCTGCATGGTCAGTGCAAGGACCACACCGAATTACACGTTTCTAGCTACTGCCGTTTAGTCAGGACTAAGGTTCGATGTTTATCCCTCTTTGGGCCATTTTACCCCATAAAAGTACGAATTTCGTAAAACCCTTTCTTAGTCGACGTTTGGGAACTACACTGAAAATTTCATGACTCTAGCTTCAGCCGTTAGGTCAGTAACGCAACTCTTTTATATATATAGATTGAGGAAATTCTATGAATAAATTTAGAAGTCATAACCCTTTTTGTAGAAGTAAGGGAATATCGCCCATCAAGTTGAACAAACTCTCCCCAAGGCAGCACCTCCAGCCACACGTTTTAAGAAAAAAACAGAGACACAGGCCTTGAGGCCATTACTCCGGCCACAAAAATATCAAATCATTCCTATTTCCAACAAAGCAACTAAACTAAACACCACAATTTATTGAGTCCGAAGAATGTCGTGAGATGTCCTTTTGAAGTGCCAGCGCGAGGGGACAATAAACAATTTAGAAGACATACAAACACTCGTATTTTGTGTGTTTATTTGCATTTGACTTAAAGAAATTCTTTTGAATTTGAATTCATGTCTTCTGTTGGATTGTAAATGTTAACTAATTTCATGTTTCTTATTGAATTTATCATCTCTTGGTGCCCTCAAAGCTTGTCAGGCCATAAAATGTGACATGAAGTGTAAAAGGACATTTGGCCTAATTTCAAAGTATGTCTGCATCATATCCTGCTCATTAGCAAACTCCTAAGACGGCAAACAAATGTCCTAATTTAAATTTAATTTCATTTCGTCATCTTGTACATCTTTCTCTGCCTCTACCTCTTCCTTTGACAACAACAACAAACTTGCAATCATGTTTTGTAATTTATGGGGAGGTGGCGTATACGATACGTTTGGAAAATTGCTGAAAAAATATTTCAGTTTATACAGTACAAAACAATGTGGAGAAGTTTGGACAAGAACTACATTAGTCAAAGCTTACATTAGTCAAAAACATGAATGCTTTGGGACAACTTCCAAACCGTCAGAAGAAAGAGATTTTTATTTGTTACATAATACCCTAGTGACGGGTATAAATACAAATGCGTTGAATTTTTAAAATTTATTTCGGAATCAAACATAAACAAGGAAAGGCTAAAGTCTTGCGGGCCGACTATATGATACTTTCTAAACCATTGCAATTCAATTCGGAGAAAAAATGATATCGGGAACGATTTTTATATAGTTACCATATATGTGGTCTCTAGAGCGGAAAAAGTCAGATCGAAATCGAAATTTGTTTGGAAGCTATATATAAATCTGAACCCACATTCATTATAGATGAAATATAAGGTGTTTCTAGTTCAAATTTGAACAAAATTGTTAAAATATCTGGTTTCTAGAGTGGAAAAAGTCAAATCCGTAGCGATTGTAGGTATATATAAATCGGAACCGATCTTACGCACATTCACCATAGATATTTCTAGCTGAATTTGAAGAAAATCGATTAAAATTCGTGGCACTCAAATAAGGTGAATATCGAACTGCTTGCCCATCTCCTGAGGGCTGTTTTTATACCCTATATATATTTATACTAACTTTGTCATTCCGTTTGTACCACCTTGAAATATCGACCTGAGACCCTATAAAGTATATATCTGTGGTCACAACCCATAACAGCCTAAGTCTGTTTTTCAATATTTTCAGTACAGGAGTTTAAAGTTTTGAATCTTCACTGAAAATCAGGAGAAGGTGTTTTTTGGAAAACTTTGCTACAGATTCCAAGGAAACGAATTTCTTTACTTAGTTGTTAACAAAAAATAGTTGTTTATTCTCGCAGTCAAAAGATATTATCGAAAAAGACACTTAGGCTCTTATGAATTGTTGAACGAAAGAAAGTCAAAAAGTTCATGTTGAGTTAGGCTATTATTCCAGATTAAATAAAAAACTTTTTGTTTGGAGGAAGGCCTTAACTCAATTTATGTTTATCAAAAAACAAAATTGTAATTCGGAATAAGAGCTTAACTCAAGTTAGGAAAATAAAATTGTTTCTTTGTTGAGTTAGGCTATTATTCCAGATTAAATAAAAAACTTTTTGTTTGGAGAAAGGCCTTAACTCAATTTATGTTTATCAAAAAAAAAATTGTAATTCGGAATAAGAGCTTAACTCAAGTTAGGAAAATAAAATTGTTTCTTTGTTTTTTTGGATTAACGACTTAAGTTGATTTAGGCAATGATAATGTTTATATTTGTTGTAATCCTAAATTGACTTAGGCAGTTATGCCAAAACAGTAATTTAGAAAAATAACTTAAGCTATTAGGTTTTTTAGGATTAATTGCCTTCCTAGAAGAGATACAAACATGAAAAATTTAGATACGCTGAATACGATGGTGCTAATAACTCAATTGTGTCCTAACTCGAGTTAGGCTGTTAAGGGTTGTGACCACAGATATATTCTTGATCGTCATAAAATTCTAAGACGATCTAGCCATGTCCGTCCGTCCGTCTGTTGAAAGCACGCTAGCATCTAAACGAAATGAGCTGGAACGTTCAAATTTTCCATAAATGCGTCTTCTAGTCGTAGATCGGTTGGGATTGAAAGGGAACAAATTTTCCCTCACATGGACTAAAAATACTAATATTTTAGCGTATTTAAGCATGTTTTTTGAATATGTCTGTTTATATTTGGTATGCGCATTCCCCCGATAACAAAAACGTGCACCATAAAGTGATTCTTATTTGTAGGGGGTGAATTGGGGCAAAAAAGGTATAAAAATGGTACATATTAAACGACAACAGCTAGACACACGAAATTCGGTGTGTACATTTCTCTAATAGAGTAGATACAAAATATAAAAGTATTTTTTTCAAATTAGTACTTTTAAGGTAAAATGGGAATAGAGGGATTAAAATGGTACCAACCAAACGGCTGCCCCTAGAATACTCAAATTCGGTGTATACATTCCTCTGATTGCATAGACACGTAATATATTTTTCGAAATTCGGACTTTTTGGGGTCAAAATGGAAAAGGTGGGTAAAAATAGTACCAACCAAATGACCGCAGCTAGAGTCATGAAATTCGGAGTATACATTCCTTTGACTACGTAGACATGGATCGACAATATAATACCCAACACCACTCCCTACGTATATACCTCGCTTTGATTACTAACTCCAGCTATTTCATGGGAGCAATTTTATGTAGTTCAAGTATAGTTCAAAGTATACAGTTACTATAAATTCATCTTTAGTCAAATTTAATGAATATTGTAAATAATAAAGTAATTGAACCAATTTTCCGGCAGATATTCCGAGTAAAGTAAATATAACATGATCTGAAAAAGTAATCAAGATCTAATGAAAAATGAAGATTATGTAGCGGTAATAGGATGAATCTGACGTACATTTGAAGGGGACCTATAACATCAATTTGGGTCTGCGTCAAAACATGGACCTATATAGTTCTCATTCGCTCAAAGTATGGGCATTCATAGTATGTATTCTTAGTTGAAATATAATTTAATCTGCGAAATTTGAAAAACTTCCGATGCAAGATGTAGGTTCTAGAGGGATAATAATAAAAATGGGGGCCTTTTCTAAGGGCGCTGCATTTAAAATTGGGCCCTTATAGATAACTTTCAAAGTAAGTATTTTTTAATTGAAAATTGTCGGTTTTCGTAGAAGTGCAGTAATATTACAGGAAAATATAATTTTTTTTAATATAGCCAAAACAAATACAAGTATTTTTATTTTATTTCATAAATAAATATAATATTTTAATTATTTCAAACCACGCTTATAAGGTAATGCTACCAATACGTCAATTCAAAAAAGAAATATTCTTATATTTATATTTTCAAAGCCATAAATATTGATAGATAGTGGGTGCTACAGTTGCTTGTATTTCCATTCTATTTTAATTCCAAAAGTACAAATTTTGAAAATCCATTATCAGACGTACATAGTGCAAAATAACCTAACTTCATGATTCAACCAATTTTTGCCGTAAAAGAAAAAGTACGAATTTGGAAAAAACCTTTTTTATTTTGCGTGTCTATGCAGTCAGAGGAATGTATACACTGAATTCCATGATTCCAGCTGCGCCCATTTGGTTGGTACCATTTTTACCCCCTTGACGTTTCTACGCAATTAGAATTTCATCATTCTAGCTGTAGTCGTTTAGTTGGTACTATTTTTATCCCTCTGTACCATTGTATCCCTTGAAAGTACTAATTTCAAAAAAAAAATCGTCTATTTTCCGTGTCTACGCAGTCAGAGGAATGTATACTCAGAATTTCATGACTCTAGCTGCGGTCATTTGATTGGTACAATTTTTATCCCCTTTTTTCATTTTAACCCCAAAAAGTACGAATTTCGAAAAATCAGTTTATTTTCCGTGTCTACCCACTCAGAGGAATGTATATTCCGAATTTCATGAATCTAGCTGCGGTCATTAGATTGGTACTATTTGTATGCCCTTTTTTCATTTTAACCCTAAAAAGTACGTATTTTGAAAAATCCGTGTATTTTACTTATCTATGCAATCAGAGGAAGGTATACACCGAATTTCATTATTCTAGGTACAGCCGTTTGGTTGGTACCATTTTTATCCCTCTATTCCCATTTTACCCCTTAAAAGTTCGAATTTTAAAAAAATACTTTTATATTATGTATCTACTCAATTAGAGGAATGTACACACCGATTTTCGTGTTTCTAGCTGTTGTATTTTAATATGTACCATTCTTATCCCTTTTTTGCCCCATTTCACCCCCTACAAATAAGCATCACTTTATGACGCACTTTTTTGCTAAAAGGGGAATGCGCATACCAAATATCAAGCAAATATAAACAGACATATTCAAAAAACATTCTTAAATACGCTAAAATATTAGGGATTATTATGGGTATTTTTAGTCCTTGTGAGGGAATAATTTCCCTTTGGGCCGATTTCGTCCCATTTGAATCCCAATCGATCTACGACTATAAGACACATTTATGGAAAATTTGAACGTTCTAGCTCCTTTCGTTTAGATGCTAGCGTGCTTTCAACAGACGGACAGACTGACGGACGGACGGACATGGCTAGATCGTCTTAGAATTTTATGACGATCAAGAATATATATACTTTATAGGGTCGCAGGTCGATATTTCAAGGTGTTACAAACGGAATGACAAAGTTAGTATACCCCCATCCTGGAGGTGGAGGGTATAAAAAATATACATTAGCTGGGGTTGCATTTTTTTCTGTAAATTTGGATATTTTGCAATTTTGATTAATAAAATGATAAATGATTTAATAAAATGATAAGCAAGTAATAATAATGATGTAAAATGTCGGTAATTCCATATATAGTTTATAACCTTCACCAGCTCCGGGAGCATCTGCATATAATTTATAATGACTTGCATTTTACTTAGGGTTGGATTACTTGTGTGGGAGGTACAACAAATCATAACTATTTTACAGGTATAAAGTGATTGTAAAACCATTTCCAATATTAAATTGTTACTGATCAGTTTTATTTTATCCAAAGCTTATGCCAACTTGTGTGAGAGGTCTTGCAATATCGCTCATATTGCAGGTGTATAAACCGTCTATGAAAACATTACCAATGACCAATTTTCAAAGTATTCCGATCGTCCGTATAGAAGTTATAAATTTTCAAATTTAAATAGGTTAGAGTGATTTGCGTGAGAGATACATAAATCTGTTTTCTTAACAGCAGAATATTAACGTTAACAGAAATAAATAAATGCTACCCAACCTAATGTATATTTTGCTTAAATAATTTTGTTTACCCTTTTTGAATTGCAAATGGAATAATTTTTGAATTATAAATGGAATAATTTTAGAATTTCAAATGAAAGCTTTTGAATTTCAAATGGTGTCTTTTGAATTACTTATGACGAGTTTTGAATTGCAAATGACGAGTTTTGAATTACAAATGAAGAGTTTCGAATTTCAAATGATGTCTTTTAAATTTAAAATGATGTCTTTTGAATTACAAATGACGACTTTTGAATTTCAATTGACATTATTTGAATTTCAAATGGAATTTTTGAATTTCAACTGGTGTCTTTTGAATTTCAAGTGATGTATTTTGAATTACAATTGAAAAAGGTGTAGTGGTGATTAAAACACGTCTATTATTGGAAAATTGGAATACTCAGCTGGAGAATGCTTACAACTTTTGTGCCATGCCATCTACATATCATTTTTGGCCATATCATTGTGTCCACACTACCAAAGTACTAGTAGTGTGGACACAAACCTGGCCGTTATGAGCTTTCCCATACACAACAGATTTCCAAGCTCCTTAAAGTATGTCATTAGACAGCTCTTACTTTGATTATGGAAACTTTTCACAAGCACAGTTGTATAGCGAAGGTAGTAAACGCATTAGTTAGTGGTATATGTACATTACTTGAGAGCAATAATTGATTGTTGTTACAACGCAAAACCGCAGATTGCAATAGAAATATTTATTATTAAATAAAACGGGAAAACTGGTATTGCAACAGATGGACTAGACAGGCAATTAAGAGAGCATCAACAACACTTGGTACACTTGAGGAGCATACAACGAACGAACGGATGGATGAATGTACTTTTGTGGACAAACAAATGTCAAGAAGTGAAAAGCTTTAATATGTTGTAAATTTTCCGGCATAACAGACGTAAATTTGGCCTCTGCAAACGTGCGTAGGAAATATTCTTGTGCCCAGAAAAAAGTGGCAAAATAGAAAAGAAAGCCGAAAACCACAAAAACAACACATTAAAATACGTGTAAATGACAACAAAATTACAAAGTAATATAAAAATAATTAAATTTTATGGAAAAACAAGTGATTAGTGTCGCATTAAACATACAACAAGGCAAAGTTACACCAAAATAAAGTGAAAAAAGTGAGAAAACAACTGAAATTTATTTTAAGGAAATTCTAAAATTAAATTAAATGGAAAAAATTATAGAATTGAATAAATATAGTGTCATTGTCATATCGAGTTTGAGAATCCATTATCATTTTCTTATTCAATCAATCGGAATTTTTCTGTGAATGTATACATTTTTCCTCCATCGCCATCATCACATCGTCGTCGTCGCCGTCGCCGCCTCCGTTTTCTTCTCCTGGTTCCCTCCAACTATTTGTAACACAAGCCGCAAGCCGTACCAGAAGTGGACGGTAGTTAAAATGTACGTACGTACCTAGGAAAAAGATTGTGTATTTTTTAGATACATACGATTTAAGAAATCGTTCGTATTGTACCGCTACTTTGCCCACAACCCCACACAGTTGTACGTACCTACCCTACCCACCATATATAGTGAGTACTACATAGTAGGCAACAACTACAACAACAAAGTGTACATTTAAATCAATTTACGAATCTGCTTCGTGAGTGAGTATGGTCGGTCTGCCACGAATTTACGAGATACTAGTAGATATGCAGATAGTAGTGAGAGGCAGTGAATGTGTGTTTGGTTGTCCGCACACGAGTACCGCACACCAACATTCTTCTTCTTCTTCCTGTGCACGAATACGAGTACATATGGATGGATGGGAATCGTTGTGCTTTTGCTACCGGCTTTTTCGGTGGTTGCACACGGATGGACAAATGAAAACAAATTATCTACGTTTCGTTACAATTGCAGCTGCAGCTGCAATTTCGCTGACGGTAGTCGGCTGACGCTAACTGCGGATAGACCTGATTTCGACTGCGGAAGGAAATTTAAATTCTCATTAAGTCGTTGCTCAATGTGAGAAGAGATAAGGATATAAAAATGTATGTTGAAGCCCTAAAATAAAAAAAGACGAGAATATCTAGAGCATATTGTAAACCTAATATAAAACAAGTAAAAACGGCGTTAAGTTCGGCCGGGCCGAACTTTATATACCCTCCACCATGGATTGCATTCCACAGAGGTTGTCGGTTTTCGTAGAAGTGCAGTAATATTACAGGAAAATATAAATTGTTTAATATAGCCAAACCAAAACAAATACAAATATTGAAAAAATAATTTTATAAATAAATATTATATTTTAATTATTTCCAACCATTATTTATTTCAAATCAAAAAATAAATATTCTTATATTTATATTTTCAAAAAGCTTAAATACCATAAATATTGGTAGATAGTGGGTGCTACAGTTGGTTGTATTTCCATTCTATTTTAATTCCAAAAGAACAAATTTTGAAAATTCATTATAAGACGTACATAGTGCAAAATAACCTAACTTCATGATTCAACCAATTTTTGCCGTAAAAGAAAGAGTACGAATTTGGAAAAAAACATTTTCCGTGTCTATGCAGTCAGAGTAATGTATACACCGAATTCCATGATTCCAGCTGCGTCCGTTTGGTTGGTACTATATACTATACTATTTTAACCCCAAAAGTACGAATTTCAAAAAATCAGTTTATTTTCTGTGTCTACACAGTCAGAGGAATGTATACTCCGAATTTCATGACTCTAGTTGCAGTCATTTGGTTGGTACTATTTGTATCCCATTTTTCTATTTTAACCCCAAAAAGTACGAATTTCAAAAAAATCAGTTTATTTTCCGTGTCTACACAGTCAGAGGAATGTTTACTCCGAATTTCATGACTCTAGCTGCGGTCATTTGGTTGGTACTATTTGTTTCCCCTTTTTCTATTTTAACCCCAAAAAGTACGAATTTCAAAAAATCAGTTTATTTTCCGTGTCTACACAGTCAGAGGAATGTATACTCCGAATTTCATGACTCTAGCTGCGGTCATTTGATTGGTACTATTTGTATCCCCTTTTTTCATTTATGTTATGTATCTACTCAATTAGAGGAATGTACACACCGAATTTCGTGTTTCTAGCTGTTGTCGTTTAATATGTACCATTTTTATCCCTTTTTTGTCCCATTTCACTCCCTACAAATAAGAATCACTTTATGGTGCACGTTTTTGCTATAAGGGGAATGCGCATACCAAATATCAATATAAACAAATATCAAATATAAACAGACATATTCAAAAAAGCATGCTTAAATACTCTAAAATATTAGGGATTATTATGGGTATTTTTAGTCCTTGTGAGGGAAAAATTTTTCCCTTTGGGCCGATTTCGCCCCGTTTCAATCCCAACCGATCTACGACTATAAGACGCATTTATGGAAAATGTTAACGTTCTAGCTCCTTTCGTTTAGATGTTAGCGTGCTTTCAACAGACGGACGGACATGGCTAGATCATCTTAGAATTTTATGACGATCAAGAATATATATAGTTTATAGGGTCTCAGGTCGATATTTCAAGGTGTTACAAACGGAATGACAAAGTTAGTATACCCCCATCCTGGAGCTGGAGGGTATAAAAAGACCTAACTCATTATTTTTGTGAAATTGATTTTTTTGTTAGTTATGACCGAACTTGTCGTGCTTTTTTTAAACAGCCTAAAATCTAGATTTTTATATTAGGGTAACGATATGTATATGCAAAAATAGTGTTTGGCCATGTTCACTAATTTTCATGTCACTTAGTTATCGGACGTTAAATTTTGATAAAAATTTCGTTCCAAGGGGCTCAAAATCTAAAAAATCGATAAAGTTTTTAGTTATGAATAACTGCCTTATGGGCTTAAAGCTTAAAAAATTGATAACTTTTTTAATTATCGATAACTTTCCCAGTAATCGATAACTTCCACAGTTATCGATTATAGAAATTCGATAAAAATGATGTGTATTTATATTTTTAAAGCAAAATGAAAAATTACTTGTATGTATACAAATTCAATAAAAACAAATTAGATGAAAACCTTTATGTATGTGTCTGAGAGAGAAGTTAAATCTAGAAGGACATGTATATGAGGATTATACATTTTCACAATAAATGTTTCCAGTTGAAATCAATTTAAATATGTAGTTTCTAGAGCGAAAAAGTCAAATCAGGAGCAAAATTTGGATGTGAGCTATAGTTATCTGAACTGATTTGATCCACTTTCACCACAGACATATCTGGCTGAAATATAAGGCGTTGTGAGAAATTTTATGAAAATTGGTCAAAATATGTGGCCTCCAGAGCTGAAAAAGTCAAATCGAGAGCGAAATTTGTATGGGAGCTATATATAAATCTGAACCAATCTAACAATCGATACTTCTAGTTAAAATATAAGGTACTCTACCAAATTGGAAGCAAATCGAGGTTCCTACAGCGGAAAAACTCAAATCGGGAGCCACATTTGTATGTATCAAATTAAATAGCATTCGTCCTTGGCCCGCAAAACTTACTTGTGCCAATTTTTGTTAGGATCGGGCAATAATTTAATGTTAAAATATATATTCGAAAGACATTTAAAAAAATCATTTAACTAAACTAAAATTTTATATTTATTTATATATTTTTTATATTTGTTTTGTAATTATAAAATAACAGTTTCCTACAATGTTACTGTTGTCTACGAAAATAGACTCCATCTGTAGAATGTAATCCATGGAGGAGGCTATATAAAGTTCGGCTCGGCTGAACTTAACGCCTTTTTTATACCCTACACCACTTCGTGGACTAGGGTATTATAAGTTAGTTTTCCGCCAAATGTTTGTAACACCAATAAATAATCGAGCTAGACCCACCTTTAAGTATACGGATCGGCTTAGTATCACCGATTTAACAATGTCTGTCTGTCCGTCCGTCCGTCTGCTGTCCATCTATTTTTTTCGCACTAGACAGGTCGCAATTGCTGTCCGATTATCATGAAATTTTGCAGAAGTTACTTTTTTGGCCAAGAACGATCGGTATTGAATTTGGAGGAAATCGGTTCAGATTTAGATATAGCCCACATACCAATGTCGCTCCCGATTTGACCTTTCCGTCCTATAAAGCACATATAGCACCCGATTTTCTTCAAAATTTGGCTTAACACCTTATAATCTAACTAGAAATACCTGTGGCGAAAGCGGGTTAGATCGGCTCAGATTTAAAAATAGCCCCCATACAAATGTCGCTCCCGATTTCACTTTTTCCGCTTTAGAAGCCACATATTGTACCCGATTTTCTTTAAACTTGGCACAACATTTTATAATCGAACTAGAAACACCTATGCTGAAAGTGGGTAATATCGGTTCAGAGTTAGATATAGCCTCCATACAAATGTCGCTCCCGATTTGACTTTTTCCGCTCTAGAAACCACATATTTCACTCGATTTGCTTCAAATTTGGCACAGTACCCAATAATTGAAGTGGAAACAGCTACGATGAAAGATAAGATCGGTTCAGATTTAGATATAGCCCCAATACAATTTTTGCTCCCGAATGTTTAACCGATTTTTTGCCAAACTTAACATATTTAGGGTTTTCACTCTTGGTAGCAAATAGGGGTTGTAGATCTTGCAAAGCTTGCTACACCACAACAACAAAATACAAAGAAACGTTATTTGCTAGGGTTTGTGTCATTTGCAAGACTAAAACCCAAGCATATCTACCCTTGTAGCTCTTGCAAATTCTGCAAATATAGAACAACTGTTTGTTCTGTGTGGCTAATTTAGCTTTTAAGCAAAAAAAATACGATTTTTTATTCCATTTTGGCGTGTATTTTACTCTAGAGTTAACAACATTGCCCGACATTGTGTATTCTTCTTCTTCAAATTAAATTTGCAATCAACTGCGAGAAAAATACGTTCACTCTTCGTAGCATAATCGTAGTAAATTCTGCAAGGGTTGCAGAATATGCTACCAAGAGTGGAACCCCTAATTATATTTCACCAATAAACATACATGGTGAAAGCGGGTCACATCGTTCCAGGTTTTAACTAGGAATACCTACCGTGAATGATAAATATATAGACGCATGTTTTGGTACAGGCCTCAAGTGTTGTTATAGGCCCCCTTCAAATGTCCGTCCGATTCATCCTATTACCGCTGTATAATCTGTATTTATCATTGGATCTTGATCAATTTTTCCAGATCATGTTATATTTACTTTACTCGGAATATCTGCTGGAAAATTGGATCAATTACTTTATTATTTACAATATTCATTAAATTTGACTAAAGATGAATTTATAGCAACTGTATACTTTATATGAATGACATAAAATTTCTCCCATGAAATACCTGGGTTTAGTAGTCAAAGCGAGGTATTTCACAGGGAGTGGTGTAGGGTATTATATAGTCTTTAGCCTTTCCTTACTTGTTACTTTTTTGTTGATCCTTTTAAGAAAATCCAGTGGGTAACAATGGTTCCACCTCATCAAGTCTCTTAATTGTAAGCTAGTAAGTCCAATCGAGCAGACCTAATAATTATTTATTTATTGAAATCACTGTTATATGTTCGCTTTTCACTGCATGTTACGTACGCTCTGCGTACAATTGAGACACATAGACGGACTATACTATACAACAGAGTTGCATTTCTAATTAGCGTTGCACAGTTGACGATGTCGCACTTGTCACATTCCTGTAAATTACGCATCACTTGGCAGACGTACATATGTACGTATCTGGAATAAACGTCATGTCAAATTACCCGAAATTTTATTATCAATCAGATTGTCATCTATCCTAGTCGATTGATTCAATGCGTAATTTTAATTGTGACATGCACAGAGGCACATCTATAACGAATGGGCTTGTTTGATGCCTGTCCTGCCCCTCCAGCCAAAGACGGTTACTTACTTTGTACAGGCAGGCTGACATCATTGTGACACAACTATTTCAGCGTTAACATGAATCCGATGCACCGCAGCACATCAGATTCCATTTCGTAACAACAACACCACCACCAGTTCCATCGTATCCCGCAATTATTCACTATTCAAGCATTTTTGATGCACATCTAGAATCACAAACTAAAAATAACTGATTGATTTTGATGTTTGACGCGCCTCGAATACTAATTCCCAGTGAAAACCCCACAAAGTCATTAAAATCTTTCAGAACAAGCGATAAAATCGCGCGATTCAAACGTGGCAGCAATGCGCACAGCCCAGCTCAGCGCAATCATCATCAACCAAATAAGTCGAAGATTGACAAGACAAGACAAGCCAGACCAAAACCAACAATGCATGTATGGGTATGAGAAGAAGGAAGGAGGTATGTATACCTTCCTGAGGTTGATGGTGATGATGATGACAAACAATGGTTGCAAGGTATGAAAAATGAAAGCAGAAAAGACAATAATCAAATCACAATAATTGAATTTATATGGACTGGACGGTGTGCTGGGGGTGGGAACAGACAACAGCCCCAGCACAGCACGGTCAACGTCTACTGAAGAAGCGAATAAGCACGAGACTTATGGTAGCCCGGACACACAAAAACACACAACGCACAGAGCAGAAAATGTGCAGAGAAGTGTGGACGTTGTGGACCTATGCGTTTGCACAGTGATTCAAATTGGCTTATGAAAATACGGCGTTAAAATTCAAATGTTTAGAAGGGGGTCAGTCTTACACGTCACTCCGTCGTCTATTGCGGGTAGTCTTGGGCTTGTCTTTCATAAAAAATATAAAAAAGACAAACCAACTTAAAGGTAGCAGAAAGATGGTAGGTATGTTCTGAGAAAATATTGGGGCTGAAAAAATATTGGTTTTTGCTCATACATTTGACTCCAATTGGGGCAGTGAGAGCGGTGGAAGCTAATTTTATTAAAATGTATTTTTTTTATCAGAGCACCATTAAGCAATGGAGAAAGGGGGCAGATATGTTCGTGGAAAATGTGGGGAGAGAAAATCAATGGGGGTCAGTCTAATATGTCTCCGCTCTAGGAATAACTTGGGGGTAGTTTCGGGCATTTCCATCATAAAAAAAAATATAAAAAATAAAAAAAAATGTATGGGGGGAGACCTTAAGGGTTGAAGATAGAGAATATGTACGTTCAGAGAAAATGCTGGGGTTGAAAAAATATTGGGGCTTAGCCATACATTTGACTCATCTAGGGACCTCCTTGGAGCAGTTACAGCGGCGTTAGCAAATTTTATAAAAAAAAACAGTTTTTGTATGGGAGCCCTATTAATAAGTGGGGGTAGGTGGTAAGTCTGTTTGGAAAAAATGTTAGGAAGAGAAAATGAATGGGTCTTACATTTAACCCAGCTAGGAGCGACTCCGGGGCAGTTTTGGACCTTACTGTCATAATAAAAATTATAAAAAATAAAACACTCGTATGGGGACCACATTAAGGGGGTTGGAGATAGCAGGTAGGTATATTCAGAGAAATGCGGGGGTTGAAAAATGATTGGGGGTCGCTCATACATTTGACTCCATTAGCGGCCTCCTCCGGCCCATAAGAGCAAATTTTATAAAAATTTAATTTTTGTATGGGAGCCCTTTTAAGGAGTGTGGATAGGGAATATGTGTGTTCGAAAGAAAATATGTGTGTTCGAGGGAAAATTAATAGGGGTCGGTCTTACATTTAACCCCTCTGAGGGGACGACTCCGAGGCAGTTTTCGTGCTTTTTGTGTATTTTTACCCCTTATCCATCACATTTGACCCCTATGAGCGCCCACTTGCACTCACCCCACCACCCCCATTTTTTGCCTCATGAACTTTTTTTAACCTCACAAAATAGGAGGATGTCCTAGAATCCAAATCTAATTCCTAAAATTCCCATACACCACTATCCCACCCCTAATCTGCAGCCATTTGCTAACCAAATTTATCCCTTTCTGGCCTTAAAAGTACGAGTATCCAAAGATCACATTATATTTCGAATCTACGCAATATACATCGATTTTCATTATTCTACCTGCAGACCAATTTTATCCATTTTCTCACCGATTCCCCATAAAAGTACAGTCATAGGAATTGACATACCGAATTTCGTTAGCTGAAGCTATTTGGTCGTTTTTATACCCTCCACCTCCAGGATGGGGGCATACTAACTTTGTCATTCCGTTTGTAACACCTCGAAATATCGACCTGAGACCTAAAATTCTAAGACGATCTAGCCATGTCCGTCCGTCCGTCTGCTGAAAGCACGCTAGCATCTAAACGAAAGGAGCTAGAACGTTCAAATTTTCCATAAATGCGTCTTATAGTCGTAGATCGGTTGGGATGGAAACGGGGCGAAATCGGCCCAAAAGGGAAAAATTTTTTCCTCACAAGGACTAAAAATACCCATAATAATCCCTAATATTTTAGCGTATGTTTTTTGAATATGTGTTTTTATAATTGCATTCCCCTTATAGCAAAAACGTGCACCATAAAGTGATTCTTATTTTTTAGGGGGTGAAATGGGGCAAAAAAGGGATAAAAGTGGTACATATTAAACGCAACAGCTAGAAACACGAAATCGGTGTGTACATTCCTCTAATTGAGTATATACAGTGAAATTCCCCTAACTCGAATCGCCTAGGGCACGACAAAACACTTCGAGTTAGGGAAAATTCGAGTTATGGAAAGCGCTACCGATTCACCAAAATTCACAGCTCTAAAAACTCGCATATCAATTTTGTAACTGTAATTCTCAATTTTTAGCCGTCATATTGTCGCCACCTACGGTTGAGAAATTAAAGCAGTGATGGGCACACACATACTATCATATTTTAAGCAGCAGAGAACAAAACGCGGCTTACGCCCGAAAAATATTCCATGTTTCAAAAGTATAACAACCCAATAAGCACAAAGTCGGACTCGGATCCGATTCGGATCCGATTTGAGTCCGATATGTCGGACTCCGCTTTCTCTGTTCCGATTCGGATCCGATTTGAGTCCGAGATGTCGGACTCCGCTTTCTCTGTTCCGATTCGGATCCGATTTGAGTCCGAGATGTCGGACTCCGCTTTCTCTGTTCCGATTCGGATCCGATTTGAGTCCGAGATTTCGGACGCTTTCGATTCAGGTTTGCAGTAAAAATTTGAAGTTTTATTTTTATATTTATTAATGAATTTATTACTTAGTATATATGTGGTGAAATAAGCAACAATTAGAGGAAAAGTAATATGACATTAAAATTTAATATATTAATAAGTATATGACTCATATGTAACAGACATCATATTAGTGTATAAGACCAGCGGAGCAAAAAATACTTCCAATATGCAATGGACAGATTTACGAAAAAAAAAACAAAATATAACAACCCAATAAGCACATCGGATCCGAACTCAAAACGATGTCGGAACCAACATCGAAGTGAGTTCGGATCCGATATCATTTCGAAGTCGGACTCAATTCTCGGTCCGATATCGAAGAGGGAATTGCTCCCGTTCTCGTGACCGATCTCGAACCGAAATCGGACCCGATCTCGAAACCAAATCAGAGAAGTCGGATCCGATTCGGATCCGATGTGCTTATTGGGAAGCAATTAAATGAAAGTAACACATAAAACATGTTGATTTGAGTGTACACACAAAACTACGCAGCGAACGAAGCCACACGATGTGTACATGTGTCTCTCCGTGACAGAAGCAGCATTTTCATTCCTATGCACTGTGCATAGGAAAAGAGAGCGGTGCCCATCACTGAATTAAAGGCTTCGCAAAAAAGTGTTAACGAGAAAACGAGAAAACAATATTAAAATTAGCAAAACAAAAAATTCGAGTTACGGGAATAAACTCAAATAGTAAGTGTCACAAATTGTATCAGTTTTTAATTCGACTTACAGAAAAGTTCGAGTTAGGGGAAATTCGACATACGGAGAAAAACACATAAGAAAAAGATATTGAGAATCCAAGATTCGTACATAACAGTTCGAGTTAGGGAAAAATTCGAGTTAGGGGACTTCGAGTTAGGGGAATTTCACTGTACTATAATAGATAATATAAAATTATTTTTTTCCAAATTCGTACTTTTAAGGGGTAAAATGGGAATAGAGGGATAAAAATGGTACCAACCAAACGGCTGTACCTAGAATAATGAAATTCGGTGTATACATTCCTCTGATTGCATAGACAAGTAAAATACACGGATTTTTTTAAATTCGTACTTTTTGGGGCTAAAATGAAAAAAGGGACAAAAATAGTACCAATCAATTGACCGCAGCTAGAGTCATGAAATTCGGAGTATACATTCCGCTGACTGTGTAGACACGGAAAATAAACGGATTTTTCGAAATTCGTACTTTCAAGGGATACAGTGGTACAAAGGTACCAACTAATCGACTACAGCTAGAATGATGAAATTCTAATTGCGTAAAAACGTCAAGGGGTAAAAATGGTACCAACCAAATGGGCGCAGCTGGAATCAAGGAATTCGGTGTATACATTCCTCTGACTGCATAGACAAGCAAAATAAAAAGTTTTTTTCCAAATTCGCACTTTTTGTTTTACGAAAAAATTGGTTGAATCATAAAGTTAGGTTATATTGCACTATGTACGTCTGATAATGGATTTTCAAAATTTGTACTTTTGGAATTAAAATAGAATGAAAATACAACTAACAGTAGCACCCACTATCTACCAATATTTATAGCATTTAAGCTTTTTGAAAATATAAATATAAGAATATTTATTTTTTGAATTGACGTATTGGTAGCCTTGCCTTATAAGCGTGGTTTGCAATAATTAAAATATTATATTTAATTATAAAATTATTTTTTCAATATTTGTTTTGGTTTGGCTATATTAAAAAATTTATTTTCCTTAGTTGGATAACTGTACTCTATAAAATATTTGATTTATAGAGGACGAAAAAAGAAATTTTTAAAAGATATGGCCAATTGAGAATTAGTGAAATCAAAATAATAGGTCGTTCCTAACATTGAAAATGGTATTGTATGAAATCGCGTAGGTACAATACAAATAATGAAGGCTTATTTTAAAGATAATTGTATTTTGTTGTCTTTGTGGTTTTCTTAAAAAAGTAAAAAATAGGCGTATTCCCGTCGATAATAAGCATCTTGTACATTTTAGAATTGAGAAAAATAATAATTAAAAAACTGTAATAAACGCTATTTTTGAACGAATTTATGCATTGACTTTTCTACTAAAACAGATTTTTCAAAATGCTCTTATTGAGATTTGTTTCTTTTTCGTTCCATTTCAAATACCTGAAATAATATTTAGGAGACATTGGTACATGAAAACGGGAAAAAGAGATCAACTCAATATTAGAAATTGCTTCATCAAGGAGAAAAAGTATATTTTTCAAGATAAACTCAATATTAGAAGATGCTTCATCAAGGAGAAAACGTATATTTTTTAATGTTAATGTTTTAATGTCTTTTAACCAGTAATCCCTGAGTTGAAAGTGTATTCTGCATAATGAATTGCCTAAGGAAATTTTTAACTTTTATTAATTAATTAATTCTTTATCATGAAATGTTGAAAATGTTAATTTTAAATATAATATCTGAATTCCATAGATAATACTAAAAAACTAAATATAAAATTGAATTTGTCGATTTTTTAACAAAAACTGAAGTTGTTTAAATTTGGCGGTTTTTGGCGATTTCTGACAATTGATTTGGCGATAGAGGTACAACATAATCTGACAACCCTGGTACACACCGAATTTCGTATTTCTAGTTGTTCTCGTTTAATAGGTAACATTTGTATCCTTTTTTGTCCCATTTAATCCCCTACAAATAAAAATCGATCTATGATGCACAGACGAACATGGCTATATCGTCTTAGAATTTTACGACGATAACGACTATATATACTTCATAGTACCTCAGGTCGATATTTCAAGGTGTTACAAACGGAATGATAAACTTAGTATACCTCCATCCTGGAGGTGGAGGGTATAAAAATGGAACCGATTGGCTACATACAGCTTTCATCAGCCACCCTGTATATTCTCAGTTATATATAGATTGACTACAAATTCAAATTAAATTTGCACTTCCTTATAACCTTTTCAGACTGCATGTGAAATCAATCAATTTTAGCTTGA
The DNA here is from genome assembly GCA_947397865.1 of Polietes domitor. Classification (NCBI taxonomy): domain Eukaryota; kingdom Metazoa; phylum Arthropoda; class Insecta; order Diptera; family Muscidae; genus Polietes; species Polietes domitor. The sequence goes on along the minus strand of OX377619.1, from coordinate 30,097,927 downwards.
AATGACATAAAGCAGATTTTCAAATGTCAAATTTTTATGGAATGTGACAATTCGATTTCACATGCAGTCTGAAAAGGCTATTAAACGACTTTCATTATTGTAATTGATTTAATTTAATATATTGTGCTCGTCACACCACAGTGCTTCATTATGTTTACTTCAGTATTTTGCTACTGTATCCGTTTTCTTTTTTCGGGGAATATCGGAAAAAATGCTAACTTTGATACAGTTGCACAATTTTGCACACAAAAAAGTCATAATCACAAATAATGAGACTCTCACACTCTAACAACACAGCGACAGCGGCAGCATACGTAGTAGTACTCAAAACTCATTCATACCAGGGATGCAAAATGTGATTTTTCATTTTGTACTTTCCGCTCTTTAAAAATGTACTTTTTCGATCCCGACGGTACCAAAACCAATAAACGATGTTTTATTTTTAAAATCAATTTTATTGAAACAAAAAAAGTAAAAAACGTACATAAAAATTCAATTGCACATGTATATATATACACATAACTTTAAAACATAAACATAAAATATAAAATAAAAAACAAAAATAAATAATCTACAACCTATGTAAAAAAAAAATTCTATAAAAGATCAAGATTTCACATGTTTCTGAGATCAATTTTGGTTTAAATTTTTTGTTAACATATCACGTGGAATGGTTAAACTGTAACAAAAAGAATTTGAAGACTTCAATAAATCCTTCGTTTGAATTATACTTGATAATGTTGTCACATTAAGTCTGTTCCTCTCCTTAGTCTTTATAATGTTTTGAAATGAAAACATTCTTTCAACGTTTGCTGTCGAATGGGGTATAGATAAAATACCTGCTACCACTCTGGAAATATCAGGGTACAAAAACTCATTTAATTCATTTTTTAAACTATGTAGCTGCTTTTGTCCAAAAACTAGATATATCACTGTATTTTAATATTTTTAGCTCTGACACATCAGCTAATGCCCGATACTGGTTATTTATAGTCTCAAATTTCTTCCGTTCGTTAGGGAACATTTTAACTAAAAAAGGTACAATACTCCCTGTTTCACCAGAAATTACATTTTCAGGGGAAAATTTGGGAAACCACTGCAGTAAGTCATTCGTAAAATCAATTTTTTTCTTAAAACTTCACAAAAGTTAATATAAAATTGTTTTGAACTATCCTTAAATTGTTTTATAATATCGTTATTTATAGTATTTGTGGCAATATATAGATCGACTTCTGTTCCACAATAAACATCCTCTAAATCAATGTGGTTTTCGTTAATATTCAGTTCATGTATTTCACATTGATCTAAGGCAACTTTTTTTATAAAGTTTCGTGCTACTTGTCGGAACAAAAGGGACAATCTTGGGCGAAAAACGTACATACGAGCATCTTCGGACTGCATTTCTAAGTTAACTTCGTTAATTATTTTAAGAATGTATTGAAGAAATAGAAATATTAATTTATAAAACGGATCATTTAATCCAGACGACAAAAAAATAATTTTTTCTTCGCTTGAATTGCTTTCAAATTCATGCAAATTAAAATAGTAAGTAAGGGGATCCCATTGTTCCAAAATTCTATCAACTACTTGCTGCCTTGAGAGCCATCGTGTCCGTCAGATGGAGCTGGTACCAAATTAATAAATCGGTACAAAAGTGTCATCTATGTCTGTTGCACAATCTTTCATTGTAAATCAATCACTGAATAAGAAAAAAGACAACTGATCGGAACATTTGTAAAATGTATCAAATAAGCTCCAAATGAGCCGCGGTTGTATCACGGTACTTTCTATGCCGAAAATGTATCAAAAAAGTACAATTGTATCAACTTTTGCATCCCTGATTCATACCACACAACATCGTCTCTGTCTGTATGCCAGGGTTGTCAGAGCGCGCACCATTACACCCGTACCCGGATTGAGAAATGTTCGTTTTCTCAAATGCCATACATATGGTGTCTTTTTCGTAGTTTCTTCTGGCAACACTTGCACAAGTAGTCATTTGAGGTTGTACAAGTTTACTGTTCCTTTCGATTTAATTTCCCGATAATTTTAACGGACATAAATCAAGGAGTTAACATGTATGTTAGTATGTTAACGAAAAGAAAATACAAATTGTTACGACGCACAGAGGGTTGAAATCGCCAAAAATGGAGATTAATTCGGGAAGCCTTCGGGTCATGTAATATTTATATTTTTTTTTTCAATATTTATATCAAAATCAGTAAAAGAAAACACAATTTGAGTACAATTTAGTGGAAAAAAGTTTTTCCTGGAAAATAAATTACTAATCCGTCCGTGTATATATTCTTGTTATCGAAGTACAAGTCGCAATTATTATCCAATCCCAACAGAACTTGGTGCAGCTAATTTTTTCGCATCAATGACGGACGCTATTAAATTTGAAGCAAATCAGTTCAGATTTAGATATATCTTCCATACAAATGTCACTCCCAATTTGACTTTTATCGCTCTAGATTCCACATATTTTAACCGTTATTGTTCAAATTTGGCACAGCACGTTATATTTCAACATTTATGATGAAAGTGGGTCACATCGCTATAGATTTAGGTATAGCTCACATACAAATGTCGCTCCAGATTTGACTTGTCCGCTCTAGTAACAAAATTGTTTACCCAATTTTGTTCGCATTTGGCACATAACGTTATATTGCACCTACAAACAGATATCGGTGACATCGGTCCATTGTTTGATAAAGTCGGTATCACTCGACTTTAGTCTTTCCGTACTTAGTTTTTGTATAGGGATGTTTATAAATTAAGATGTATTGTGCAACTTGGAATCTCATTCTGCTTCTGTGAATGCTTTTCATGAGAAATAATTGTTTCATTTAAGTGTTAAGTAAATAAAAAGACTTATTTTTCATTACAAAATACTTAAATATTAAGTTTTCATCATATTAAAAATTACAGTTGTAAAAAAAATTAATGTATAAGTAACCATAAAGAGTGGCTATTTTCAAAATTTATTTAATAAAATAAATTAGCGCAAAAACGCGCAACATGTAATTGCGGAATATTGAAGCCAACACATTTTCGCCATCTGGAGGTATGTTACAGAATTCCCATTAAAAACCATACATATGAAAATACCTTAAATTTAGACATATTTTCAAAAAAAAAATAAAAATATTTCTACAATACTTTCGTTAAAACATTTTTTTGTAAAAATACTCTAAAATAACTGAACTTGAAGATTTCATAATCAAAGTGTTACTTTTTATCAATGGGCAAAAAGATATTAACCTTTAAAATATGTCAATTTGAATTTTTCACAACTGATCGCGTAAATCTCAAAAATTTCTTCACTTTAAGGTAGTGCAGCTGGGAAAGTAAATAACACTCGTCATTGATATTTTCGGTAGTGATGTAGAATTTTATATTCTTTAATCGTATAATAAAAAAATTTCAAAAAAAATAAATTTTGATTTTTGAATTAATCTCCATTTTTTGACGATTTCAACCCTCTGTGCGACGCCCGAAAAATGTTAATTAATCTGCAAACTTCCCACATAGAGAATTTTGGGCGACAGCAGTGACAGTTGTTCCATATCCATTTGTATACCCTCCATCTTAGGATGGAATGTATATACATTTTAATATTCCGTTTGTAACACCTTATTATTCATCAGAGACCCCATAAAGTATATAAGGGGTGGTTCAATTTTAAGGGGCCGATGTTGAATGTGAACCACACCTTAACGTCAATTTTTTTTCAGCATTTCATTTGAGATTTCTCAATTTGAACTATGGAAAGATACACAATCGAGCAACGCGTTAAAGTTATTCAGGCTTATTATGAAAATGGGCGTTCAAATCTAAATGTATATCGTACACTTTGTGATTTTTTCGGCTAAATGTGCGTCCCATCGGAAAAATCGTGCAAAAATTTGAGCAAACCGGGTCTGTAGGAGATGTGAAAACACCAGTGCATGCTCGTACTGCAGAAAATATTGCTGTTGTTCGGGATAGTGTGGCTGAAGAGCCGTCCACCTCAACTCGTCGTCGTGCCCAACATTTGCCCCTCTCACGCCTCTTGACAATTCCAAACGTCGCCAATGCTCAGAATGCTGGCAAGAAATGGCAACAGTGGATGATAAATTTTCGAAGAAAATCATCTTCAGTGATGAGGCACATTTTCACCTCAGTGGATTCGTCAATAAGCAGAATTGCCGCATCTGGGCGAATGATAATCCAAGAGTGATGACGGTGCCATTTGCCACATAGTTAACGAAACAATGGCTCTTTTGCGCGACAAATTCAATGGCCGTGTTATCTCACGTGGTGGCGATGTCAATTGGCCGCCAAGATCATGTGATTTGTTACCGTCGGACTTTTTTCTTTGGGGTTATTTGAAAGATAAGGTGTACGTCGATATGCCCGCAGCAATTCAAGAGCTAAAGGATGAGATAACTCGGGCATAGAACCTCAATTATGCCTCAGCGTCATCGAAAATTTGGACCATCGGATGGAGGTATGCCGCCGAGGTCGCGGCGTCCATTTGGCCGATATATTGTTCCATACATAATTGAACCATACCTGTAATTTGTGTTTTATTCAAAATCAACATTGGCCCTTAAAATTTAACCACCCTTTATATTCAAAGCAAAAAGGGATAAAAATGGTACCAATCAAACGACGAAAGGTAGAAACTCCTATCTTCACATCCAAAACAATCTACATATATATAAAAGGGTTACGTTACTGACTGACTGAATTATCATTGACCAGCGCGCAGACCAAACGGCTGATGCTAGGGTCATGAAATTTTCAGGGTAGTTCCCAAATATGACGTAGACGCCGACTAAGGTTTTTACGAAATTCGTCTTTTTAGGGGGTAAATGGGACCAAAAAGGTATAAACGTCGAACGTCCGTCCTGACTAAACGGCAGTAGCCGTAGTAGGTGTGTTCCTTGCACTGACCATGTAGACGAGCTACAAATAGGTATTTTTCGAAATTTGTACTTTTAATGAGGAAAGAGACAAAAAGAGGAAAAAAACAAGTAAAAACGGCGTTAAGTTCGGCCGGACCGAACTTTATATACCCTCCTACATGGATTGCATTCCACAGAGGTTGTCGGTTTTCGTAGAAGTGCAGTATTATTACAGGAAAATATAAATTTTTTAATATAGCCAAACCAAAACAAATACAAACATTGAAAAAAATAATTTTATAAGTAAATATAATATTTTAATTATTTATTTCAAATCAAAAAATAAATATTCTTATATTTATATTTTCAAAAAGCTTAAATACCATAAATATTGGTAGATAGTGGGTGCTACAGTTGGTTGAATTTCCATTCTATTTTAATTCCAAAAGTACAAATTTTGAAAATCCATTATCAGACGTACATAGTGCAAAATAACCTAACCAATTTCAACCAATTATTGCCGCAAAAGAAAAGGTAATTTGAAAAAAACTTTCTATTTTGCGTGTCAGAGGAATGTATACACCGAATTCCATGATTCCAGCTGCGCCCATTTGGTTGGTACCATTTTTACCCCCTCGACGTTTCTACACAATTAGAATTTCATCATTCTAGCTGTAGTCGTTTAGTTGGTGCTATTTTTATCCCTCTGTACCATTGTATCCCTTGAAAGTACGAATTTTGAAAAAATCCGTTTATTTTCCGTGTCTACGCAGTCAGAGGAGAGTATACTCCGAATTGCTTGACTCTAGCTGCGGTCATTTGGTTGGTACTATTCGCATCCCCCTTTTCCATTTTAACCCCAAAAAGTACGAATTTCGAAAAAAATCGTCTATTTTCCGTGTCTACGCAGTTAGTTATGACTCTAGTTGCGGTCATTTGATTGGTACTTTCATTTCATTATTATTCCAGGTGTAGCCGTTTGGTTGGTACCATTTTTATCCCTCCGTACCCATTGTATCCCTTGAAAGTACGAATTTGGAAAAAACCTTTTTTTCATGTCTAATTAGTCAAAGGAATGTATACTCCGAATTTCATGACTCTAGCTGCGGTCATTTGATTGGTACTATTTTTATCCCCTTTTTTCATTTTAACCCCAAAAAGTAGGAATTTTGAAAAATCCGTGTATTTTACTTGTCTATGCAATCAGAGGAATTTCATTATTCTAGGTACAGCCGTTTGGTTGGTACCATTTTTTCCTTCTATTCCCATTTTACCCCTTAAAAGTACGATTTTGGGAAAAAAACTTTAATATTATGTATCTACTCAAATATAGGAATGTACACACCCACTTCCGTGTTTCTAGTTGTTGTCGTTTAATATGTACCATTTTGTCGCTTTTTTTGCCCCATTTCACACCCTACAAATAAGAATCACTTTACCAAATATCAAGCTAATACAGGGTGTTTTTTATTGAGGTATAGAACTTCGAATTGAAATAAAACACAAGAAAATCGTTTTAATGTCCATCAATTTGGCTTTATTGGAAGGATAATTTTATGCCATTAATGTTTAAATATGATTTCGGGCATGTGGCCGCCGCGGCTGGCTCGAATATAGCCAATTCTACAGGTCCAATTTTCAACCACTTTTTCGAGCATATGGGGCCGTATGTTGGCAATAACGCCACGAATGTTGGCTTCCAAGTCCCCTAACGTTTCTGGTTTGTTGGCGTAGACGAGCGACTTCACATATCCCCAAAGAAAATAATTCAATGGTGTCAAATCACACGATCTTGGTGGCCAATTGACAGGTCCATTCCGCGAAATTATGCGCTCATCGAATGTTTCCTTCAATAATTCGATTGTGACGAACTGAACCTGACAGCTGACAAAATGGCCGCCAGTTAAAAAAGTGATGCCAACTTAAAGTTCTATACCCCAATAAAAAACACCCTTTATAAGCAGACATATTCAAAAAAACATGCTTAAATACGCTAAATAGTAGGGATTATTATGGGTATTTTTAGTCCTTGTGAGGGAAAAATTTTTCCCTTTGGGCCGATTTCGCCCCGTTTCAATCCCAACCGATCTACGACTATAAGACGCATTTATGGAAAATTTGGACGTTCTAGCTCTTTTCGTTTAGATGCTAGCGTGCTTTCAACAGACGGACGGACATGGCTAGATCGTCTTAGAATTTTATGACGATCAAGAATATATATACTTTATAGGGTCTCATGTCGATATTTCAATGTGTTACAAACGGAATGACAAAGTTAGTATACCCCCATCCTGGAGGTGGAGGGTATAATGCTACTAATTTAAGTATTGCGCTATATTTGTGAAAATCGGTATTTAAATTTCTCTGACAACATAGACTTGCAACACAAATGGATTGAGAGGGACGAGCTAGATAAAAAGGGATGAACTGAAGGCCAATCTCTTTTCGAAAAATTTTCACGTAAATTTCTTACAGTAGGTGTTAAAGACTCACTACTTTGGAAGTAAGTTTTTAATATTTCCCAATTTTGTTCGAGCGTCCCATTTTGCAAAAGTCAAAAATAAACCTGAATAGAAAAATAAAAAATGAATGTTAATATACCTTTCAAAGTGAAAGTAATCGGTAGTTCAAATTTAAAATTTTAATTTTTTCCGAAAAAAACTTTCTTTGGAAACTACCTAAACCACTGTTTCCATGTGAAAGTGAAATGCGAAACATTCATCAACATATGTATACACGAGTATAATCGGACAGAATTTTTCAAAATGAGAGTACACATATTACAAAAACTATCCCAACATGGACTTAACACCCCTCATGTGGCAACTCTGCTGTACACTGACGGATGGAGCACAACGGTAATGATGCCAGAAACTACGACGACGACGACGATGTGGAAGCCAGACCCAAGCTAAAACGGACAGACAGACAAATACGTACGTAGCATAGACAGCAGGCATAGCACCATCGCCATCAACATCGTCGTCATCGTCATCAGCACACTACTGGCAATTACCGGACAGGAGTTTGCAACACAATTTTATCAGTACGAAACGGGAATTCAACGAGTGCGGTTGTTTAAGACGGCAGTGCCAAGTAGTTCAGCGAGACAACAAACAAACAAATCAAGAATAACAAATAATTCGGTAAATTGAGCAGCAGCAAAAAAAAAAAGAAATAAATAAATAAAAACTAAATTGAAAAGAATAAAAGTGTACATGGATGGATGGATGGAAGAAGAGAATGAACGAACACAAGACGCAGCAAAAAAAGAAAATCCCAGTAAAGCTGAGAAAAAAGAAAAGAAATCACTTCGTTCTGACTTGTTCTCTGTTGCAATTTTAAATCAAGATAAATTAAAGCCATTCAATTCAATTGTAATTGGTGCTACTGCGGTTGCGGTTGTTGCTGATGATGGCTGGCTGGTTGGATATGGCCACCACCGGACCCCGATCGGACCAAACAAACTGAACTTGTACAAATTTGGAAATTGGTTATGAACGAAACAACAAAAAAAAGAACAATTGACGACGAAACGACGTCAAATTAAAAGCGCCAAATAAGGAAATCTTCAAAGCAAACACGATTGCTTTCTTTCTCTCTTTCTTTTTTGTTGACATGTTGCGTCCAGTGTCCCACCGAAAAATTAAGAAAAATATTCAAATTGAAAACCGCCTTTCCCTGCTGTCATGCAATTCTCTTTCTGTGTTTGTTTAAATTCAATCTATTCGTTTTCATTTTTGAAGACTTGTATCCCATTCCGTTCTTTAGTTTTTTTTGCTGAATTTACGTCGTCGTTTAGCGTCACACAGTGGTTCCAATAGAATAAAACCACTAACACTAATATTTTTGCGTGATATCTCATGAACAAGAGGAGATTGAGAAAAATATCATCGTGATAGCCTTGTAACACCGCCAGCGAAATATAACAGTAATGACGATGGTGGTGACAATGGTCGATTTTCAAATGTCAAATTTATATGGAATCTGATCTGACATTTGTAAAACGACATTCTGTCTTTTATGCACTGTGACACGGCTATTACTGAAATGTACAAAATCTAGTTACAGTTTCGAGATTTCTTGTGGTAAATTTGGCTAACAAAATGGACAAAATATCTAGTTTTACGAATTATTTCCGCGATATTTCGAGAATCTTTGAACTTTGTGGCTAAGTACACTCAAAAAATTATATCTGTAAAATGTTTGCTGAATGTTTTTTCTTGAAATTTGGCAAATTTGTACTTCTGACGAAGGTATTTCCCGATTTTCAAAAAATATGAAATTGTAGACACTAGGGTGGATCGAAAATCAAGAATTTTTTCATAAAGCAATTTTAAAAAAATCGTAACTTTTTTGTGTCATTGCCGAATTTTTTTATTTGTCATTGCCGAATTTCAAGCAAACTATATCTAGTTTAATAAAAAAATATTAAATCAAATAAATAAAAACTAAATTGAAAAGAATAAAAGTGTACATGGATGGATGGAAGAAGAGAATGAACTTTATTACTTGGTGCGAACTTTTAAACGCAAATTCGGCAAATGAGTTGTGCTTCTCGTTCGTTTGTGAGAATCATCTCCTTATAGAGGGCGGGTTTGATGTTGAAAAGTCGCTGCGAAGCCACTTGAAAAGACTTTTGACATGGTCGAAATCATGATCGTGGTAGTCTACAGCCAAGGTGACATTTATTCACCATGTCATTTGTAAATAAATTTGCATTCTATTAAATATAGATGCAAAATGGTCTTGAGCCAGGACTATATCCCAGTTCAAATCAAATATTGATTACAGACCAAAAAATACAAACGAAAAAACTAAATCAAGAAAAAATATTTTTATTTATTTTTCTTAATTATATTTATTAAACTAGAAGCAATTTGCTTGAAATTAACAAAAAAAAATATTTGAAAATTCTACCATAAAAAGTGAAGATTTTTAAAAATTACCTTATGACAAAATTCCATATTTTCGATCCACCCTAGTGTCTTCAATTATATATTTTTTGGAAAATCGGGAAATGCAGGTTTATTTGTCTTATTCGAAAAAAATCTCCCTTATCAATTATAATTTTTTTCAACATAACTAGTTAATTTTTTTCAATCGTAGTAAAATTAAATTAATTATTTAACTTCATTTAAATGAAAGTGTTATCTTAAAATAGGTTCAATTGAGCTTAAACTCAAGAAAACTGGATAAATCATCAATATGAGGTCAGTTAAATTTTTTAAAAATATAATTTTATGTCTTAAAATAGCTTCAGTTAATTAACATAGCACAAAAAAATATTTTTTTTGCAAAATAAAAAAATATTTTTTTTTTCGATAACTATTTTGGTATTGAAACATTGAAATTTTTTGTTTCGAATAAAAAAACGAAGAAATCATTTAAAATTTTCAAAAAAAAACTGACTTATATAGGGTCCGCCAAATAACTTTTTTTTGTAAATGCTATAAAAAACTACTGAATAATTTGACAATCCTTCCGGCTAATAATGGAAAATAATTTCATTCAAATAGCTGCGTCCGGCACCCCACAAATAATAGTCCAACGGTTGAATAGTAAAAAAATACGTTAGATGGCGTATGTGGCGAGACATACCAATGTCTCCTATAATTTACTTTTTCCGCTCTATAAACCACATATTTCAACAAATAACTTTTTTTTGGAAATTCTATAAAAAAACTACTGAATATTTTCTCAAATTTCTTTTTTATTTGAAAGTACAATCTTTCCGGTTAATAATGGAAAATAATTTCATTCAAATGGCTGCTGAGGGCACCACACAAATAATAGTCCAACGGTTGAATAGTTGAAAAAAACGTAATAGAAATCTCAAAAATAAGCAGAACAAGTAAAGTAAAATGTTCCCGAAGAAGGCTTTTTGACTTTCCGTCTTTTTCAAAAAATAAAAAAGCGACATTTTGCCTAATCGACTTTTCAGGGGCAAAATGCCGTCTTACCTTTACGTGATTTCATGTTAAATTTAAAAATAAAGAACAAAAGTTTCGAAGCAAAGCAATCATACCTTTATAGAAATCTCAAAAATGGGCAGAACAAGTAAAGTAAAATTTGCGATAACTGATAGTTATCGAGATATTGTACAATGTCCCCGAAAATGCGCCCTAGGGTTACATAGTTGCAATAAAAAATTGACCTTTTGACTTTCCGACTTCTTCAAAAAAACTTCTACATTTGTCCATAGATATAAACATTTTTTGCTTTAGAATTTCACTCAAAATAAAATTGTCGCCAACAACAATATTAATGTGAGTGAAAACAAATTTTGTGAAAAAGTTTTGGACTTAGCCTGGATAATTATGTAAGTCAAAATTATTATTATTATTTTTTTTTTTTGAAAATTTGTTTTGATACAAATATTTATATTGTAGTTTGCGACAATGTCAAAAATATTTTTTTTTATTTATCCCGGCTTAAAGATAAACAGCCCGAATTGTCGCTTTCCTTCGTATGTTTCGAACCACTGTGGTCTGCTGTTTATCATCGCATACGCTGAGCTTCTCAGCGTGTTTAATTGAAATTAATTTGTCTAACGGCGATGAATCTGAAACACGAGTGGCAGCACTCGCAATATGTTGTGTGTGGATGTGTGTGTGTACTTTTATCCGCAAAGTGAAGACCCCGAAACAGCCTTGTATGCGATCAGATTTAAGTGCAGGGGTCAATACAATGAAATTGTGGTCCCTCCAGTTGTCGCCCTGCACTCACTCACTCACTCTCTAACACACAGACACTCACCCATCCATCCACCCACCCAAAATATGTGACAATCAACTCTGAGTCTCAATTATTCTGTTGTGTGCAAAGGCATAAATGTCTGTCGCCCCGTTACCTACCCATCTTCCATCTTCTTTCCAATGCTTATTGCGGATTTTCTTGTTTATTACGACGATGTTTGGGTGAAAGTTTCCAAGTCAAGACAACAATCTGCTCTGCTCGTTAGTGGATGTCATCCGGAATTCTTGCAACGTCGCAGTTAGATGAGAGAACATTAAAAATAGAATTTTGAACTGCTTTTGTCATTGAGGAATTGTTAAAGATTTGACGTTGCGAAGTAGCTTTAAAAATAATTTATTTTGCACGAGCGTATATCGTCAATCATCAAGCCATCGCAGAAAGCGAGACAGAAAGAGCTGATGCGCTCCGATACTGATGTGCGTGTTCTAATTGTTTGGGCGCGAGTTCGTTGAGTGTTTTATTATTAATTGTTAATGTTTTAATCGACATTTTACGGCGGCATTAAATTCACACTTACGATTGTAAACAACTGAATGTTTGCTATTTTCGACAATGCTGCCAAGTTTTAAAACCGAATATTGTTATAGCCTTTTTACACTGACATCGAATCGATGTGAAATGCCAAATTCAAATGGGATCTGGTATTTGACATCGAGTTGGGGGAAAGTATGACATTGTACATTTTTTCGATAACTACGTCAATTATCGAATGTTTTTACTTTACGTTTTCTGCCTATCTTTGAGTTTTCTATAAAACTCGAAAATTATCGCGAATTTTTACACGATTTTTCGCTTTTTTTTCAAATGAGTTATAATAATAAATGTTTGTAATTTTCTATTTCAATATTACGATAACTAAGATTGTTATCGAAAAAATATTTTATTTTTACATTTTGATTTAATTTTACAAAAAATATTTAGTTATTTTCAAAAACTTTAACGTCCGATAACTAAGCGAGTTATCGATAACATGCAGACTAATTTGACTTTTTCCATATTTTGATAAATTTTCTTCACCTTATATTTGAACGTCTATGGTGAAATTGGGTCAGATCGGTTCAGATTTATATATAGCTACAATACAAATTTCTCTCCCGATTTGACTTTTCCTCTCTAGGAACCACAATTTTCACCGACTTTCTTCAAATTTGTCATAGCACCTTATATTACAACTACAGCACCTTGTATAAAATCTATGGCGAAAGGAACCACAATTTTCACCGATTTTCTTCAAATTTGTCATAGCACCTTATATTACAACTACAGCACCTTGCATAAAATCTATGGCGAAAGTGAGTGTGATCGGTTCAGATTTAGATATAGCTCCCATACTAATTTCACTTGTTTTTATAGCCTCCACCATCATACTAATTTTTGTCATTCCGTTTGTAAAACCTTGAAATTTCGACCTGGGATCCTATAAAGTATATATATTCTTGATTGTCATAAAATTCTAAGACGATCTAGCCATGTCCGTTCGTCCGTCTGTTGAAATCACGCTAGCATCTAAACGAAAGGAGCTAGGACGTCCAAATTTTCCATAAATGCGTCTTATAGTCGTAGGTTGCAATTGGGCGAAATCACTCCAAAGGGAAAAAATTTTCCTTCACAAGGACTGAAAATGCCCATAATAACCCCTAATATTTTAGAGTATTTAAACATGTTTTTTTCAATATGTCAGCTTGTACTTACTTGATATTGGGTATGCGCATTACCCCTACAACAAAAAACGTGCACCATAAAGAGATTTTCATTCGTGGGAGTGAAATGGGACAAAAAAGAGATAAAAATGGTACTTATCAAACGAAAACAGCTGGAATGCTAAATTCGGTGTGTCAACTCTAATTGAGTAGATACATAATATAAAAGTATTTTTTTCAAATTCGGACTGCTAATTTGTAAAATGGGAATAGAGGGATAAAAATAGCAACCAAAAGGGCTGCACCTAGAATAATGATTGCGTAGGTTTTTCCAAATTCGTACTTTCAACGGATGCAATGGGAACAGAGGGATAAAAATGGTACCAACTAATCGGCTACAGCTAGAATGATGAAATACGGCGTGTACAACCGACACGTAAAATGACGATATTTTACAAAGTCTTAATCTTAAGGGGGAAAAGGGGATAAAAATGGTACCAATCAAATGACCGCAGGTAGAAACATGGAATTCGGTGTATACATTCCTCTGACTCCATAGACACCCAAAATAAAAGATTTTTTTCCAAATTCGTAGCACCCATTATCTACCAATATTTATGGTATTAACGATATTTTGAAGATTATTTCGATAATATATAAACGTATTGCATTAATAAAAATTTTATATTTATATATAAAATTATTTTTTTCATATTTTTATTTGTTTTAGTTGGCTATATTAATAAAAAATTACATTTCCCTGTAATGTTACTGCACTTCTACGAAAATCGACAGCCTCTGTGGAATGCAATTCATGGTGGATGGTATATAAAGTTCGGCCCGGCCGAACTCATTTTTTCTTATTTTAATGTCCTATTTCAAAAATTAAAGTCAGATCTTGCCTTGAGTTGAGTTCCATTTCGTCGTCTGCATTCGTGTTTTATTAATTTTTTTAATTTTAAGACCATTTTTCTTAATATTTTGCCGTGCGTTCTTGTAAAGAATAAAAAATCTGACTTCTATTTTTGTTACGTCATCGTCTTTAGTAGCTAATATTTTCGGACAATGCAGTTCAGTTGTTTTCTGATTTTTAGTAATTATAGAGCTTCTTGCATTGTACACAAATATATACAGAAGTAAAAATAATTTTAACTTTTTCCTTGTTTTTCACTCCTTTGAAACATACAACAGTCACGTATGTGACCAGGGAAATGCCCATATAATATATCTGTGTTTCATGTAAGATGGATGATTGTTAGCATTTCAAACCACACATACGTTTTATTTGAATAAAAATACACAATGTCTCAGTAAAATTAAGGCTCACGGGAATCAGATGAGATCATCGACCATTCGTCAACAGTTGTAATTTCTAGTATCTTGTGTTTTGTTTAACCCGCTATCTATATCTGGCATAAACGGATATGGAAATGGTTACAAAAGATGAGTAAGACTCCGCATACGCATCACTCAAACAACCGCATGCTCTTGTTTTACTATTTTAGTTTTGTAATAAATTTGTCATCATCAAATTAAACAAATGAAATAAATAATTATGAATAAAATAATAATTATAATAATGCCTCCAGAAAAAAATCCAAAATCCAAATTACTATTGGGTTGTCTGATTCCCAACTGTGACAATTTTGGCATTTCATAATAAATATATTTACCGCCCTTAGATCTCTTGTGGTCTAAGTGAGTCAGATGCTTAAATTCCAACCACAATTTCATTACTAGCAATTCTCATTTCTCCTATTTTAATTCTGGTAATTCTATTATATAGAGATTGGAAAAATTGTTGATCCGTCCTCGTAAATTGAATCTCAAATGTTTGTGATTTCCATGAAAACTATGGGCATATCCATAATTGTGTTGTTTCGTCATAACCGACAGTCGCAACAAAAGTTTAATGCTCCGTTTGAAAGCAATATTTAGTTGTTTCTTTTTGTCATTTTTAATTATATAAACGCATGCGCGCTGTTTACGGCAATAACGATGTCGATGACGACGATATTTCTGTGATGCAACACTAAAGTTATGTAATTCCCCGTAAACAAAAACAAAAACCAAGACCAAAACAAAAAAGGATAAACAATGGTGTAAACAAAACAAACTATTTACAATAATGTGACACATAACACACTTGTACCATACAACCGGTTGCATATTTGTCGCCACAAACAAACATTTAATTGCCACAAACGAAAGTTTTTTGCTGCAACAAAACACAAAAAAATGTGAACAATACAAATTAGGAACGAATGCAAACATTTGAAATTTGTTGAAGCAAAAAATGTGAAGTTACTTAATCAGAGAAATATTTTTTAATTTCAGCTTACAACAGCTCTCGATATCAGCAACAACGTCGTGGCGTTACACAGTGTATAAATAATACCATTCAATTACCAAACTAATGTAAATACCAGCCAGCACACAACAGCAAAAGACAACAAAAACGAAATATGAAAACAATCTAGAGATTAAAGAAAACCCTAAAACCAAAACACATAAAGTATTAATCAAAGCGCCTGCGCAATGATAAATAAATAACAAACTAAAAAAAGAACACACAAAAGTCGTGCCATTAATTGCATTTTTTATTTCAAAATATTATTACGAATATTCTTGCTGCAAATAAATGCAACATTGGTGTTGTCAAACAACAGAAGAACAACCAACACCCAACAACAACAACCAACGTATACCGATTTAAAATTTAAATATAAAAATAATCATTTGAAACCACAAACATAATCACCAGAGTGACAAATAGACAAAATTAACAAAAACCTTTTTATAGACAAAATGTGGCTACATATTATTGGCCCTGTGCTACTGATTTCTGTGGCATTAGCTTCAGTTCTACAAATCGATCAGAATCTCAAGAATATCAAATTAATCGAAAGTAAATTCATACCGGATGTCAACGTTTTGCCGGCCGATCAATCCATAAATATCAACGATGAGAACTGGCAGCAAGTGCGGCGTTTTATGGAGGACGGCTTGCCCGTCTTGGAATTGTACGGCTATAAACCGCAAAGGGGTAAGTTGAAACAAGAACACTCGGCTATTATTAAAAATATATCTGATATTTGTTATAGAGAATTAGTTGTTGATGAGAATTTCAGGAATGTTTGGATGTGAATCATTCAAAAGAATTTTTTGAGCTGGTTATAAATTTAATTATGTTTGTTATTCTAAAACATAGAAATGAGATCAGCACATTTTTTTCTGTGTAACGATTCATAGTCACATGGTCATTAGTTTTGTTATATAAATAAGATCGTATAGGTTTTAGCTCTAACTTTTTGAAGTGGGTATCTTCGTATTGCTCTCAGATTGTCAAGATCGGTAAACCATTCCATTCCAGATTCCATCAGGGTTTCCTCAAGGTAGTCATATAGGGCTGGTTCTATTATTATTGTTAAATGATCTTCCAGATCTTCCAGATCTATGTTTTTCTTATGAATGGCCAGAATTTTCTCATCATTCGTTGCAGGATGATTTGGATAGTTTTGGATGCTGGTGTGACAAAGAACTTAACCTAAGGAAATGCAGGCACATGCCTTTCTTTAGATCGAATCCAAGGTTTGTCAGGTATAATCTTAGTGGGGCTGAGGGTTAGTTAGTTCATTCTTTTGTAGATTTTGGTATTCTAATTATATTTTAACAATCATATTAAAGGGTGATTTTTTAAGAGCTTGATAACTTTTTTTAAAAAAAAACGCATAAAATTTGCAAAATCTCATCGGTTCTTTATTTGAAACGTTAGATTGGTCCATGACATTTACTTTTTGAAGATAATTTCATTTAAATGTTGACCGCGGCTGCGTCTTAGGTGGTCCATCCGCTTAGTCCAATTTTGGCATTTCCACGTTTTTGAGTAACAGAGACCCAATTGGTGCGAACGGCGACGAATCGAAAATTGGTGGTCATCATTAACACTGGCCGATACAGCTGCGATATTTTCTTCAGTTCTCACTCTACGTAAGCGTGTTGCTGGTTTAATGTCCAACAATGTAAATTTGGTGCGAAATTTAGTCACAATAGCCCGAATAGCCGCTTCAGTGGGTCGATTAAACTGACCATAAAATGGAAGCGCGCAATGAACTTTCTTAACAGAGCACGCATTTTGATAATAAAATTCAATAATTTGCAAGCGTTGTTCGTTTGTAAGACGATTCATGATGAAATGTCAAAGCATACTGAGCATCTTTCTCTTTGACACCATGTCTGAAATCCCACGTGATCTGTCAAATACTAATGCATGAAAATCCTAACCTCAAAAAAATCACTCTTTATTACTATGGTTAACAAGGCATATTGTGTTCTTGCTTCATTAAGTGAGTTCTCGGATCCTTACGTGTATGTAGTATCCTCAGTATAATATCTATTTTGACGGAATTGAGTGAATTCAGAAACAATTTTTAATATTTTAGTTTTTTCGTTTGTATTTTTATTTGGTCTGTAATCAATATTTGATTTGAACTGGGATATTGTACTGGCTCAAGACCATTTTGCATCTATATTTAGTAGAATGCAAATTTACTTACAATTATTTTATTATTTTCATTAAGACACTTACATTGGAATAATGATTTTGTTCTGCCCCTTTATACTAGTAATCTAGAAGTTGATCGACTTGACTTCCTTGAAGAGCAGACGTGTTATTTTGAACACTGTGATGGTGATATCTTCTATCTTATTTCTAGGATTAAGATACTAGATACTATCAAATTCTTTAATTGATTTTCAGCGTACGAATTATGCTTCTGCGGATCCCATTCGTAGAATAAGTGTTATGTATAAATTCATTCATCATAGATTTCGGTTTAGGTTTATTTGTCCATTTTTTTATTTTAGAAAATTATAATATTAAAAAACCGATACCGAATTTACCTACACTTAAAAACTCAGGCAATCGACAAACTATTTTAAATATTTACTAACAAATTCTTTTGAGTTTGCAGTCGTCAATAAACACGAAGAATAACACAACAACTATATAATTTCATATATTTGGATATATATTTGGACTTTTCCGATCTTTCCATTACTTTTCATATCAGCCTCATCCTCAATGTCCTCGACAATGAGAGTTTTTGATGAGTAAACCGGTTCTTTGGAAATTAACCCTATTTATTGCATAAAGTCCAAAAATATAGATACAATCTTGTAAGTTCGCATATAAAATTAATATAGAACCAACAAAATGATGTAGTATGTTAGTACAGGGTGACCAACATTTGAACATTATTACAAAACCCGGGAAACCCTTCAACCCTTCAACCTTTCTAAATAGAAAGAAATTCGGTGAAAATTCGTGGTTTCTGGGGCGGAAAAAGTCTATCTGGGAGCGAAATTTGTATTGGATCTATATGTAAATCTGAACCGATCTGACCCATTTTCGCCATGGGTGTTTCTAGTTGAAATATAAGATATTTTGAAAGATTCGAAAAAGATCTGTTAAAATATGTGGTTTATAGAGTGGAAAAAATGAAATTTGTGTGGCAGCTATATATAAATCTGAACTGATCTGACTTATTTTTACCACAGGTGTTTCTAGTTGAACTATAAGATGTTTTGCCAATTTTGAAGAAAATCTGTTAAAATATGTGGTATATAGAGCGGAAAAAGTCAAATTGGGAGCGAAATTTGTAAGGGGGTATATATAAATCTGAACCGATATGACCCATTTGCATCATGGGCGTTTCTAGTTAAAATATAAGATGTTTTGCTAATTTTGAAGAAAATCTGTTAAAATATGTGGTATATAGAGTGAAAAGAGTCAAATCGGGAGTGAAATTCGTATGGGTGCTATATCTAAATCTGAACCGATTTTCTTCAAATTAAATAGCGTTCGTTCTTATCCCGAAAAACTTCGTTGTGCAAAGTTTCATTTGGTTCTGTCTACAATTGCGTCCTGTATCGTGATTACAAGAATAGATGGACAGACAGACGGACATCGCTAAATCGATTCAAAAAGTGATTCTAAGTCGATCGGTATAATTAACAATGGGTCTATCTCTCTTCCTTTTGGGTGTTACAAACAAATGCACAAAGACATAATACTCTCGTGGAGTGTATAAAAATAAAATTTTTTCATCGTATTATGAAGAAATACATACGTAAAATATGTTAAAAAACATAAACATAAACACAAAAAATAAAAATTTTACTTTAGGTCGATTTCTAAAATATATTAGGTGCTACAAACAAATGCACATTATACCCTGTGTTGTAGGGTATAAAAATGATTTTTTGCATAACAGCTTTCTTTAGCGTTAAAAAATAAGAGAGAATAAGTAAAAATATGCCAAAAACATAAAAACAAAAATAATAAATAATATTTTTTAAATTGTAAATCGAAAAATAAATCCGACTGCCTGATTTTCAATTCTGACATAAATCCGTGGTCCTTGCCTAATTTAAATTTTTTGCAGAACTTAATAAATAACTTTTTACAAAGTTTTTATGTAAAATTGCGTTATTTACATTTTACTTTTAGAAGAAAGAAGGAATTAATTGTTGCCATATAATATTCCACCCACTTTTGTTGGTATTTCGATTTAGATGTTATTTCCTTTATTTTATTCTATGGAATGTTCGCCTTAAATCTAATGCTCTGAAAACCTTGAAGTTTTTTGTTATTTTTTCCATTTAAGTTTGTTGGTCTGTGTGTCCTTCGCTGTAATTCTCCTATCTTTGCTGGCATTTGCGACCGCAGTTTCCTCCATTATTTCGATTAATTAAAATGCATTATCAGGGTTGAGTGACAATGGAGACAGCCAAGGGAAATCGTGTAATGCGAGTTTCCATCAAATGACATTCAAGGCTAAAGCAGCAGCTATTTTTTTGTGATTCCATGAAAGATTTTTTTTCATCTGCCAACGAAAATCCTTTCTTTACAATAAGAGTGGGCTAGAACTGGGGAAGGGAGCAAATGTGATTCACTTAGCAATAATTGAATTTTAAAGGTAAAAGGTTGCCACAGCCATGAATCACCCGCAACTAGAAATGCACTAGTGGCACCACATATTCTGCACCTTAAAGGTTCCGGCGGGCGGCATTCCTTGGAAAACAAAAACCAACAATGAGTGAAACTTACACGGAATAAATCATTCATCCGTGCAGAGTGAGTGAGTTGGCATAGCCCAACCCAAGCCAGCACGGAGCGGCCGGTAGACAATTTGCGCAACCACCCAGCCCGACCCCAAAAAGTGGGAATTTTTAATTGTTTGAATTTGAAATTGTGAAAAAAAACACACAAAGAATTGTTTCGGCACATTCAGCCCATTAATAAAAAGAGCATTTTTTGTTTTTGGTAAAATTATTCAGGTATGCCCCGCAAGGCGAATGTGTTGGGAATTACAATTAAAGCGCGATCTATGAACACCCCCAACACCCAACAACAATGAGAACATTAATGTTTTGCAAAATTAGTTTTTGTGTTTTTTTTTTGTTCTTCTGTTAAACCAGACTAGAATGATATAACCAAAAAACAACGAAGAAATGGAATGTAGGTGGAAAAACACAGCACCAGATGTCATGAAGAAGAAGAGTCAAGCCAAAGGAATGTGTTTTATATTAGAACACACCTGTAATGCGCTGAGAATAATAATTAATTAAAGTATTCGCCGACCACCATAAACCCACACAGCCACATACATACATAGATACGAGTACATACCTCTAAATTAGCCCCAAACTACTCATGGACGAGGTATGTTGTATGTACGCCGTACGTGCCAATGGGTTGGGGTGAGGGCGGTCAGGCGGGCGTTCGGTCGGTCATTTGTTGAAAAACGCAGACACAAATTAATAACATTTAAAAACATGTAATGTTGACGGGGTATGACGACTATTACGAGGAAGTGGACGACTAAGTATGTAATGCTCAAAACATGCAACATCTGAGGTGGCTATAAATGTACGAGGGGTGGACTGGCAACTTAATTTTATTTGAAACTTAATATATATACAAAAACGGCGTTGCATTTGAACCGGGTAATATACGATACAGCTATAAGAGAAGAATGTATTACAAATTTTATACATCTATTTGCATTTGTAAGAAAACTTGAACGCAAACTTTGAATGGGAGTTATATATAAATCTGAACCGATCTGACCCTTTTTAGCATAGGTTTTCTAGTAGATATATAAGACGCTTTCCCAAATTTAACAGAAATCTGTTACACATGTGGTCTCTAGAGCGGAAAGAATGAAATCGGGGGAGTCATTTGTATGGGAGCTATATAGAAATGTGAACCGATCTGGCCCATTTCTAACAGATCTGTTTCTAGTTAAAATATAAGTTGTTTTGCCAAATTTGAAGAAAATCTGATAAAATATGTGGTTTGAAGAGCGCGCAAAGAGTCAAATCGGGGGAGACATTTGTATGGGAGCTATATGTAAATCTGAACCGATGTGGCCCATTTTCGCCATAGATGTTTTTAGTTGAATTTGCCAAATTTGAAGAAAATCTCTTGAAATATGCCATTTCTAGAGCGGAAATAATCAATTCGTTGGCATATTTGTATTAGAGCTATATATATACCTCAACCGATCTGGCCCATTTTTACCAGAGCTGTTTCTAGTTGAAATATAAGTTGTTTTGCCAAATTTGAAGAAAATCTATTGAAATAAGTGCGTTCTAGAGCGGAAAGAGTCAAATCGGAGAAGATATTTGTATGGGAGCTATATATAAATCTGAACCGATCTGTCCTATTTTTGCCAGAGCTGTTTCCAGTTAATATATATGACGTTTTGCCAAATTGGAAGAAAATCTGTTGAAATACGTGGTTTCTAGAGCGGAAAGAGTAAAATCGGGAGTAAAATTTGTGTGGGAGCTATATCTAAATCTGAACCGATTTGCTTCAAATTAAATATCGATCGTCCTTATACCATAAAACTTTGTTGTGCAAAGTTTCATTTAGTTCTTACAACAATTGCGACCTGTACTTTGATTACAAGAATAGATGGACAGACGGACGGACAGTCGGACATTGCTAAATCGACTCAAAAAGTGATTCTCGCTTCCTTTTGGGTGTTACAAACAAATACACAAAGTCATTATACCCTGTGGTGTAGGGTATACAAATTCAGTTTTGAAAAAATGTATGCCTTTGTACCTCTTTGGTTTAAAAACCTTTAAAAATCTTAAAAGGTGAAAATCTGTAGTAGACTGTTTTTATACCCTGTATCTCCAGGATGGGGGTATACTAACATTGTCATTCCGATTGTAACACCTTGAAATATCGATATGAGACGCTATAAAATATACATGTTCTTGATCGTCATACAATTCTAAGACGATCTAGCCATGTCCGTTCTTCTGTTGAAAGCACGCTAGCTTCTAAACGTAGTCGTAGATCGGTTGAGATTGCAACTGGGTGAAATCGGTCTAAAGGGAAAAATTTTTCCCTCACAAGAACTGAAAATACCCCTGAAAATTCCCCATTCCTCTAATTGAGTAGATACATAATAGATAAGTATGTTTCCCAAATTTGTACTTTAAAGTGGTTAAATGGGAATAGGGGGATAAAAATGGTACCAACCAAACTGCAGCACCGAGAATAATGTACACATTCATGCAATCGCATAGACACAAAAATAAAGAGATTTTCCGAAATTCGTACTTTTTTGTGCTAAAATGGAAAAAGGGGATAAAAAGTGTACCAAATAAATGGCCGCAGCTAGAATCATGGAATTCGGTGTACATATTCCTCTGACTGCATAGACACGCAAAGTAAAAAGACTTTCCAAATTCGTTTTTTTATGGTATACAATGGGAACAGAGGGATAAAAATGGTACCCTCTAAACGGCTGCAGCTAGAATGATGAAATTCAGTGAGTAAATCCCTCAAATTAATTAGACACGAGAAATTAAGAGATTTTCGAAAATCGTACTTTTAAAGGTGTAAACGGGGCAAAAATGGCGCCAACAGAAATGGCCGCAGCTAGAATCAAGGAATTCGGTGTACGTATTCCTCTGACTGCATAGACACGCAAAGTCAAAAGATTTTCCAAATTCGTACTTTATTTTTTTACTTTTACGGCAAAAATGGAAAAGTGATAGAACTGGTAGCGAGCAAATTGCTAGAATCATGAAGTTAGGTTATATTGCGCTGTGTACCTGTAGAGGTAATGGATTTTCCATGTTTTTACTTTTGAAATTAAAATATGATAGAAATACAGGGTTTTCCAACAAGAGGTGTTAATTTGAATCGCCCGGTATGTCGGTAGCTGTTACTTTTGATGATTTTATTCTTCGACATTTGACAAGTAGAAACTACATCATTACTAAAAATGGAACGATACAACACATTGGAATTATTAAAATTCATGAATAAAATTGATCCGGAATTACATCGAAAAATCATCTTGACTGATGAGGCCCATTTCCACCTCGGTGGCTCCGCCAACAAGCAAAATTGTCGCATCTGGGGCTCGGAAAACCTAAGAGTTATTGTTGAGAAGCCTCTCCATCCTCATCGTTCGGTGCGGCGGAGTCATTGGACCTTACTTTTTCGAAAATGAGGTTGGATCAACAGTTACGGTGAATGGATTGCGCTATCGAGAGATGATTAATGATTTTTTTATGGTCGGAGTTGGATGGTATTGATCTGGACAACGCTTACTTTCAACAAGACGGCGCTACGTGCCACACAAACAACGTTTGGCTGAGGGTGTCTTTCACTATTAACGGCATACCTTCATCTTTATTATGAAATAATCATCCGATCATTTATCTCAAAAAATGGCATTTTTCTCTGAATACCAAAATAACACCTCTTTTTGGAAAACCCTGTACTATCGACCAAACGGCAGTTGATGAAAATGAACCTCCTATATCCCGATATTTAGGGTATTTAAGCTTTTTTGAAGATTGCTGTCTTATATTTACTTTTTGAATTGACTTGAAGTATTACATGAGTATAAATAGTATGAACATTTAAAATAATTAAAATTTTATGTTTATTTATAAAATAGTTTTTTTAATTTTTATTTTTTTTTGGTTTGGTTTTATTTAAAAAATTTAACATTTTCATGAAATATTTCTGCACTTCTGTAAAATCGACAGCAAAATTGGATTTTCTTACAATCTGCAAAGAAACGCAATAGAAGTGTATTTTTGCACTTTTAAGTGGGAGGGGCACAAAAAGGAATAAAAGTGGTGCCAACTAAAGTATTGCGGCTAGAATCCTCACATTTTGTAAATAAATTCCTCTGACCACGTAGAAGTGCATTAAAGCTGGATTTTTAGGAATTTGTTCTTTTAAGGGGCAGGACAAAAAGGGATACAAACCATTTGTACAGCATGCGGTTCATAAATGAATATTTCTAAATTTGTACTTATAAGGAGGATGTGGGACGAAAAGGGATAAACGTTACACTAAAGAAAGTACATGTTTTAGGAGAGAAGCTAGGTACAAAATGATAAAAATGAAACATACGAAGGGAGTTCAAATAGTGTCATTCGACAACCACATTCCTTTGACTGTGTATGACTGCTATCTAATAGGAGGTTTCGAAATTACTGTTTTAGATTTATCTATATCCACCCAAAAAAATCAATAAATACTATCAATAAAATGAAAGAAAATGAAAACTGATAACAAACAACAGGATTTCCGCGTGCGAAGTAACGGGCACTGTTAGTATATACGGATGCTCGGAATACTCTGAAAGTTGTCATTTGACAATGCTTCTATAGGCGTAATATTCACCTGGAATATAAGAAGTATTACCCTTACCTATACCCCTTCTGGTATCTCCCACACAATGTGGCAAAAGTTTCGGTTAAAATAAAATTGATAAAACATCCATACGGATAGTCAAACTCAGTTGGAATTTGATAGTTGAAAATGTTTTTATAATCACCACGCCCCTTCTAGTGCCACCCACACATTGTCTCAATCCTAGGTAGAATTAAATACTTTATATTTTCTACGCATGAAATTCACTATGAGAGCTGAATAAAATTTAAGCCCTTCCACAGACATGTTCTCTGAGAGTAAGGTTATATGTAAGTTGGTTTAAGCGACTGAAACTTTGTTACTTATTTTTTTGCAAATATTGATCTGATATATTAAGCCTTATTAAGCCATCACTTAAATGATACAAGGAGTTTTATCTGAGATTTCGAAACCGCAAAAATAATTGCATATGGGCGGTGGGCGTGGCACTGACAATTTTCATTTAAAGGCTGGTACGCAGCTTTCACGATAATTTCGTTTTGAAATTTACTTAGTACGAGCCTCAAAATTTAATTTAAATTTTGACATTTATTTGCTATTACAGCGTGTGAACCCCTTGCAGTGGAAAGTTTCTTATGTTCATTTTCGTTGCCTCTGAACGAAATTTAATGTTCTACAAACTGTATTAATGACATAACAAATATTTTTAATGAAATATTTCATTTCGGTAAATAAACACTTCATTGCATCCAAGAAACATTTCGTTGCACCCATGTAAACATAAAGAGTGATTTTTTTGAGGCTAGGATTTTCATGCATTAGTATTTGACAGATCACGTGGGATTTCAGACATGGTGTCAAAGAGAAAGATGCTCAGTATGCTTTGACATTTTATCATGAATCGTCTTACAAACGAACAACGCTTGCAAATTATTGAATTTTATTATCAAAATGCGTGCTCTGTTAAGAAAGTTCATTGCGCGCTTCCATTTTATGGTCAGTTTAATCGACCCACTGAAGCGGCTATTCGGGCTATTGTGACTAAATTTCGCACCAAATTTACATTGTTGGACATTAAACCACCAACACGCTTACGTAGAGTGCGAACTGAAGAAAATATCGCAGCTGTATCGGCCAGTGTTAATGATGACCACCAATTTTCGATTCGTCGCCGTTCGCATCAATTGGGTCTCTGTTACTCAAAAACGTGGAAATGCCAAAATTGGACTAAGCGGATGGACCACCTAAGACGCAGCCGCGGTCAACATTTAAATGAAATTATCTTCAAAAAGTAAATGTCATGGACCAATCTAACGTTTCAAATAAAGAACCGATGAGATTTTGCAAATTTTATGCGTTTTTTTGAAAAAAAAAGTTATCAAGCTCTTAAAAAATCACCCTTTATTAGTAAAACTGCTTCATTGATGCAATAAAGACTTTTTCTTTCAGTGTTTGACTTATATAATACCTTGTCCCATGTAAAACTCCCCTCCCACTGGTACTCATATATCCCACCCTTAATTTCCTCCTTCGTGGATTCCTCCGTCAATAGAGAATTCTGTCTGAACCGCTAATGACACTTAAGCTAAATACATATTTATTTTATTTATATAATGATGGCTACCTATGACTACAAATCAAACTGAATTTAATTGCATTTCATACTTGTTTTAAGTGCAGCAAATTAATGATTACGATGATGATGACGATGTCGGAGATAATTAATTTTTGATGCAATTTCTTTCTTTCCTTTTTAATTGATACTTGCAGATATACCATTCACTTTAATTATACCGAAAATCGATGTACGCACCATTGAGAAGCCGCGTCTCAAAGAATTCATGTTGGAGCACATGGTGCCAGGGCGAGCCTTCGACAACTATGCCGATGAGGAGTCAGCTGCCGCCTCGTTTGGCAATGGCAACGGCCACAAGATTGTCTTTCGCAAATTGGAAAAATCACCGAACAATGTGGTGTGGTTATTGAATGGCTTCCAAATATTGCATCGGGTGCGCATCAATGATAATTTAATTGCTTTGGCCATCGATGGTTATTTGGGCGATCGAAAATCACCGTATTCCAAGCGAAATATCCAGGAGGGCAGTAACATGTAAGTTTTTTTTTGGCATTGAGGGTTCTTTGCGTTTTCTAATTTTCAAGTATGTTCACTTTTGTTGTTGTTGTTGTTGGAGTGTATGTTCAACTTATTGGGGAATTAGTAGTGGTGGTAGTGGAGACCATTGTTTGTTGGTTGGTTTGTGTGGAAGCCGCCGCAATGTACACCAACATTGCGTTCTAGTTTTGGATTCAACACGAGGAAGGAAGGCAATGAGGCTTATTCAAATAACTTTTCCCAATACAGTACATTCACAAGAGCGCGTTTCATAATAAGGTCTTCGAGTTTTGTTCACATGCTCACCATTTTCCATTGTAATTCGAAAGACATCACTTGAAATTCAAAAAATGTCAATTGAAATTCAAAACTGGCCATTTGTAATTCAAAAGGCACCATTTGAAATTCAAAACTCGCCAATTGAAATTCAAAAGACATCATTTGAAATTCAAATATCGTCATTTAAAATTCAAAACTCGTCATAGAATTTTAAATAATGTCTTTTGAATTTCAAATAATGTCTTTTGAATTTCAAATAGCGAGTTTTGAATTTCAAATAACAAGTTTTGAATTTCAAACGATGTCTTGTGAATTCCAATTGACGAGTTTTGAATTTCAAATGATGTCTTTTGAATTTCAAAGGGTGTCTTTTGAATTTCAACTGATATTTTTGAATTTCAACTAATATTTCATGAATTTCAAATGGTGTCTTTTGAATTACAATTGAAAATGGTATAGTTGTATGCACAGCAGGAACTAGTTTGGATTTCAAATGATGTCTTTTGAATTTCAAATGGTGTCTTTTGAATTTCAACTGATATTTTTGAATTTCAAATGGAATTTTTGAATTTCAACTAATATTTCTTGAATTTCAAATGGTATCTTTTGAATTACAATTGAAAATGGTATAGTTGTATGCACAGCAGGAACTATGAACTCGGAAAAATGTTTCATTTACACCCTCATTTTGTAAAATGCGTTTTATTATTTATTTTTAACAGCAACATTATATACAGAAAATAACGCGAGCTTTCGACCTTTTATTAAAGTCGATAGAGTTTTACATAGACTCCATAAGTTTCTAAAAACATTTTCCAATGGGCATGGGGACCAAATTACATTTCAATTCGTTTGTCAGCTACAAAGAACTTTCGTATCGATTACATCAAAGACTATACAATTTACTATAGACTCCGTAAGTTTATAAAATCGTTTTCCAAAAGATGGGAACTAACTTAAATTTTAGTAGTTTGTGTGTAAATGCGACCATTTGCCAACGTCAGCTACAGAGAGCTTTTTAATATATCTGCATTAAAAGACAGACTTACGCCAATGATTATAGAATTTAATATAGACTCCGACTTTTACGACCTTTTATTAAAGTCTATAGAGTTTTACATAGACTCCATAGACTTCGTAAATTTATAAAAAAAACCATTCCAAAATATCAGTCGTTTGTGTGTAAATGCGACAATTTGCTAACGTCAGCTACAGAGAGCTTTCGTATCTCTGCGTTAATAGACAGACTTACGTCAAAGACAATAGAATTTTATATTTGCTACCGTAAGCTAAAAATAGCTTTTATAACAGACAGACGTCAAAGATTATAGATTTTAATATAGACTCCGTACGTTTATAAAAACTTTTCCCAGAAGATGTGGACTAACTATAATTTTCAGTCGTTTGTGTGTAAATGCGACAGCTACAGAGAGCTTTCATATATCTGCGCTAATATACAGACTTACTTCAAACACAATAGAAGTTTATAAAAACTTTTTTCCAAAGGACGAGGTCTAACTTAAATTTGCAATCGTTTATGTGTAAATACGACTATTTGCTAACGTCAGCTGCAGAGAGCTTTCATAACAGGCGGACTTACGTAAAAGACTATAGAATTTAATATAGACCCTTTAAGTTTATTAAAGCTTTTTCCAAAAGATGGAGACTAACTTACATTTTCACTCGTTTATATGTAAATGCGACTATTTGCTAACGTCGGCTGCATAGAGCTTTCATAAGAGACAAACATACGTAAAAGACTATAGAATTTAATATAGAGCCCGTAAGTTTATAAAAAGATTCAAAAGATATACATTTTCAGTCATTTATGTGTAAATCTATTTGCTAACGTCAGCTGCAGAGAACTTTCATAACAGACACACTTACGTAAAATACTATAGAGTTTAATGTAGAGTCCGTAAGTTTAAAAAAGCTTTTTCCAAAAGATGGAGACTAACTTACATTTTCAGTCGTTTGTGTGTAATTACGACAATTTGTTAACGTCGGCTGCATAGAGCTTTCATAACAGACAAACTTACGTAAAAGACTATAGAATTTAATATAGAGCCCGTAAGTTTAAAAAAGCTTTTTCCAAATGATGGGGACAAACATTTTCAGTCGTTTGTGTGTAAATGCGACAAGAGCTTTCATATCTCTGCGTTAGTAAATTGTTTTGTTTTCGCTATAGACAGTGCAATGCAGTAGTATGAAAGCTCTCCGAAGATGGCGTCTGCAATACAAATTCTAAAATTGTTTTGTCCTCGCTACAGCGCTCTTGTGCACACAACTGTATTTCAGTTGAAAGCTAACGGTCAACAAAAGTTTTCCGGCTGCTCCTGTTTTTTTTTGTAATCTTTTCACAAAACCATAAGACAACAACTTTGTGACTATCAATAAATTTTCTCTCTGCTCTCAAGAAGGCATTTAAACATCCGCTTTAGCATAAATTTTCTAATTTTCTTTTGATTGCGAAAGTGTTTGTGTTTGTACATACATACATACATACATATGTATATAAAAATGTTTGCAACTTTCCTTACAGTCGCTACAATGAGCCGCAACGTTTGGAGATGCGCAATTCCACCAGCAACATTGCACACACAAAGAACGAACCGATTCTAAAGGAGTCAAAGGCCAGTCCTTTAATGTCGTTTCTTGGCAGCATGAAAAGTGGCACAAAAGTTTTTCAGCATTTCCTTTCGAAAAGTAATCTCACACAAATAATGGACGATGGCTCGTACACAATACTCATACCCACCGACAATGCATTCCAACGTTGGCATCCCATTGACTGGGGCTTCTATCCCTTCAGTGTGCAGGAGTTCACCGAGAGTGTGTTGCGCAATCATTTCTTGCCCACCCAGAAGCCGTTGCGTATGAATGATGTCAAGAATATGGATCAAATGGCCATACGCACCATGGGCGGTGAGAATGTCCTGTTCCGAGGACAACGTAAGTACAGCACAAACAACAAGCAAAAAGTAAAGGGAATTATATACACTTAGTGGCAGTGGCAGGAGTCGTAGTAAAAGAGGGTGGTGTAACAAGTATGGGATGGTGGTTGTGTGTGTAATGTACCCCCACCTTGTTACACTGCCTTCGTTTTGGGACATGCTGTTGCTGTTGCTGCTGCTGTTACATGCTCCCAAAATAATCCCTGATTTATGTTCGTTCCGTTTGCTTCGTCTTCCACAGCTGCACCCACTGTCAACAATGTTTCCATAATGTCCGATTACACGTTGTCCAATGGCAATCAAGTGTTTATTATAACCGAAGTTCTGTTTGTCTCGGAGGCCGTTGTGTCCAAATTGCATCAGGTAAATGGTGTGTTATGAATGGTGTTCAAAAGATTAATGTTGTAAATGAATGTTTTGTTTTTGTTTGCATTCCAAACCACTCACTCGCTCACCCTCCCTACCCACCTACTCATTCATAGATGCACAAGGATAAGGAAACACCGCCGTTGCTGGCCTTCCCCTGGTTCGGTGCTCAATTTCTATCGCATTCGTTCTTGGCTCTGGAACGAGATCCCAGATTTACACAAATCACCAGGTATGCATTTGTGCTTTGTTTGCCTTTCGATTTATGGCTGCCGGGCTGCTGAGCTGCTGGTTATTGTGGCCTCTTTGATTTATGACTTTTATGCTGTTTCAGGTTTTTAAATAATGCTGAAATCGCACCACATGTCTCGGGAGCCAATTACACATTCTTTGTTCCAGATGATAAAGCTTTTGAGAAGTTGGGCTTCGATAAGCTCAGTGATGATGTTATGGTAAGATTAACTATGTAATTTATTGTGTGTATTCAAATGTAAAATATTGATAATTTGTATGTAGTTCGTTAGATCAGTGTAAGGATGCACACTGATCCCAAATCCATTTTTTATGGCATAAAATCGAAAAATAAAGATACAATCTGTAATTTTCATATGGGCATCTCCCAGTTGGCCCGAACGACATTCGTACGCCTTAAACTTCGCCAAAAAACAAGAAAGAAACTGAAAAAGTCGATCAGCCTTTTTATACCCTCCACCTTCAGGATCGGGGTATACTAACTTTGTCATTCCGTTTGTAACACATTGAAATATCGACCTGAGACCCTATAAAGCATATATATTCTTGATCGTCATAAAATTGTAAGAGGATCTAGCCATGTCCGTCCGTCCGTCGCTAGCATCTAAACGAAAGGCGCTAGGACGTCCAAATTTTCCATAAACACGACTTATAGTCGTAGATCGGTTGGGATTGTAAGTGGGCGAAATCGGTCTAAAGGGAAAATTTTTTCCCTCAGAAGGACTGAAAATATCCATAATAACCCCCAAAATTTTTAGAGTATTTAAGAATGTTTTTATACCCTACACCACTTCGTGGACTAGGGCATTATAAGTTAGTTTCGAGCCCAATATTTGTAACACCAAGAAATAATTGAGCTAGACCCACCTTTAAGTATACGGATCGGCTTAGAATCGCCAGCTGAATCGATGTCTTTCCGTCCGCCTGCTGTCCATCTAAGCTTGTTCGCAATATACAGGTCGCAATTGTGCTCCGATTGTCATGAAATTTGACAGAAGTTACTTTTTTGGCCAAGGACGATTGGTATTGAATTTGGAGAAAATCGGTTCAGATTTAGATATAGCCCCCATGCAAATATCCCTATAATTTACACTATTTCTGCTCTAGAATACACTTTTTACATGGGATCAGGACCAAATTCTCAGGATCGTGTTATATTTGCACTAGAAACAACTCACAGGAAAGTGGACTACATGGGTCTATGTTATGATATAGCCCCCATACAAATGTACATCCGATTTACAATATTACTTCTCTAAAATGCACATTTTACATCTGATCTTGATCAAATTTTCCACACAATGTTACATTCATACTAGAAACACGTATTTTGAAAGCCAGCTATGTAGGTCAATGTTTTGAAGTAGCCCTCATACAAATGGGCCCCTAGTTTACACTATTATCGCTCTAGAACCCACATCTTACATTGGATCTTAATAAAATTTTGCAGATCATGTTATATTTCAATAAAGAATACCTACTTTGAAAGTGATCTATAAAGGTCCACTTTTTAATGTAGCGTCCTTACAAGTGGCCCCCATTTTTATTATTACCCGTCTAGTACCCACAATTTACATCGGAAGTTTATCAAATTTTGCATTTTCAACTAAGAAGACATATTATGAAAGTCAAATATATGGGTCCATATTTTGGTATAACCCCCATACAAATTGAGCCCCCATTCTACTCTATTACATCTCTAGAACCCACATCGAGATTAGATCTGGATATAATTTTGCATATCATGTCATATTTCAACTAAGAGTACCTACTTTGAAAGTGATCTATATGAGCCCACTTATAAATGAAGCGCCCTTAAAAATGGTCCTATTTTAATCTTTAGCCCTTAAGAACGCAAATTTTACATAGATTTTTTTCAAATTTTGCACATTATATTATATTTCAACTAAGAATACAAAGTCAAATACATGTGTCCATACTTTGGAATAACCCAAATGGGCCCCTATTCTACTCTAATACAGCTCTAGAAACTACGAGGTTTTTAAAGTCCTCCTTTCAAATGTCGGTCTGATTCCGATTACTACTGTATAATTTGTATTTGTCTGCCGGAAAATTGGATCAATAATTTTCCATATTTGTTAAATATGACTATGAATTTATAGTATACTGTATAATTTATATGAACTACATAAAATTGCTCCCATGAAACACGTGGGTTTAGTAATAAAAGCTAGGTATATATGCAGGGAGTGGTGTAGGGTATTATATAGTCGGCCTCGCCCGACTTTAGTCTTTCCTTACTTACTTACCTTACCCATTGCATCCGTGTTTCTAGTTGGATTATATACTATATAATTTATATGAACTACATAAAATTGCTCCCATGAAACACGTGGGTTTAGTAATAAAAGCTAGGTATATATGCAGGGAATGGTGTAGGGTATTATATAGTCGGCCTCGCCCGACTTTAGTCTTTCCTTACTTACTTACCTTACCCATTGCATACATGTTTCTAGTTGGATTATAAGATGTTCTGCCAAATTTAAAGAAAATCGGGCCCAATATGTCGTTTCTAGAGCGGAAAATGTCAAATCGGGAGCGACATTTGTATGGGGGCTATATCTAAATCTGAACCGATCTTACCCAATTTTTGCATACATGTTTCTAGTTGGATTATAAGATGTTCTGCCAAATTTAAAGAAAATCGGGCCCAATATGTCGTTTCTAGAGCGGAAAATGTCAAATCGGGAGCGACATTTGTATGGGGGCTATATCTAAATCTGAACCGATCTTACCCAATTTTTGCATACATGTTTCTAGTTGGATTATAAGATGTTCTGCCAAATTTAAAGAAAATCGGGTCCAATATGTCGTTTCTAGAGCGGAAAATGTCAAATCGGGAGCGACATTTGTATGGGGGCTATATCTAAATCTGAACCGATCTTACCCAATTTTTGCATACATGTTTCTAGTTGGATTATAAGATGTTCTGCCAAATTTAAAGAAAATCGGGTACAATATGTCGTTTCTAGAGCGGAAAATTTCAAATCGGGAGCGACATTTGTATGGGGGCTTTATCTAAATCTGAACCGATTTCCTCCAAATTCAATACCGATGGTCCTTGGCCAGAAAATATAACTTCTGCCAAGATTCATGACAATCGGACAACAATTGCGACCTGTAGAGTGCGAACAAGCTTAGATGGACAGCAGACGGATGGACGGACAGACAGACATCGTTAAATCGACTCAGCTGGTGATTCTAAGCCGATCGGTATACTTAAAGGTGGGTCTAGCTCGATTATTTCTTGGTGTTACAAACATTTGGCGCGAAACTAACTTATAATACCCTAGACCACGAAGTGGTGTAGGGTATAAAAATAGTACCAAGTAATTCGATGTGTACATCCCTCTAATTGCATAGACACGTAAAATTGGAAAGTCGTACTCTTAAGGGGGTAAAATAGAAAAAATGGTACCAACCAAATGGCCGCAGGTAAAGGGTGATTTTTTAAGAGCTTGATAACTTTTTTTTTAAAAAAAAAAACGCATAAAATTTGCAAAATCTCATCGGTTCTTTATTTGAATCGTTAGATTGGTCCATGACATTTACTTTTTGAAGATAATTTCATTTAAATGTTGACCGCGGCTGCGTCTTAGGTGGTCCATCCGCTTAGTCCAATTTTGGCATTTCCACGTTTTTGAGTAACAGAGACCCAATTGGTGCGAACGGCGACGAATCGAAAATTGGTGGTCATCATTAACACTGGCCGATACAGCTGCGATATTTTCTTCAGTTCGCACTCTACGTAAGCGTGTTGGTGGTTTAATGTCCAACAATGTAAATTTGGTGCGAAATTTAGTCACAATAGCCCGAATAGCCGCTTCAGTGGGTCGATTAAACTGACCATAAAATGGAAGCGCGCAATGAACTTTCTTAACAGAGCACGCATTTTGATAATAAAATTCAATAATTTGCAAGCGTTGTTCGTTTGTAAGACGATTCATGATGAAATGTCAAAGCATACTGAGCATCTTTCTCTTTGACACCATGTCTGAAATCCCACGTGATCTGTCAAATACTAATGCATGAAAATCCTAACCTCAAAAAAATCACTCTTTAGAATCATGGAATTCGGTGTACACATTCGACTGCATAGACAAGCAAAATAAAAATATTTTCGATATTATAAGCTTGAATTAATAAAAATTTTATATTTATTTATAAAATTATTTGTTTAATATTGTTATTTGTTTTGGTTTGGTTGTAGTAAAAACATTGACATTTTCCTGTATTGTTACTGCACTTATACGAAAATCGACAGTCTCTGTGGAATGCAATCCATGGTGGGGGGAACTTAACCCCGTTTTTACTTGTTATATACACACATGGCTAGTAAAAGTTATTTATGTTTTTCTCTACAACATCAAAGACCTGATGATTACATTGTATTTAGCCCCTATTACACTTATAAATTACAACAGTTTCCTATGACGTACTTATCGTCATAGGAAACTGAAACATTAAAAAGACTTTCACTGTTTTTTACAGGGTGGGACATTTAAAATTTAAAATTAGAATCGGCTATAAAAAAGTACAGATATTTTTTTCAAATTTCTGTTTTTATTGGTTATTACGATATCTTTCATGTGTCTACCACGACTGGCTCGACAGTACCTCATCCGATCAAGCCAAGGCGTATTTATAAAGGTGATAGCAGGAGCCCAGCTGACTGAAATTTGTTTCATTCAAAAGTAACCGAAACTGTCAAATCCCATATATTTAGCTTTGACAGTATGGCCCACCGTTCAAAAAATTACTTGTATTTTGTTGTTGCCGAATTTGTTTTTGCTCTGCCAATTTTTCAGTACATTTTCGATTGTTCCGGCTCGAATCATTTCAATGACAACATATATTTCGCGTTTCAACGCTTAAATTGTCTCTGGTTGGTTTGCGTAACATTTATCCTTAATGGCTCCTCACAGATAATAATCACAGCTCCGAGGCGGCCAATTGACATCGTAATTTCGGCTGATTATTCGATTTGCAAAAACAGTGCGTAAAATAACGATGATTGCGTTGGCTATGTGACATGTGGCCCCGTGGCCCATTTCATTCTATTGAATTTTTGGAAACAAAAATTCGTTGAGCATGGCACAGTAACGCTCACCGTTGACGGTAACGGCGGCTTCTTGCTCATTTTCGAAGAAAAATGGACCAATGGTGTTGCCAGCCCAAAATCCACACCAAACCGTGACTCGTTGGGGATGAATTGGCTTGTCAATAGTCACGTGTGGGTTCTCTGAAACCCATATGCGACAGCTGTGCTTATTGACATAGCTACTGAGATGAAAATGAGCTTCATCTGAAAACACGATTTTACGGTAAAATTCTTCATCTCCTGCCATCAATCTTGAGCCCATTGGACGAAGCAAAAAACTTTGTAAGCCTTCACTCCGAGGTCTTTATGCAAAATTCTTCTCAAAGAAGTGCGAGAACTGTTCAGTTCCTGAGAACGATGACGAGTTTATATTGATGGATGTTCTTGGGCATTCTCAGACTAAGGTTTGCATCCCGGGATTTCCCGCGGGAAAAATCCTGGGAATTTGCATATTTTCAGTTTCCCGTATCCCGCGGGAATTCAGCAGCAATTTTTCCTATTTCTCGCACATTTTTTCACAATAAAATAGTAAAATGTACAAAATAATTTTAAAAATATCACTTTTAATTATATATGCATCATCTAGGCAATATAAATCTTCTAACTTAATATAAACTGAATATAACATCGTAAATGATAACAATATCGTTATTAATAATTTGAGATTATTCAATTTCAAATTTTTTGATTTATTTATGAAAAAGTCTTGATACGCTAATATCTGTGGAGAAATCGTACAGTTATACACAATTTTACTAATAAATTAAACAAATATATATAATAATATAATAAAAAATAAATTAAAAATATATACAATCTAAAGTAACAACTATGTATTAAAAAATGGCTATATTACTGCCTCAAAATATAAATTTAGGTTTTCGAAGCTACAGGAAAGGGAACTGATAATTAACGATTTACTAACAATACAACTCTCGAGTATATAATCGTTCTCTACCGCGCTCACTTTCTCCAATGAAATTGGAAATAGACTATCTTATGAGTCTTTAAATGGGTCTGCTTTAAAAAAATTTATATTTCAAAAAACCTCTTAATTTAAAAAATATGCCTAAATTTCATACTCTACATCATTTCGTGGAATAGGGCATTATAAGTTGGTTTCACGCCAAATGTTTGTAATACAGAATTATAATAATTTACTTTATTGAAGTTCGAATGTTTTATTCGGAAAAAATAAAATTTTATATAGAAACAATATGTTGACGATTTCCCGTCCTATCCCGGGAAATAAGAAATACGGGAAAATGCAAACCCTATCTCAGACACAGCAGCAATTTTTTCGATTGAACGCACTGGACGAGAACGTACACGGGTTGGTTTGTCCAATAACGATCCATTTTCATGAACTCGCTTCACAAATTGACGCACAAACTGAACTGAAGGCCTCTTCTCTAAAAATTTCCACGTTAATTTCTTACAGTTTGTATTAAAGACTCACTACTTTGGAAGTAAGTTTTTAATATCTCCCAGTGTTCGAGCGTATAGCGTCCCATTTTGCAAATGTCAAACATAAACCTGAAAATAAAAAGGAATGTTATTCTACCTTTCGTTACATATCGTCGTTGCACAGATTGAAGAACAATTTTTTTAGTTTTTGACAACTGATATGATTTGATATTCCAAAGCGATTAAAAAAATCTTGGTGACCTTTTTTTTGGTGGAACTTCTATCACATTTCTCTCACCCCATTTGTCTTTTTATTCGCCATCAAGTTCTGGAACGTTGAGTAGAACGTTTAACAGTAGTTCCTCATATCTGTAATAAACATTTTTGTTTTTTTAATCTTTGGAATACATACATATATGCATTACCTTTTTTCCAGAAAAAAATTATTTTCGCTGAAGCTCATTTATTTACACTTTTTATACTTATTGACATGATTTTTGTTTTACCTTTTCAGGCATCTCAACGAGGCGTCAAAATGCTGTTGAATCATTTCGTCAAAGGCCGTCTCTACAATCGTGATCTCAAGGACAATGAAGTATTCGAGACAATAGGCGGGGGTCACATTAAAATCACCCGGAATCCCGGCAGTAATGCTACCAGTGTCAACAATGCCAAAATAACGGAAAGTGAGGTTTTCGTCTATAATTTGGGCACCATGTTCTACATCGATGACATACTCTACTCACATCTCTTGCGGGAGTATGTCATCAAGCACAAGTCGCGAACAAACTATGCCGGCGGCAATAATGGTCGTTCGTCGACTTTGGGCACACCCACAGATGTGGAGATTGTACCCAACGAGTTCGATCACGAACAAAGCGGAGCTAATGGTGGTGGCGGCGACTATTCCATACACGATGAAGATTTCGATGATGAGATTATAACGCCCAAAGCGCTTCCCGTCCAATTTTATGAATTACCGAAATAAATATCTAAAGGAGCAGCAAGCATGGCAAAGAAGGAGCTAAAAAAAATATTCCAAATTTTGAAAGAAAGAAGAAAAAAAAAACAAGTTTTTGATAGAAACCCAACAGAATAGAGTGAAAATGCAAAAAACCAAATGCGAAAAATAAAATTTATCGATATTCTTTTTTGTAAGAAGAGTACAGGCGGCGACGGCGTCGTCGTCGATCACCAGAAATATATTTTGATTATAATTTTATAAAACGAGAGAAAAAACAAACAAAAAAACAACCAACAAATGGAGAGATTGTTAGAAGGCTTCAAGCTTTTTTGTGTATAGTTTAGAGATTATTTTACTAAGTGTATGCATTTTTAAAACGAGAAACAAAAAAACACAACCAATACGTATACATACATACATAAATAATAATACATTATACATATATATAATAATATATATCTATAAATATATTTAATGTTAATTTTGTGTAGATTTATAATGTGAAGACATTAGGTTTATTATTTTCGATAATTTTTAGATTTACAAAACAAAAATATTCTTTAAACAGAACAACAACAAAATAGATCAACCAAAACAACAAACAACTAAAATGGATTCCGAATCATGTCAACACCTATTACTGGCTATAAAGAAACAACAAATATACCCATACTCTTTTTGGTAGTAATTAAGCCTAAATAATAGCCACAACAAAAACAACCTAAATAATTCCAGCAACAGCAAAAACATTTGTGTGTTTGCACATATCTTATTTAGTGAATCAATCAATTGATTTAAAAAAAAAAAAAAAAAACAAAACAACAACCAACAGCAATGAAAAGATTGTATTTAGTCGAGCCATAATTTAAAGAATGATAAACAAAATTAAAAATAAATAAATTAAAAATTACTAGAATGACTTTAAAAAGTCCATCATCATCAGTATATATATATATAAATAAATAAATATATAGAAACACAGTATAAACCTTAAAGGATTTACGACAAGGACGACGAGAAGGCGAAAGCAGAATCAGAACATACATAAGTGAATTTAAGACATTAAGAATTTTATATCATACCTAAGAAGTTTAGACGAGGAGACACAGTGAAAAGATAAAGAAAAAACAACAACAACAACCCCCCAAAATACATTCCACATTCTGAAAGTTTGTTAAATGAATAAAAAAGAAATAAAATATAATAGTGAAACAAACTATATCCAACCGTTGTCTTATTGTTTTTTATTTGTAGTCCAAAACAGTTTCACAAATTGCCCCTAATGTTCGAAAAGGACAAATTTCCCAAAGGATGGCAAAAAGTATTTAAGGAAAGTATAAGGCTGTTTTTCTTTAAGACTGGATAACTAAGCTGCGACAAGAAAACCCCAAATAAAAATTAAAAATTTCACTCAAAATAAAAATTTCTTTTTTAAAATTATCGCTAACATCAATATCAATGTGTGTATGAAAACAAATTTAGAAAAAATATGTTAAAAATACTGCACTGGATAGTTATCCATTGTAAGCCAATTTATGGTTATCGAGGATAAGTCCAAACAAGTCAACAAATATTTTTTTTAAATTTGTTTTGATACAAATTTTTATATTGTAGTTACAGACAATGTGAAAACATAATTTTGTTTATTTTGAGTAAAAAATAACTTTATATTAACGTTTGTTATCTCGCCTTAAAGAAAAACAGGCTTAATATTGCAAAAAAAAATAATATGGAGGAAGTTGGCATCGCCATTTTCGAATTTCGAACAAAAATCGTGCTTAAACGTGCTAGGTTTATGCTGTTTTTTGTCGCAGAAAGTTTTTCGAAAATAAAAATGAAAAAGTACCAGTACCTCCATTTTTTTGAAACAAAATGTCGAAAAAAATATTCGAAAAATCAACTAAGGAAAGACTATATTATACCCTCCACTTTCTACCCCATTGCAATTCAATTCGGAAAAAAGTGAAATCGGGAAGGCTTTTTGTATGGGTCCTAATCAATGGTACATGATTTGGCCCACCATAATGTATGTTTCAATGTAAAACATATCGCGCACTGTAAATAATTTAAAAGTATTCTGTAAATTTATAAATCCTGGAACGATGTGAAATATAATATGTAAAAGCCGGTTAAACATTTGGCCAAAATCGGGAGCAACCCTTGTATGGGGGTTATTCTAAATCTGAACCATCCTTATCACAGGTGTTTCTAGTTGGATTATAAGATGTTGTGCCAATTTTAAAGAAAATTTGTTACAATATGTGGATTGAACAATAAATCAAATCGAGAGCGACAGGGTGATTTTTTAAAAGCTATAGGAAAGATTTTCAAAAAAAAACACATAAAATTCAGAAAAATTCATGAAATTTTTATTTAAATCGATAGTACGGTCCATATAATTTAATGTTTGAAGATTATTTCATGAAAATGTTGACCTTGACTGCGCCTCAAACGGTCCATCCGCTTAGTCAAATTTTGGCATTTCCACGTTTTTGAGTAACAGACGCCCAATTGATGCGAACGGCGGCGAATCGATAATTGATGGTCATCATTAACACTGGCCGATACAGCTGCGACATTTTCTTCAGTTCGCACTCTACGTGTTGGTGGTTTAATGTCCAACAATGTAAATTTGGTGCGAAATTTAGTCATAATAGCCCGAATAGCCGTTCAGTGGGTCGATTAAACTGACCATAAAATGGAAGCGCGCGATGAACTTTCTTAACAGAACACGCATTTTGATAATAAAATTCAATAATTTGCAAGCGTTGTTCGTTTGTAAGATTCATGGTTAAATTACAGACTAAACTGAAGATGTTTGACAGTGAAACAAAACACGAAACGTGCGTCAGCTGTTTAAACCAGTGTTGCCAAAAAGATAATAGCTAAAAAATCACCCTTTTTGAGGGCTATATCTATATCTCAACCGATATGCTTCAAATTAAATAGCGTTCGTCTTGATCCACAAAACATACTTGTGCCAATTTTTGTTAAGATCGGCCAATAATTGCGACCTTTACTTTGATTACAACAATAGATGGTCATACGGACATTGCTAAATCGACTCAGAAAGTGATTCTAAGCCGATCTGTATAATAATAACGATGGGTCTAACTCACATCCTTTTGGGTGTTACAAACAAATGCACAAAGACATAATACCCTAGCGAAGGGTATAAAAATGACAAAAATGCAGTTCATGGAGCGAGGCAACCAAAAACCAAAAAAAGGCGCCCCCCTAAATGATACCAAAATACGAAAATGAAGTTGACATTTAGAGCTAGATCAAATGGGGACCTAGGGAACCGAAAAATG
Source organism: Polietes domitor (assembly GCA_947397865.1). NCBI lineage: Eukaryota > Metazoa > Arthropoda > Insecta > Diptera > Muscidae > Polietes > Polietes domitor. Next base: position 30,056,161 of record OX377619.1, on the reverse strand, counting down.
CGCCACTTAACGAATACATTTCTTGGTCCCAGTGGGCTGAATAATATGGATCTGTACCCAATATAATATAAAAATAAAAAGTTGATCCTTCAGAGGTCCAAAAAAATGTGAATCTGAATTAAAATGTATGTGTGGATGTTCAAATTAAATTATTATTTTTATAAATTACAAATATGTAGAAAATATTATAGGGGCGTTCCAAAAAATGGCGCTCTGAATTCATATTTAAGTGAAAGGAAATTTCTTTTAGATGTCAGATGTTAAATATGCTTCAAATGAGAATCCAATACGGCGCTGGGGTCATTAATATGCGTACCCGGGTTTTTATTCCAATAATAATAGCGCATGGTTTTTGAAACAATCTTAAAAAGATAGGACATTTTTTAAATTTTGTAGACATACCCCATAAACAGCACCACTTCAACCAAAAAATTTCGACTTTGAAAAAAATCTACCTAAAACGTCAAACTAGATTCAGCTCTTCTAACAGCTACTGAAATATTACATTATTATTTTTATATTTTTGACCTAAATTTCATAAAAATCTAAAAATTCAGCAACTAAGTTCTCCTCATTACTATATGGAGTGAGAGAATTGAAACAACTGCCAGGAGTGAAAGATTGGGTTGTTGACATTTTTCAAAGCTGATAAAAACTAAATGTGAGTTTAAAAAACAAACAAATGAAAAAAAATAAAACAAATGAGAGTTGGCTCGGCAGAAGTATTGCTGGGTAACTATACCTTATACATACATATACTTACATATGCAACTCAATGAGATGCTTGTAAGATGGCATGTGTACTTTATTACTTGGTGCGATTTTTTAAACGCAAATTCGGCAAGTGAGTTGTGCTTCTCGTTCGTTTGTGAGAATCATCTCCTTATAGAGGCCGGGTTTGATGTTGAAAAGTTGCTGCGAAGCCACTTGAAAAGACGTTTGACATGGTCGAAATCATGATCGTGGTAGTCTGCAGCCAAGTAATAAATGTCACCATGCCATTTGTAAATAAATTTGCATTCTATTAAATATATATGCAAAATGGCCTTGAGCCAGGACAATATCCCAGTTCAAATCAAATTGATTACAGACCAAAAAAATACAAACTTAAAAAAATCAAAAATGTTTATAGAAAGAGATAGATATGTAAATTATGAAACAAATATAAAACGAATAAAGATCACATCATTCCGCAAGTGCTACTTTTTCGTAAAAATTCAATCGCTCACTCCTGAGAGTGAATTCGCCGTAGTACGGTAATGAGCGACAAGATACATCTTCCTAAATAGAGTTTTTTGGATCACTCTGCATCAACTTTCGGTCTTCAATCAATTTGCTGTAAAGCGCTGTTTACACTTCAACATTTATTGCACCACTTCAAAATAGATTGCGAAGAAATTTAACAAATTTGGCATTTTCGTGGGAATATAAGTTTTATAATAATTATTATAAAGGGTGATTTTTTAGCTATTATCTTTTTGGCAACACTGGTTTAAACAGCTGACACACGTTTCGTGTTTTGTTTCATTGTCAAACATCTTAACTTTGGTCTATAATTTAACCATGAATGGTCTTACAAACGAACAACGCTTGCAAATTATTGAATTTTATTATCAAAATGCGTGCTCTGTTAAGAAAGTTCCCACTGAAGCGGCTATTCGGGCTATTGTGACTAAATTTCGCACCAAATTTACATTGTTGGACATTAAACCACCAACACGCTTACGTAGAGTGCGAACTGAAGAAAATGTCGCAGCTGTATCGGCCAGTGTTAATGATGACCATCAATTATGGATTCGTTGCCGTTCGCAGCAATTGGTCCTCTGTTACTCAAAAACGTGGAAATGCCAAAATTGGACTACGCGGATGGACCATTTGAGGCGCAGTCAAGGTCAACATTTGCATGAAATAATCTTCAAACATTAAATTATATGGATCGCACATTGATTCAAATAAAGATTTCTTGAATTTTTCTGAATTTTATGTGTTTTTTTTTGAAAAACTTTCCTATAGCTTTTAAAAAATCACCCTTTAGTATCGGATTGCAAGTTGTACAATAAGTAATCTTTGTATGTGAACTGAGCTTATGGTGGATATTTGTTATGAAAAAGTGTTTCATACTTCGGGGATTTCGAAAGAAAAAACTAAATAATTACCTTTCTTTGAAACGGAGTAACTTCTAAAACGCAATAAAATAAATAAATAAATACCTTAAAATCAAAATCCGGTTAAATCATATCAGAACACTAAAGATTTCCCATCAGATTTTTTGCAAAATCCGCTATTACGGCTTTTTCACACATAGTGACGAATCCGAACTGAAATCGAGCTAAACTAGATTTTTAATGTCACTTAAAATCGAGCTAGTAGTCTGAAACGGGTGCTAGTAACTTAGCACCCGTTTCAGACTACTAGCTCGATTTTAACTTATTTCTCATCAGTAAATGAAAACATTTTCTAAGTTTTCGTCATAATCTTGTTCAATGAATCTTCACATGTTCACATTTCAAGTTCTACGATATATCATTAGGTGTAAATTCCCCTATACCGGCAAATAAACTGACAATTCACAATAGACGCCATTGGCACAATGAACATCTCTGTTTTTCAACAGCTGTTTCTGCAGTGCATTTGTAAATAAACAAAAAGTGAGTCGGCTTAAATTCAATTGAAATTGCGAAAATGCCTGGACACTCTCACAATCATGGCGGCCATGAGGGATGTGGCCATGAAGCAACCGATGTAGATCATGCCTTGGAAATGGGCATTGAATATAGTCTGTATCAGAAAATTGATATGGAAAATCTCGAGTGTCTCAATGAGGAAACGGATGGTAGTGGAAAGAAGGTCTTTAAGCCATATGAAGATCGAATGGACGTGAGCAAGTTCGTTCAGAGTGATGCCGATGAGGAGCTATTGTTCAACATACCCTTTACTGGCAACATAAAACTGAAGGGCATCATTGTAGCCGGAGCAAATGATGATTCGCATCCCAATAAAATGAGGCTGTAAGATATACACTATGCCACAAAAGTCTACAAATGAGGTTACATATTATGCTTCATTCATTTTTATTTTCTGGTGACTGGAGATTATTCTTCAACTTCGATTTTACATTATACATATAAGAACCCCTTCCTAACCACATGTGTACAAAGAATGTTGTGGGCCTTTGCCGTGTGTGAACAACACAGCAGTAGTTCTTCTTTTATTAATAATTTACTATCGTTTGTATACTTTTGTGGTATAGTGTAAACATATAAAAATCATTTGTCTTCTTTCATTGTGTATTGCCTCCCTGTACTGTAGATTTAAAAATCGTCCCAAAATGACATTTGATGATGTTCAATCTAAAGCGGATCAGGAATTCGAATTGACACGGGATTGTCGAGGTGAAGTTGAGTATTCACCAAAGTAAGTTTTAATGCTAAGAGCTTATTGTTGTCAATGGCTACACTTTTTACACACATGTTCTCAGTAAATACTACAAGTCTCGGCAGAATTTTTAGATTGTATAAGAAAAGTTATACGTTATGATGACTTGCGTGCTGTCACGGGTTTCAAATATTCTAAATCCCACCGTTTATATATAACTTCACGTGAAATCGAAAAACACAAAAAATCTCAAATAGAGTATCAAATACGTTTCTTTAACGAAAATCTACAAATATCGTCTCCCATAATGTAGCGATATTTCGACTCCTACAATTTAATTTCCATTTGCATAATATACAATATATATATTTATTAATACAATACGAACGTCATAATTGAACGTTTTTACTTCAACCTGAATACTAATGAAAATGTGAGTTTTGTAACTATGGATTTCAGTTGACGATATGCATATAATAATAAAGTCTCCTGAAGAAGAAATCGTGATAGCGGTAGTATGCAGACAAGTAATAAATGTCACCATGCCATTTGTAAATAAATTTGTATTCTATAAAATTACAGGCAAAAAGCCAGAACAATATCCCAGTTTTAATAAAATTGAATATTTCGTTTTTTACATAAAGAACTGGAGATTACTAATGATAAACCTTAAACCAATTTCCTACTTAAAGTTCTAAAAGTATGTTTTCTCTACATATAAGCTAAATTTAATTTCACTGGGCTTAAAATACTGTTCATACAGCGATTTATTGTACAACTTGGAATACGATTCTAGCTCTTTGAAGGATTTTCGGATAAAAATATTGTATCATTTATTATATCTAAGTCTTAAGTTACAGACAAAACCTATTTTAAATTTGTTAAGTTTTCGTCCTAATCCATTTTCAAGTTGTAAAATAAATCTTAAAGTGTAATCGGCGCTTAAGAAGGATCACGTTAAACACATCCGTATATGTTATCTACTTTCTTTTTTCTCTTAGAGTTGTTACCTTTTCGTCTGTTCATCATCTATCGATACATTTTCCTTCGAATTTTGGTGAAGATAATACAAAAATATATTACATTGGTTTGTATTGGCAAACAAAATTTTTGACTACTTTGTGATAATGTGAACAAATTTATTTTCAAGGTCTGCGAGGCGAATTCAGTGAGGCTCACCATCATGGCGTAACCATTTGTAATTATGAATCACGGCCCAACGTCAGCGATCACAAAAATGAGGCATTCGATACTGTCAATCGTACGATACAATAGAAACTAAAACTAGGACTAAGTTCGGAGTAGTTATGTATAATACAAAGGTCTTGATTTAAAAAATAGATCAGCGTAAAAAACTCTCTAAATACCAAACAATGTCGATTAAAAAAAAAAACAAGAAATGTATTTAAAATAAAAACTTTTTTGTATTGAATGTTATTCTTAAATAAAGTGATAGTCTGTGTAACTTGGAGTAGCACCAAACTACACGTAAATCCAGCAATAACATGAATCATTAATTTTTAATCTTTCGAATAAAAAATAGTTTAATCAAATGGCCGGCGTCATCGAGTAAACAGGCCTCTTAATTGTAAGCTTGTAAGACCAATCGAACAAGCCTAAATTAAGTGAAACTTAAAAATAAACAATATAAATCAATTGTGTATTGGAATAAATCAATGTGAATATTGAAAAGAATGTGTTTATATCATTTTTAAAGAATAATATTTATGATAATGATATTTACTTATTGCTAGTTTTTATAAAATTAATGTTTTTCGCTCTTTAACCGATTTTGTTAAAATATTGCACCGCACATTTTATTTCGCATAGAAAAAACGTCTATGCTGAAAGTGGGTCACATCGGTCAATGTTTTGATATAACCCCATACAAATGTCCTTTACACATTGCCTTTTTTATTTCTAGAAACCACATACTTTACCCGATTTGTTTCAAATTTGGCACAACACATTATATTTCTAGAAATATCTATGCTTCTGATTCGTTTGGGCTATAATTCTACTCACAAATTAAATTTATTCTGAATTTATCCATTGTTATTGATTTCGCGTTTGTAATTGGAAAATTAATTTAATTTGTGAATCGGTAATAGTTAAAATTAATCAGATGCACCGCAGAATGTGACCGCGGAGACCAAAGTTTCATTCCATACAAGTACGATAACTGTCAGTGGTAGGCTTGCTTAGTTAGCCATTCAATACCATTCAGGGTTGGCTAATCACGTCATTCGAAAGCGAGATAGTTACGATCGAAATGTGCTTTTATATATTTTAAAAAAGTCAAAGATTTCGACAAAAAATATTCAAATTCGATCAACATTAGTTTATATCATCATCCTATTTCTTTTCGTTGGAAACATATAATTCTTTCACAGAAAATTAAAATTGATTTCGATAGCAACTTCTCGATATCGAATCCCATGATTAGCCCCAGTACAGAATATAGGCAGTATAGAAATTTTAAATTTCAACCTTTTTTCTCGGAATTATTTGGATAAATTCTGCCGGCTCCCAGTTAGTAAACCAGCATTCATCCAATTCCTTTTGTTTTTTGATAAAGAAAACACAAGTGGGATATTTTAATTTTTTTATAATATTTTTAAATTTTTATTGTGTTTTTTGTTGTTGTTTATTTTTCCATATGAAATATCATCATCATTTATTATTTTCATGTTTTATTTTTTTCTTTTTGGTTGATAACTTCTTTTTTAGGGTTTCCTTTTGTTTTGTTGTTGTTGTTGTGGTGTTTGGTTTTTGGTAGTAATTTGGGGATTTTTTGTTTGTTTTATAAGAAATTGTGAGATTTGTTCGTTTTGTTGTTCATATTTTTTTCTTTTTGTAAGGGTATTCTGGGATTTTCTTTCTCTTTTTGTTGATAAAAAGATAATTTTCATTTGTTTGGGGGGAGGGGGCGGTTTTGTTGTTGTAATAATAAATTTGTTTATAACAAAATTGACAAGAGTGTAGAAAAAATGTGTAGTAGTGTATATGTGTGTGTGTGTTTAATGTATGCATATGTATGTATGTATATAAAGGTGTGAAAGTGAGTGAAATAGAGGGTGTAAGTGGGCTGTAGGTGAGTAGAGTTGTGAGTGATAGTGAGTAGTTATGGGTGAGAGCAGCAATTTGTGTTGGAAAGAAAAAATCTAAAAATATAAGGAGTAGTTTGATGGCACCTTATTTTTAATAATACTACAATACAATCTTTTTTATATAATTCTATTTTTAAGGAAAGACATGTTAATGTAAAAAATGAAAGAATGCCATGTTAGCAGCAAGCTGCGACATAACTTTAGTATAAAAGACATTGTCCTTGAAAGATACTATAGTATGCTAGGATGTAAAAATACCACTGTTAGATTTAAGATATTTTATATTGTGTAAGGCTGAAATGAATTTAATAAAACCCAAATCGTTTGCAAAAAAATCGTTTTACAATAGGATAAGAAGTTCTCGCATACAACAAAAACTTTAATAAATAATTAATTTTATACCCGAAATGAAAAATATTTTTTCACATTGTCGCCAACTATACTATATAGATAGATGTCTGTATTAAAACAAATTTGCAAACAATATATGTTGATATTTTTGGACTTAGCCTCGACAGCCATAAATTCCATTTATACTGGATAGTTGGCCAGGCTAAGACAAAATAATATTAATAAAATTATTCTTTCTTTAAATTTTTATATTGTTGCTGGCGACAAAATTAATCAAATATTTTTCCCACTGAGCATTCTATTTACGTTTTTGTTAAATCAGCTTTTAGTTGCCCAGTCCAAATGTTTGGAACAATGTCGGTTTGTAAAAATGTGACTTTGAATATTGGGTTAATTTTGAAATGATCAGATCAGAAGCGGAAATCTTCCTTTCTGGCTCTCTTAGACGCCACAACAAAAAAACATGTTCTGAATTATAGAATTATTATGTATAGTTGTTTTTCGTTGGTGGACTCGTATGTTTCCTTAAAAAATAGTACTGCGAAATACCTGGCTAGCTATGATCTACAAAAATGATGAAAACTATTCGAACATAATTACACATATCTCTGTAAGTGTTTGCAGTACGGTGGTCATTATGCTTTCATGTTGAAAATATTTTTAAACAACAAAATATAAAGTGTCTACATGCCACTTGTAGATCGGTTGTGTTTGAAAGTGTGCGGTTCATATGGAAAAATTGTTCCCTAACAATGACAGAAAGTCTACAAACCATACTAAAATATGAAAAAACTAACACTTGTTATCGAATTAAGTTCAAATTTGTTAAATATTTATTTAAATATTGGAAATTGCAATGAAAAAAATCATTTGAGATAAAATATATAGCATTTGATCAACAAGAAACCATTTTTTGTCTTTTTTCTTTTTCTAGATTTAGGACATATCAAATATCACTATCAAATTCCATCATTTCGCGTTATTAGCATTTTGATTCCAAAATTATCAGGATAAAATAGGATTAATAGTGGCTGTAAAGTCAAAAATTGTGAAAATTATCTTTAGGAAACCGCGCGTAACTTTTTATTATATTGAGAATACCTAAATATTTCTTTGGCATGTGGTTGCTGACTTCATGGGGAATATTTGTATCAGAAAAGTTTCAGAATCCCGGTTGAAGAAATTTAAAATATAAGGAATTCCAATCGCGAGTTTTGGATTTTTCAACAATTGCAGCGATTTTCGCGACTGACTACATATATGTTACAAGTGACATTGGTTCTTAATAGACAAACAAAAATTCAGCAGGGAAAATCAAAAAACAAAAATGTCATGCATGAAAATCATTTTGCCATATTTCCCGTGTAAATGACAATTTTCCAAAAAATTTCCAATTTGTATTTTTTTGTTTATCGTGCCCTGCCGCAATATGCACTTTTTGTAAAAATTTGGAAAAAGGGATAAAAATTGTACTAATCTGATGGATGAAGCTGGAATCTTTAAATTCGCTGTGTACATCACAGAAAATTAATTAATTTAATTACAACATTGCCAAGATTTCATGAAAAACGTTATCGAGTTTACAATAAATCTTATTTATATATTTGGGCATAAATGGCTATGTGCCTATTCATAGTGCTAAATTTTAAACATGCAAAAGTGGCTATGAACCATAAAACCGCGAATAATAGGAAATTTCGAAAACTTTTTAATCCCTTTTATTCAATTAGTAATCCTTTTTAGATTAAACTGTAGAAGAATGATTAATAATTACTCTTAAAATTAAGTAGAAAATTTTTCGCTTTCCTGAAAATGTTGGTTTTTGATCATTTCTTGCTTTCTAATTCGTACTTTTTCCTCTAGAATCTTGGCCACTTTTGTGACGAACGTGGCGAAAGGTCCATCGAGCGACGCTACCAGAGGCACTGGTATGAAAGAATGATGTGAGTTTATATGGTTTATCATTAGAGAAACCGATTCCGAAAACTACAAACGTCCAAGAACTCACAATTACTTGTTTCCTTTGCTAGCTTTTAAAAAATTAAATTAAATATTTGTTTCGTTTTTTTCGTACCAGCAAAAGTTTTTTAAAAAATCGATTTATTAATTTAATGAATGTTACTAAATATTGATAAACTACTAACTGCCATATTCATAAGAAAAAAATTATCAAAGGTTAAAGCATAAAAAATGCGTCGTAAGAATTTCGAATTTAATCGTTAATTTCTATGTAGTATTTCTCAAATATTAGGGCGGCCATCAATTTTCTCGTTAACCAAAAAGCTAGAATTGAAATTTTGAAATGCGTCGCATCTATCTTTCGTATCGTTTTTGTTTATCGAGTTGAAATGTGTTTGTTGCGTGTGGGAGTGGGTGATTGTTTTGATTTGATTTCTTAGGTAGAAATGATTGATTGATTGGATTTTTGTGATAATGTTAACAATGTTTGTTTGCTTTCTTTGCTATGTGAGGAGGAGATAATTAATAAAATTGATTTAAACAAATTGAGTTATTCATTTATTGTGTATGCATGTATGATGAATGTGAGATTTTATGTATTATTCTCATTTTTCATGTATTTATTTTTCATTTTCTTTTTTTTGGGTACAAACTTAACAATTTTTTTTCAGTTAAATTATTTTTGTCTTTAATTATTTTATTTTATTTTACTTTCTTTGCAATGGCGATGGTAGCTGCTTGTTTTTGTATTTAGAGATTTTTGTTTTTAATTTTGATGGTTTATCTGGAATGGCGAAAGTGGGTGGAGGGGGGGGGGGCGTGGAGTAGGGTGTTGGCTAGGTGGTGGTTCGTTAGCATAGGAGGATTTAATGCGTGGCTGAGGGTTGGGGTGGTGTTGAAAGGTTGTGGGACGCCGAATGCGTTGGTTATTAAAACAGTTTTGAATTGTTTGTTTGTTTATTATTTTATTTTCTTTCGTTTTTTAATTATTAATGTGTTTTTGTTGTTGTTTGTTTTTCGTTTTCGTTTTGTCGTATTGCGGGATAATATGTAACAATTTGCAATGTATGTATTTTATGTATTTTATTTTTTATTTGATTTATTTATTATAAATTGTTCTTTTATTTATTAATAATAGGTTGTTGTTGTTGGTTTGGTTGGTTGGTTGTTGTCGCATTTTTTGGTTTTGGTTGATGTTTATTGATATTTTTGTTTATTTATGATTTTATTTTGTTTTGTTTTATGTTTTATTTTATGGTATTTGCCTTTTGGTTTGTTTGTTTGTTTATTTGTTATTATTAATAATAAAAATGTTTGTCTTTATTTTGTTTTGTTTTGTTAATTTCTTTTTCCATTTCTTTTTAGCATTAATATTTATTATCATCTATTACTCTAGTGTTGTTTGTTTGTTGGTTTTGGGGGCTTTTCATTGGTTTCGGTTTTTTGTTTTTACTTGTTATGCATAGTTTTTGTTGTTGTTGTTATTTTATTTAATTAGCTTATAAATTATTTTAGCGTTCTGTCTAGAATAATATTAATTATTTTTTAATTTTATTTAAACTTACTATACAAGCTCTCTAATAAAGTTTTCTGTCTTAAATAATTATGCGTTCTTTTTTTGTTTTGGTTTGGGGATTTTGTTTTCAATGTCATCATTACTTTTTGAATTTGAATTTTTGTTTTGTTTTTTAGATTTTAAGTTATTTTGGGTTTTACTTAAAAAATAAGTTTCATTTAGCGTCATAATCATATGCTTGGTTTTAACAAATAATTTCTTCTCGTATTATTCTCATATTTTCCATAATTGCAGCATTTTTTTTTTTGGTTTTCAATAATTTTTTGTCTCTGGTAATATTTATAGGTTTTTGTTTTGTTTTTTATTATTTCTTTATTGCTAGATTACTAAAAATTATCTTCTTTTATTTTATTTAATAATAAAAATTTCATTTCTTTTTTATTTCTTATTATTTCAATTTCGTTATATTTTCCGTCTATTTTGTTTTATTAAATTTATTTATATAAATTTTATGTCATATTTTGTTTTATTGGTAGGCTCTTAGAGTTTATTCTAAACAAAGTATATTTAAATATTTTTTGTTTTTGTTTTCGTTCGCAATGCAATGCATATGTGTGTGTGTGATTGGTGATTGATTTATGATTTATTCTGTTTTTTTTTATAATTTATTATTATTATTGTTAATAATAGATGATTTATTTATTTATTTTCGCTGTGTAGTTTTTTATATGTGTGTCTCCGTGTATGAGTGAATGGTGTTGTGATTGCGTGTGGTGTGTAAATTGTGATAAAATGGTGTCCTTTTCAATTTATCTAAAATAATGGTTTAAAAATCCTTTAAATGTTCCATCGTATCTAAAAGGCTTTTTGCTGAAGCTTTAAACAAATATGTGTGGCAAATGAAACTTAAATAAATGTAAAACAAAAAATCCGGGCAAATACAATAGCGTATGCTATCGCACGGCTGAGAATTAAAGTCAGTTGCCATCTTTTGGAAAACGATTTTATAGTCTTTGATCAGTGCAATAAGTGATGAATTAAATTTATCAGGCCTCTGACAGAATTCCATTCCGATCGAAAGTGGTATTAATTTCGTATTTTGCTTTTTCAGAAAACGAAAAATTCTTTAGAAATGGATAGAATTAATGTTTTTAGCTACTTAAATACAAACCAACATTTTGTAATGAAGAAATATTGTACCTACAATCTTAGTCCTGCCCGTGACCATGTCATGTATGCAGCAGATGACTAGCAAAGGCACTGTGAATATTCTGGAAGCGAAGGGATTTTTTGAAGCAGGTAATGATTTGCACTGCTTGATTAATAATGTTATAAAAATCTTTTATATAAGAACTAAAGAGTGATTTTTTTGAGGTTAGGATTTTCATGCATTAGTATTTGACAGATCACGTGGGATTTCAGACATGGTGTCAAAGAGAAAGATGCTCAGTATGATTTGACATTTCATCATGAATCGTCTTACAAACGAACAACGCTTGCAAATTATTGAATTTTATTATCAAAATGCGTGCTCTGTTAAGAAAGTTCATTGCGCGCTTCCATTTTATGGTCAGTTTAATCGACCCACTGAAGCGGCTATTCGGGCTATTGTGACTAAATTTCGCACCAAATTTACATTGTTGGACATTAAACCACCAACACGCTTACGTAGAGTGCGAACTGAAGAAAATATCGCAGCTGTATCGGCCAGTGTTAATGATGACCACCAATTTTCGATTCGTCGCCGTTCGCACCAATTGGGTCTCTGTTACTCAAAAACGTGGAAATGCCAAAATTGGACTAAGCGGATGGACCACCTAAGACGCAGCCGCGGTCAACATTTAAATGAAATTATCTTCAAAAAGTAAATGTCATGGACCAATCTAACGTTTCAAATAAAGAACCGATGAGATTTTGCAAATTTTATGCGTTTTTTTTTTTTAAAAAAGTTATCAAGCTCTTAAAAAATCACCCTTTATAATATAGCAAACTTTGTCGTATCAACGATGTTAACAATGGAGCTCGATATTGGATATGGATCAAATTCTCCACATAGAGAAATGCAAGATTTACATGAAACATTGTTCGTATAAGAATTATATTGAAGCCATTTCAATTAGCTTTAAGAGAACTTTGAAAGGATTCGGCAACAATCGTAGCCGAAACAACGTACGCTATTCGAAAAATATAATATTTCATATTTTCATAATGAAAACCGAAATTCAACTTTGATCGCTAGTCTTGTGTGTTACAATATTATGGTAAAATATGAGAGAAAGCTGTATCGTTTTCAAAACGCATCAACCGACAGGCGACGGTGATGTGAAAGGTTTCTGCTAGATCATAACACGCACTCTTGGTGGTGAGGTTTTATAAATATATATAAAATTGCAAAAAAGTAAATATATACGGCTGATTATAGCATGGTAAGTACTCTATATCGATAGCTTAATCTGGAAAGGATGTATCTCGATTTTTTCCAAAATCAATTTCTCTACATTTTATGTTCTGCAATTCCAAATACACATCCCATGCAAAAGTTAAATTGTTTCATTATTAAATATGATGTCTTTTTTATTCAAAATGCTTTAGCGTTTTTAATTATGTCTAAACTTTTACGATACCTCTTTCTAGATTAAGCCAACGGTACAGAATCGTGGCTGATGAGTTATCCACGTCAAAATGCAAGCGTCTTTGTAAAAATTAAATAATAAAACGTTTTGAAAAGAATAATTGTGAAATGTTCACTCCTATCGCGAATAAAACTTTCCTGGGAATGAATTGTTCCCTTTATTTGGTATTAAAAATACTTTAACGTTTTTAATTATGTCTAAACTTTTACGATACCTCTTTCTAGATTAAGCCAACGGTATAGAATCGTGGCTGATAAGTTATCCACAAACAGCATATGCAAGTCGAAATGCAAGCGTCTTTGTAAAAATTAAATAATAAAACGTTTTGAAAAGAATAATTGTGAAATTTTCACCCCTTAACGCGAATAAAATTTTCCTGGGAATGAATTGCTCCCTTTATTTGGTAACGCAGTATTCCGCAAAGGTACAAACTCTTAAAAAAGCCCATTTGCTTTTCACATTGCAGTCCCTTCAGTATATCTTTGCAACTAGAAAAACGTATCATCACTATATCCACATAAGGCTCCTAATCTTTTTATTGTACGTTACATCCAATAAATTCAAATATTTTTTATTTTTAAAATCGACATGAAAATACCGGCTTCTCCGGTTTCCATTTTGGCATCTCTAATCTTGCAGCGAGATGAAATCACTGACTGCTGACAGAACCCGATGGAAAACATTTCTTACGTCTCCATATTCCACTGGGATTTAAAACACTAAGTAAGGGTCCGCCAACGTTAGACGTTTTTTTTAACTAGTGCTTATTTCGTGAATGGTAACACTTAGCTCATGTCTGATTTGACAGATAATTAGTTTTATCCTTCCGCTGAACGAATCCAATGCGTTTTCGCTTCGCTAAGTGGGCCTGCGATCGGCTTACAGAAGATGCCGATTTTGACCAAAAAATCATCTTTTCAGATGAAGCTCATTTTGATCTTGGCGGGTATGTAAACAAGCAAAATTGTCCTATTTGGGGCACAGAAAACCCGCAAGCATACATTGAAAAGCCGATACACCCAAAACGTGTCACTGTTTGGTGCGGATTTTGGTCCAGAGGCATAATTGGGCCATTTTCTTCGAAAATGAGCGAGGAATGGCCGTTACAGTCAATGGCGATCGTTATCGGGCCATGTTGAACGAATTTTTGTTCACAAAAATTGAAGAGGAGGATATTGGCAACATTCGGTTTCAACAGGACGGCGCTACGTGCCACACAGCCGAAGCTACACTCGATGTTTTGCGCCCTGTTTTTGAAGATCGCATTATCAGCCGCACAGCTGATGTCGTTTGGCCACCTCGGAGCTGCGATTTGACACCGTTGGACTATTATCTGTTGGGTGCCCTCAAAGATAAGTGTTACGCAGACAAACCAGAGACAATTGACGCTTTAAAGGACAATATTCGTGAAGCCATTGGTGAAATACAGTTTCACACAATCGATAATGTGCTTAAAAATTGGACCGATCGTGTAGGCTACTGCATGGCCAACCGATACAGCCATATGAATGAAATTATTTTCCATTATTAACCGGAAGGATTGTACTTTCAAATAAATAAAGAAATTTGAGAAAATATTCAGTAGTTTTTTTTATAGCATTTTCAAAAGAAAAAAGTTATTGGGCGGACCCTATTTCGTTGGCTTAATATAGAAAACTTTTAAAAATCCGAAAAATGTAAGACCAAAAAATGTTTTAATGCATTTTTGATCAAAAAATAGTAATCAAATTTAATAGTGGAAGAATTTAATTTCCACGGTAGGTGTATTTGGGAATAGATTGTCATAACATGCGAGGAAAGTTGTATTGAAAAAATCGAGATACGTCATTTCCTTCATATTAAGCCAACGATATATGTGCCAGTTAGTATGATAGTGATCTAAGTCACACTTTATCCGTTGTGAGATGTGCAATGGTTTGCGTTTGGGTCAATATTTTTCCACCGAACCACAAATATCGAACATTTATAAGGGAACCACTACCATTCAGAGGATGTATTTACTTAGACCACTTTCATTCTACTCAAAATGAAAAAAAAAATAAACAATTGAAACGGAAATTGGAAAAAGTAATATTTCCCTATCAAAGATGAAAGAAAGAGGAAAATATTTTATTTCAATACAGAATAATAATAATATGTACAGCTGCGGTCATAAAATAGCAGCGACGAGATAAAAAAATGTCGACAAAGAAGAATATTAGTTTTACTTCGAAAATCCTAAAACTTTTTACGGTGATTGAAAGGTGGTATTGTACCATTCTTAATCTGGCTTTAAATAAAAAATAAGTTTTTGTAATTTTGAGATTAGGTCTTTAGAAATATTTATGTCAAAAATGAGACCAGTCCAAAACTAAACTAAATATATTTTGTTTCAATTCGCTTTAATTGACAACTTTTTTGAATAAATAGTTAAATAAGGATAATATCTTGAATTTAATACTTAGTTGTACTGACTTTTTGGCTTATTACTGCTACATAACGCCATTTCATTGAGTCGACTAGTCTTTTACAACTTTTACCCGATATTTTTGCCCATACGACTATAATATCGTGTCAAAGCTCGATATTGTTTTTCAGTATTGCTAGTGAGACCTCATTTTAGTCATCACACTTGAAATTGTTGAGGTGCGGTGTCTGCCCGAACCATTTCATAACATCGATATTATTGACTTCAAACCACCTTTTTGCAAGTCGGCTGGTGTTTTCGGGATATTTGACCTGCTAGGAGACTAAATTAGTGTAGTGTAGAAGTAGTGTAAATTTCATAAAATCGAATTGAAAAGTTGAGATAAAATTCCTTTTTCTTGAGATTTTTTGAACTCTGCTATTATTTTGACCGGTCCAAAATGTCGAATAATCCAAAAAATGTGAAATTTCTTAAGTAATTAAAATCATATCACCAAATAAACAATTATTTTGTGTTTGTAACCTCATAACACAGCACTTAAGGCAGAAGTAGCTTTAAAAAAATTATCACATAAATAAATATATGAAATATATATATGTGGTGCGCTGCTTTTGCTTTTATGCTTTTTGTATTTCGCATATTTGCTGGTTGTTCGTCTACACCATTTCAATTGATATTGAGAAAATACAAATAGAAATTGAGAAATGCAAATTGAAATTGAGAAAATAAAAATTGAAATTCAGAAATGTAAATTGAACTTGAGAAAATACAAATTCAAGTTCATATATGTAAATTTCAATTGAGAAAATATAAATTAAAATTCAGAAATGAAAATTAAAATTGAGAATATACAATTTGATATTGAGAAATGAACAATAGAAAATGAGAAAAAACAAATTGAAATTGAGAATTTACTAAGTGATATTGAAAATTAATAGATAAAGAAATGTGAAGGATATTATAATTGAAATAGAGAAATGAATATCACTACGTTATTTGTGAATATGAGAACACATTCATTCCACGACTTTCTACCAAAGATCAATAGATTTGGTTAGTTTTCATATTCAATTTCGTTTTATATTGTTATACTATTTTATTGTTTTTTATAAATTTATAATAATATCTGCTCAATTTCTATGTTGCTTTTATCATTTCAATATTTTAATATTAATTTGTTTTTTTTTTTCAACAATAATTTTCAATTTACTTTTCTTAGTGTCAATTTGTATTTTCTCAATTTCAACTGAAAATGGTGTAGAAACTATATTGAACTTATTATTTGTTTTTCAAATGATGTCATTTAATGTTTTATTCAAATTATCTGAATCGCTTTAAGTTGACTTAAAGTTGTGTTATTCAAATTATCTGAATCACTTAAAGTTGATTTTATAAAAAAAATGTGTCTTTAAATTACCACACATCAAAGTCAGTGGACATAGAGTGACATAAACCACTTTCAAACTACTAATAAAGACAATTTTGGTGTAAATTTTTATAAATCTCAAAAAGAAACGTTCTTAAATAAGAGAACTGATCAAAGTAAAAACGAAAAATTGACACATCTCAATTTTTTTTGGATTTTTTACTTAGACGACTATTATTCTGACTGGACATTTGTAATAACAAAAAGAAAGCAGAAATCCTTGTTTGAAAAATTTGAAATATGCAAAATTTGCATTCTCTGTCATCTCTCAACGTTGCGTCGGTAATAACAGCAAAGAGCGAGATTACTTGTCTTGAATATACAAAGTCTTTGGTAACACTCCACTTATCTTGTAAAATTGGTTAATTCGGCCAAGTTAAAGTTTGAAATGAAAATTATGTACCGATTACAGAAAAATGCTCTTTTTGTTGTTTTTAATTTCACGTCTATTGACGGTCAAAAAGTGATTCGCTATCAATTGCCTGTTAAACATTTCCAATCTATTTCTTTCATTGCGTATTTATAATGCAAGTAATAAACAACATATTAAAATAATTAATTGTGTTCTTTAATGAATTTTATCAATTAAAATATATTTATGTATGACTGACTTTGGAGTATATCGTGTTATTTCTCTATAAATGTTTTCCGAATTTTGATATGAAATGTTCTGAAATTCATTTGATGAATAACAAGTTCTGATTTTCAGTTGATGAGTTCTGAATTTCAAATGGAATTTCTGAATTTCAATTGATGAGTTCTGAATTTCAAATGGAATTTCTGAATATCAAGTGACGAGTTCTGAATTTGAAATGGAATTTCTGAATATCAAGTGATGAGTTCTGAAATTCAAATGGAATTTCTGAATATCAATTGACGAGTTCTGAATTACAATTGATCTTTTCTGAATTACACTTGGAAATGGTGTAGTATCCATTGTTTATGATTTAAAAAAGTATCTTTAAAAATTCAGTTTCGGTCGTTCTCATTTATTTGGAGAAGCTGTGTATTTTCAAGCTCTAGGTGTATTTCGATTAAAAAAATATTCAAAGCCAAAACTACAAAAAAACCAAGTAAATTAGTTTCAGATGATTAAACTGACTTATATACATCCTCACTCTAAGAGACAAAATTCCAAGCATATATATGAAAGTTGTTAGGACTTTAAGTTTACCTAGGGCCGGAATATCTGTGTGGGTGGTAGTAGAAGCTTCGTGGGCCAGCTTCCACAATTGTAAAACATGATCAATTACAACGTACGACAATTTAAAAAAGTCGTTACAGGATGAGGAAATGAAAAACTAAAATCGCCAATAAACTTCATTTCGCCTATAGTTTCAGACATATATCATCCGGTTCAAATGTAATGTGGACGGTGTAATTGACCGATTTATTGAAAATTTCAGTAAAACATTGTTGCAAAAGAATGGTGGTCATTCCAGTTCATATCTCCCAATTTGAGGTCCAATAAAACTACCTAAAATTCATCACATTACACTGTTGTCTAAATGTTGTCGGGAAAAAGAGCTAAAATGGTAAATTCTACTCGAAATTGTAAAGTGATAGATATTTTTCATTTACAGATTCCCAAACTAGATGAAATCTTTCGGATTTTTCGCAACAGCTCATTTAAAATGATATATACATATATATTAAAAAGCATACTATTGTATAGTTTTAAACAAAACAATATTTATTATTAAACAAAAGAAAGAGAAAAAACTTAACAAGTTAAGAACAACTATAATTAACATTTCTTTTAGTACCATATAAAAACCGAAATAAACCCAAAAATTATATTAAATTAAATTAAACCCAAAAAATATAACTTCAGCATTATAATAATATGTTTGTTTGTTTGTATGTATGTATGTATGTAATTACAAAAGTTTGTTAGTAAAATATCTTTTACTCGCGGGGAGGGGAAAGGGAGTTTTGAAAAAAGAAATTTGATTAAATTTATGTACTTTTTTTTACTATACAATATCTCGTTTGTTCAAAAAATGGTCTTTGCTCGGCAATATTTCTGTTTGTTTTATAATTATCATATTATTACATATTTCATGTTTGTGGTAGTTGTCGTTAATTGGCATTAACACACAACGCTTATGATTAGTTGAGAAGAAGAGAGATGTTTTCATTGATTTTTTCCTTTTTCAAATAGTTTTCTGGATCTGTTGATTTTATTCGTTTTTCAAAAATGCAAATAACAATAGAATGATGGTTGATTGGTTGGCTGGGGCTGGTGTGTTTTTGTTAATAACAATAATCGTAATAATTATAATAATAATAATAATAACAATATGCAAGAAAAACAATCAAAAGAAAAGAAAGTAGAGCGATAGAATAAACTCCTTTACTTTTCATGTTCAAACTGTGTGTGAGTTGGGCGGGCGCGCAGAAAAATCCCCTTAAATTCCCCCTTTCTTTGCGGGAAGAGAGGAATTTAGTGGCATTTTACATTTGTTGTTTGTTTGGGGGCGGGGGGGAAGGGCTGTATTGTTTGGTTGGTTATTTGTTATTCGTTTTTTTTGAGGGAGGGGATAAAGAGGATATAAAAAATTAGTTGTTGTTGTTGTTTTGTTTGTTCTTCTTCTTCTTAAGTTTAAGGAAATAGCAAAAAATTGTTGATATCGCAAAAGAGAAAAAAGAGATTTACAAAAATAAGACAGCGGCGGCTTTTTTATATCATTTTTCGTTTTTGTTCATTTTTCTTCATTTCATTTTTTTCTTTTAATATTCTTGTTGTTTCTTTTTAAAGTGGGCGGCAAAAATTTCCATTTTTTTATATTTTTACAAAAAGGAAAACTATATAGTGTTTGTTTGTTTGTTTTTGGTTTTTCGGTTTTGTTGTTGTTTTTGTTTTTTGTATCGTTTAAGGTAAGAGTATATAAATGGCTAGAAAGCAAGCAACATTTTTACAAAAAACATGTTGCTTCAAAGGCATTTGTCAAACTGCATAAGGTGCATTTTTGGTTGGTAAAGAATGATGCTGTGAATGAACAACTATCGATGCGGTAGTTAAGGAAGTTGTAGTGGTGGCGGTGGCGGCGACGGCCACATTGGTCACACCCGCAGAACCACCGCTACAACCGCCGCTTGGACCACCACCAACAACAGCAACACTGGTGTTCTTCAAACATGTTAAGGAGGAGGAGGAGGACTGTTCGTTCGCAACAGTTCTTGTGCGTTTTCGTAGTTGAATTTGTTGTTGTTGCTGCTGTTGCTGTTGGCGCTTCTCGCGCCATCGATCCAATGGGGTATAGCAACACTTGAATATGGGCTGTCTACGTTTGCGTTGTTCGGATGAGGATAACGATGAACTAAGGCTAAAACTTTGCGCTAAAGATGAAGCCGTTAAATCAGTCTGTACACCGCTGCTACATAAACGTGTTTCCATTGTAAATTGTGGTGGCTGTGCTGGTGGTGGTAGTGTTAGCGTTGATGATAGTGGTGCCAAGTGACGCATGGAAGCGCGTATATGTGATGGCGGCGCCGCCGCCTGAGCCGGAACTGGGGCAGGCGCCTTACAGATGACCGTCGGCGGCTCGCATTCGTGCAATTCGAATGAGTGAGCCGACGAGTGGTCCTCCACATAACACTCTTCGTCGTCGTACTCCTCGTTGGAGGTGCGTGTTGTTGTCGTGGTAGACGGTCGAAATTCGTGTGAGGACGATTCGACCATGGCAGTGCAATAGTTGGCGGCAAAATTATTTGTTTCCAAATAATGGCAGGATTGAAATATATAATCATCGACAAATTGTTGTAATGCCAGCGGATCACAGGCCGCAGCACGGGCGGCCGCTGAATCGAGTATAGATCCCTCCGAGTAATGCTCGTGCGGCATATGAGGATGATGTGGATGAGCATGGCCGTGCGGATGATTGCGGTGATAATGCGGATGATGACGACGATGATGATGATGGTGGTAGTGGTTGTGTCCACTATCATCATCATCATCATCATATTGCTGATGTAGCGAGGCATAGCGCCGTATGCCCTTGTGCGATTGTGACGACGGTGAGTACATCACAAGTGATGTTGCTGTTGGTGAGGACGCTGATGAGGTCGCTTGAAAATGTTGCTTGCTTTCCATGGCATAGCCACCTAGGGCACCATCAGCAATATGCTGCTGCTGCTCAGAATCATTATATTGGTGTGGGGGTCTGGGAGGGAATTGAACGAATTGTTGTTGTGTTGCAACACAAATATGATCACTAGAAACATGTTGCACATGTTGTGAATAGTTAGAAATGTTTGGGGGAAGATGAGGGTTGGAAATATCCGAAGGGGATGGTGGCAGGGCAACTCTCAAAATTTGAGGGGCTGCTGCATGTTCCGAAGCAGCAGCTGCAACCTGTAGTTGCTGCTGCTGCTGCTGGGAATCCCTAGAAAAGTGTGTTTCTGTTTGTAATTGTGATTGTGTTAGAGTGTGTGTGTGAGAGTGTGATTGTAGGTGATGGTGTTGCTGTTGATCTAGATTCTTTTGACTCTGTTGTTTAGTAGCATACTGCTGCTGGTGTTGTTTGTCTCTAATAAGCTGTTGCTGACGCTGTTTTTGCTTCATATCAACAATTTCTATTTCTTCAATATCACTAAAACTATTTAATTGTTTCAACAAATAATGAACATCATTTCGTTTCAATTGATTATCTTCAACAAGTATCTTCTGGCTTGCCTCAGGCGCCTCTTGTTCGAGGCGCTTCTGCTGCGAAGATATCATTGATGATGATGGTGTTGGTTGTATTGTTGGAGACGTGGGCGCAACAGCAGTTGTTGATGTTGCTGCTGTTGCCTCCACGGCTGCTGTTCTATCGGATGAGAAATTAATTTTTGAATTATTTACAATTAGGTCGGTATAATGATGCGATGCCAATCTACGTTTCAAACTATCACTTAACAGGGGCATCTCTACTTCTTGCGGTTGCTGCTGCTGTTGTTGTAGTGGATGTTGTGATGTTTTGGTAAATGTTTCAGCAACATGTTGTTGTTGTTGATAATTATTAATAACCGGCACTGTATTGTCAATAATTCGATTAAATTTAGCTAATGCCGTATTCTGTGGTTGTTTTTGTGTTAATGATGTATACGTTGTTGCTGATGATGACGAAGACGAGGACGACGACGACGATGCTGTTGTTGCTGCTGCTACACATTGTTGTTGTTGTAATGATGTTGTCGCTAATGTTGTTGTTGTTGCTGCTGTTGTAGTAGTAGTTGCTGCACCTGTTGTTGCTGCTGCTTCTATTATATTAAATTTATTAAATTTTTGTTGTAATTGAGGCACTGTTGTGACGGTATCTAATTTATTTTGTCCATTCTCGGTTCCCGCGGCGCCCTTGGTTGTCGCCGCTTTGTCTTGTTCCTCTTCTTGGACACGAGTCAGATTCACATTCCGATTCAGATTCCGATTCAGATCACCATCGTATTGTTTGAAATTGTAATCATCAACATTTCGTCTTAAATTATCCATCATTTCACTAACATTTATGTTTAATTGTAATTTTAATTGTTGCTTTAACAACAATTGTCTACTCTCTTTTAATAATGCGCTAGTTGTTGGAGTTGTTGTTGTTGTTGTTGCGGCTGTGGCTGCGGCGGCTGTTGCTGCTGCTGCAGTAGTAGTAGTTTCTTTGGGCGCAACCTCGAGGGCATGTTGGAGGCCACGTCTATTCATCATTTTATTATTTAAATTGGTATTAGCTAAATTTCTATTCAAAATTAATTTCCTTGACGACGACGACGAAATGTGTTCATTATTGTCGCTCCCCCGCGATTACCGACTATCACGGGTGGAGCGAGGCCTTCCCTAACTGGATGTAGAAGCAATTGGTGATACCGGTGACAGAGGACTGCGTGCCGTTTCTCTCGGACACCCGCTTAATGTTATCACCAATTTTCGGGAGCCGGCCTGATCACGATGCTCGCATAGCCAAACACCTTGCCAGGTGCCCAATGATAATTTACCATCCGTTATGGGGATTGTCAATGAACTACCAAGAAAGCAGGCTTTCACATGTGCAGGCTAGATGAGAAAACGAAAAACATTTCACAAAGTAATTCACATTATGCACATAGATTTATTAATTGACTACTCACCATATCATCGGGTCCTTCACACGAATGCCTGTAGGGTAAACCTTCGGGAACTATTTTGTTTAACATCATTTCCATGTCGTCTCTATGAATGGGGAATGATGCATAGTGTTGAGTGGGTTTAAAAAGAGAGTTTTGTTAAACATTTTGGAAAATATTTATGAAAAATTTTGTTAATTGGGAGTTTGTTGGCTTTACCTGACATCTGGATCCCAGCTTTCATTTAAAGCTAAACTCGCTGATGTGTGTAAAACTGTAAGCAGAAATAAAAAGGATGGAATCAGTAAAGAGATTCATTGTTTTTGTGGAAATTAAATTCAAGTATTTCAAAAGAAAGCTAAAGTCAGGGGAAATTTGGATTCGACGATTTTGTACAAACCACAGAAAAGTGGCTGCTAAAAAAGGGATTTCAAGAACCAAGGCAGCTAAAATTGCAAGATTTTAACAAAACTATTTCACCGTATACGGAACCATCCACATTTGTGCATTCGTTTTTAACACTCAAAAGGAGATAACCGAGATAGAATCATTGTTTATTAAACCAATCACTTTTTGAATCGATTTAGCCATGTCCACCTGTCTGTCCATCTGTTACTGTAATCGAAGTACAGCTCACAATTATTGTTTGATCAAACCTGAAATTGCCACAAGAGTGTTGTGCGGGTCCAGATAGGGCCCCATTTAATTTGAAACAAATCAGTTCACATTCCGATATAGTTGCCCCATTCAAAAGTCGCTCCGATTTTACCTTTTTTTAAACTAGAAATCACATAATATAACCGATTTTCTTCAAATTTGGCAAATACTTTATATTGCAGCTAGAAATATCTATAGTAAAAGTGTGACAAATCGGTTCAGATTTTGATATATCTCCCGATTTTGTATAAAATGTATCTTAACATCTGTGGTGAAAATGGGTCGGTTGAAAATTTTGATGTAGTTCCCATTCAAAAGTCGCTTCCGATTTTACTTTTTCTGAAATCACATAATTTTCTTAAAATTTGGCAAAATAACTATTTTAAGTGGAAACATCTATGGTTAAAATTGGTTAAATCGGTTCAGATTTAGATTTAGACCCCATACAAATATTGCTCCCGATTTGACTTTTTCTGCTTTAGAAACCACATAATTTAACCGATTTCGTTCAAGTTTGGCTGGAAACATCTGTGGTGAAAATGGGTCAAATCGGTTCAGATTTAGATATATGTAGTTCCCAAACAAATGTAGCTGCCGATTTGATAGCTGCTGATTTCAGCTAGTCTCATCGATGTTGGAAATGGGACAAATCGATTCAGATTTAGATATAGCAGCCATACAAATGTTGTTGCCGATTTGACTTTTTCTATATTAGAAACCTCATATTTTAAATGGAAAAATCAATGGTGAAAATGAGTTTAATCGGTTCAGATTAAATACAGCCCCCTTCAAAAGTTACTCCCAACAATTTTACTTTTTCTGCTCTAGAAATCACATTTACGGATTTTCTTCAAATTTGGAAAAACTCTTTATATTTCAATTAGAAATATCTTTAGTGAAATTGGGAGAAATCTGTTCAGATTTAGATATACCGCCTATACAAATGTCGCTCTCTGTTAGTCTTTTTCCACTCTAATTGTTTTTTGTTCAAATTTGGCACAACTCCTCATATTCTAACTGGAAACATCTACGGTGAAAATTGGTCAAATCGGTTCAGATTTAGATATAGATATGTCCCGATTTGACATTATCTGCTCTAGATACCAGATTATTCGATTTTCTTCAAATTTGGCAAAACACCACGTATTTTAACAGGAAACATCAATGGTCAAAATGGTTTTAATCGGTTCAGATTTAGATATAGCCCCTTTCAAAAGTCACGCCCGATTTTACTTTTTCTGCTATAGAAATCACATAATTTAATTTTGTTCAAATTTGGGAAAACGCCTAATATTTCAACTAGAAACACCTATAGTGAAAGTGGGACAAATCGGTTCAGATTTAGATATAGAAGCCATAAAAATGTTGCTTCCGGTTTGACTTTTTCTATATTAGAATCTTCATATTTTAAGGTCAAATCGGTTCAGATTTAGATATAGCTCCATACAAATGTTGCACCCGATTTGACATTATCTGCTCTAGAAACCAGATTAATTGATTTTCTTCAAATTTGGCAAAACAGCATGTATTTTAAGTAGAAACATCAATGGTCAAAATGGGTTTAATCGGTTCAGATTTAGATATAGCCCCTTTCAAAAGTCACTCCCGATTTTACGTTTTCTGCTATAGAAATTACATAATTTAATTTTGTTCAAATTTGGAAAAACGCCTAATATTTCAACTAGAAACACATATAGTGAAAGTGGGACAAATCGGTTCAGATTTAGATATAGCAGCCATAAAAATGTTGCTGCCGATTTGACTTTTTCTATATTAGAAACCACATAATTTAACCAATTGCTATAAACTTGGCCTCATATTTTAACTGGAAATGTCTGTGGTGAAAATGGGTCAAATCGGTTCAGATTTATATATAGTTCCCATTCAAAATTTTTTAATTTGAAAGCTAAAGTCAGGGGAAATTTGGATTCGACGATTTTGTACAAACCACAGAAAAGTGGCTGCTAAAAAAGGGATTTCAAGAACCAAGTCAAAATGGGTTTAATCGGTTCAGATTTAGATATAGCCCCTTTCAAAAGTCACTCCCGATTTTACGTTTTCTGCTATAGAAATTACATAATTTAATTTTGTTCAAATTTGGAAAAACGCCTAATATTTCAACTAGAAACACATATAGTGAAAGTGGGACAAATCGGTTCAGATTTAGATATAGCAGCCATAAAAATGTTGCTGCCGATTTGACTTTTTCTATATTAGAAACCACATAATTTAACCAATTGCTATAAACTTGGCCTCATATTTTAACTGGAAATGTCTGTGGTGAAAATGGGTCAAATCGGTTCAGATTTATATATAGTTCCCATTCAAAATTTTTTAATTTGACACAACAAATCATATTTCAACTAGAAATATCTATAAAAAAAGTGGGTAAAATCGGTTCATATTTAGATATATAGATGTATGTCGCCCTGTAATGGAGAGGAAAGTGGAGGGTATCGTAGAGTCGGCTCTGCCCGACTTTAACCTTTCCCTACTTCTTTTACGTAAATTTAAGACTTATCATTTGGAATGATATTAAGATGCGTTCAATTTTCTATTTTTAAGAAGCACACTTTTAAAGCGTACAAATAAAGCGACAGTTCTCAATTCGTTTGGCGGAAAAAAAGAAAATAGCTTAAAAAAATTGTCATCAAGTCTTACAAGACCACACTTTGCCAAAAAAAACGAACATGTTTGCGAAGACTACCTCCTAATTATTTTGAATGTTCTAAAAGCAATGAGTACGACGATTTTTCTATAGAGAAAATACTTTTTTCGGTTTCTTATAAAAAGAGAGAAATGTAAACATTTGGAAACCCACTTCTTTTTGTTCCTTAATTTTTATTCGCTATAGTTTGTTTTTTTCTTTTTGTGTTACGAAAATCCATTTGAAAGTTTCTTCATTTATATTGGCTTGAATAATGTGTCATCTTGAGCAAATGACATTGACCTACATACATACAACATACTTTTGTTTTCTCTACTTATTTCATATAATACGTATGTATGTATGTGGTATATATGTATATGCACTCGAAGAAAAATCGTAGATAGAAGATATAATTATTCATTTATTTTTGCGTAGAAACATATTTGTTTCCTAGAAACACGATATTGCTACCAAATGAAAGAGGACACTACTTCAGGCTATCTAAATGGTGGTTTTTGGAAGTGTAACAAAAAAGTCGATAAAGGCTCCTTTCAAAGTTTAATACTTCATCATCCCAAAAGTAAAAAATCAAATAATCCGTAAAATGTTTTCACATCGAAATAATGAATAGTCTGCTGACTGAAGTTATTAAATACTGATGAGTACTAGGGACATATTTCTCAATATTGTCGATTGAAACGCATGAAGTTTCATCAAAATCCACATGACGCATAAGTATAATAGGCTGGTTCGTTGTCCATACTCTCCACGGAAATAAAGTTTGGATTGGAATGATGATTTGCAAAATATTTCGTTCCTAGTTAAAGCCGTCTGTGAGCTCCTAAATGCTCACTTTAAAAAAATCATGCTTTTTGCGTGTAATTTGTATACCATTCACTGGGGTATTATGTCCTTTTGAATTTGTAGATCCATAGATCGGTTTAGAAGCACTTTCTGGATCGATTTAGCCATGTGTGTCTGTCCATCCATCTGTCGGTCCATTTATTCTTCTAATCAAAGTACAGGTCGCAATTATTGTCGGATCATAACCAAAAATGGCGCCAGTAAGTTTTTTGGACCAAGGACGGCCGCTATTTAATTTGAAGCAAATCGGTTCAGATTTAGATATAGCCGCCATACAGAAATCCATCTCGATTTGACTTTTTCCGCTCTAGAAGCCACATAATTTATTTTATGAAACTTAGCGCAAAACCGTATATTTCATCGAGAAATATCTGTGTGAAAATTGGTCAAATCGGTTCAGATTTAGATTTAGAATTTCGCTGCCGATTTTACTTTTTCACTCTAGAAACCGTATATTTTAACAGGGTTTCTTCAAATTTCGCATAACACGTTGTATCTCAACTAGAATCATTTCTGTTCACATTTAGATATAAGAAAAAATTACTTATATTTAGGAAAATTTCAGCAAAATTTTACTTAGTAAAAATTTGCATGGTTTGAGGAAAAACTTCCTGGAATTGTCCTTAGTTTGAGAAAATATTTACTTGTTTTGATGAAAATTGATCTAGAATCAAGTTCAAAACATGTACTACTTTCAAGGAAAAGTTTGAATTTGATATGAGGAAATATTGCTTGCGAAGTTCAGTTTTCACTTTTTTCTGAGTGTAATACTACATAATATCAGTAAATTAAATAGTAGTTTTAAATTTTTTGTTAAGTTTCCTATTGTGAGTTCTACCGAACAAAATGGTTTGTCACTACTCACAACAGATGACAGCTGAGATGGTAAGAGTACCACAGTAGTAGTAAAGTCTTTCAAAATAAAGGACATGTTAAATTCATTGGTGAAGATTCCAATTTTCACTACTTCCGAATCACAAGATTCGCTTCTTTGGGTGCTCTCTTTTTGTAAGGGTGTTTTCAGGAGCGTTTAAATATTTATTAAATAAATTGAAAACCCGAAACTACTTGTTTGGCCAATGATTCATTGTCACACGAAAAAAATAACAAACATTAATATATATTTGTTTGTAATTAGTTCGGAAAGGGGGACATAAAGGGGATATTGACACTAGCTAGCATTTGATGGCAAATATTTTTTGTTGAGTGTAGAGATGATTTACGCAACACAAGGTCTTTACCAGTCATACACCTCTTGTAAATATGTACGCTAGAATTTACATTTCTACATGGATATATATGTATGTATGTATGTACATTGACACCCCCATCGACTGTTCGACCGCATTCATAGCAAATTAGTCCCAAGATATTTAAATAATACCAATTAAACTAAACTAAACAACCTCAATTAACGCAATTACTTGACCGTAAAACTCGGTGTGCCGATTCTTTATCAGTAGACGGACGGACGGATGGTCAGACAGACGGAGACGGTGTCATTCATTGACACCACCACATCAGTAGTGGTGGTGCGGATGAGACAATATTATTATGACAATTTGTTTGTTTGTTGTTGCATCAAAGGACACCCATCCACCACCAGAGCACAAACTACTACAAACTGCCATCCAACAACACTATTAGCCCCATTGATAACGCCAACAACTCCATGGAGATTAATTAACTTTGCACATTTCAATATCAAAAAGGAACCCCCCCGCCCTACACCAACGAAAAATAAAAGTTGAAAGAAAGAAAGGAAAAAATACAGCAACACCACGTTGGAGGAGGAATGACGATGAAAAAATGCTAAAAGTGTGTAAACATTTCACGTTGAAGAATGAACACAACAACGACAGCAACGACAATAACATCAAGAACACTACGATCAGCAGCAACACCAACAAGCCAGCCAACCAACAACAAGAACAACAGCAAAGGCTACAATTGTTTGTAACCACGGTCACCGTCACCAACCAACACCCTCCACCTCCTCCTCCATCCACCCACAGGCAAACTTTTTGTTAATTACTTTATGACAAAAGGTGTTACACTCTGAACAACAGCAGCAGCAGCAGCAACGACAAAAACGCTGTTGTCGTTGATGGCGACAACGAAAAAAAAACGAAAAGGAGTCAGTCACTGCCCCGGCTGACGTTGTTTTATTTGAATTTTATGTTGCATACAAAAACAAGAACAACGACGACGACAACGAGCCAAAACTACTGCACCTGAGGGTTACAGCGCCACAGACCCTGCAGAGCCAGAACGGGGAAAAAATGAACTTACAACACAAAGCAGAGGACAGGGGAAAAACGTCATCGTCGTCATGCAATATTAAGGCAATAAAAAAGTAACAACAATTGTTAATTGTTTATGATGTTGCTGTAGTTGTTTGGCGGCAACATATTCATGCATAGCACCGCCGCATGCAGTATTTGTTTGTGGGTGATGGACGAGGATAGCATGGGAAATGGAGTTCTATTTAAATAAATGAACTGAAATTGAGGAAAATATAAGTTCGAAAAGCCTTAAAACTAAAGGGTGATTTTTAGCTATTATCTTTTTGGCAACACTGGTTTAAACAGCTGACGCACGTTTCGTGTTTTGTTTCACTGTCAAACATCTTCAGTTTGGTCTATAATTTAACCATGAATCGTCTTACAAACGAACAACACTTGCAAATTATTGAATTTTATTATCAAAATGCGTGATCTGTTAAGAAAGTTCATCGCGCGCTTCCATTTTATGGTCAGTTTAATCGACCCACTGAAGCGGCTATTCGGGCTATTGTGACTAAATTTGGCACCAAATTTACATTGTTGGACATTAAACCACCAACACGCTTACGTAGAGTGCGAACTGAAGAAAATATCGCAATATTTATGTGTTTTTTTTTTTAAACTTTCCTATAGGTTTTAAAAAATCGCCCTTTACAATGCTCCCAAAAATGAAAACTTGGACCCACTGTAATAAGAAACACAGACCTGCTGGACTTTAAGTTTATTCAACAGAAATAATCTACTCTGTTCCAAAATTATTTAAACAAATTGAAAAATAAAATCTAGTCATTTCCCTTAATTACTAAACCGCGCCCTCACTTTTGAAGTGAAAGTAAAAAACGGTTCGCCACCAGAGTGAGGCATGAGGAGACAATGTATGAGCTTCAGCTACCAGCTACACCCCCTCATCCATGTTTTTGTTCCACAATCTCTTGTGGACGCAGGAGGCTCTTTTAGAGAAATGATTTCATTTTCGTTCCACAACCATAACAGCGAAACAGAGCCAATGAACGCAGGTGTTTTTGCGTTCAAGTGAATGAATAAGTGCGTGTGGCAGCCACCAACAACTTACGAGTGGATGTGGTGAGACACACACACACACATGCAGACAGCCTACAAAAACTTCTCCTTGGATCCACGTTTAATGGTTGCAACTATATTTTGACATATTCGCATTGATTTCAGTACAATCACGATGTATGTAGCAGAGCAATGGCAATAACAGCAGCAACAACATGCATTTTCACGTGAAAATGTAACAGAGGAACGGATGAGAACTGACAGACGAACAGAACGACCAGGGCGAGAGTCTGCCCGTCACTCAGCCATTTAGAGACGGCTGTGAGTGAGTGAGTCGTCTGGCTTTTGGACGGAATGTATGGTATATATGACCAGCAACCAACCATGGAATGTTCGGTGGTTGCCTGGCTGCTTAGCTGGGTGCCTGCAGCTTTTTAATAGAATAACACGCAGCAGTGCTGGCTTTTCTTTTCATTCGTTCGCTTTTGCCACTTTCGGAGGCAACAACTTTTATTTTAACAAAATTTATGAAATTCATTAAGTTAATCTGCTGAACAAACTCATTTAACTCATCATCTTACACGTACTCATAAACAACAAAAACAACAGCTACATCTACAGCTAAAGCAACAGCCGCATCCAAGTCAGCAGCAAGCCAGAAAACTAGTAGACATGAGCAGTGCACTTGAGTGCACTTTATGGAAGCAGCAGTGTGTGTTGTCAGAAATTGTTTCTTAAATTTATGATAATGTGTGAAAATTTTCTTTCATATCTTGTAATGCACTATTTAGTTATTTGAAACAACGAAATACATACGAGTATATTCACGGGTCGATATTTGCAAATATTTTCAATTGGCGAGGGTCTCACTCTCAGGCAGAAGTGGAATATCACTTTTCTACAACAGTTTGCATTAGAAGTGCGACTTAGTATTATAAATGACAGTTATTAACTTTTTCGATAATATTCTTTGAAGAGTGAGAAGTTATAAGTAATCAGTTAGAAGTGGGATATATATTAAATATATATAAATATTAAAATATTAAAATATAAAAATATAAAAATATTAAAATATTAAAATATTAAAATATTAAAATATTAAAATATTAAAATATTAAAATATTAAAATATTAAAATATTAAAATATTAAAATATTAAAATATTAAAATATTAAAATATTAAAATATTAAAATATTAAAATATTAAAATATTAAAATATTAAAATATTAAAATATTAAAATATTAAAATATTAAAATATTAAAATATTAAAATATTAAAATATTAAAATATTAAAATATTAAAATATTAAAATATTAAAATATTAAAATATTAAAATATTAAAATATTAAAATATTAAAATATTAAAATATTAAAATATTAAAATATTAAAATATTAAAATATTAAAATATTAAAATATTAAAATATTAAAATATTAAAATATTAAAATATTAAAATATTAAAATATTAAAATATTAAAATATTAAAATATTAAAATATTAAAATATTAAAATATTAAAATATTAAAATATTAAAATATTAAAATATTAAAATATTAAAATATTAAAATATTAAAATATTAAAATATTAAAATATTAAAATATTAAAATATTAAAATATTAAAATATTAAAATATTAAAATATTAAAATATTAAAATATTAAAATATTAAAATATTAAAATATTAAAATATTAAAATATTAAAATATTAAAATATTAAAATATTAAAATATTAAAATATTAAAATATTAAAATATTAAAATATTAAAATATTAAAATATTAAAATATTAAAATATTAAAATATTAAAATATTAAAATATTAAAATATTAAAATATTAAAATATTAAAATATTAAAATATTAAAATATTAAAATATTAAAATATTAAAATATTAAAATATTAAAATATTAAAATATTAAAATATTAAAATATTAAAATATTAAAATATTAAAATATTAAAATATTAAAATATTAAAATATTAAAATATTAAAATATTAAAATATTAAAATATTAAAATATTAAAATATTAAAATATTAAAATATTAAAATATTAAAATATTAAAATATTAAAATATTAAAATATTAAAATATTAAAATATTAAAATATTAAAATATTAAAATATTAAAATATTAAAATATTAAAATATTAAAATATTAAAATATTAAAATATTAAAATATTAAAATATTAAAATATTAAAATATTAAAATATTAAAATATTAAAATATTAAAATATTAAAATATTAAAATATTAAAATATTAAAATATTAAAATATTAAAATATTAAAATATTAAAATATTAAAATATTAAAATATTAAAATATTAAAATATTAAAATATTAAAATATTAAAATATTAAAATATTAAAATATTAAAATATTAAAATATTAAAATATTAAAATATTAAAATATTAAAATATTAAAATATTAAAATATTAAAATATTAAAATATTAAAATATTAAAATATTAAAATATTAAAATATTAAAATATTAAAATATTAAAATATTAAAATATTAAAATATTAAAATATTAAAATATTAAAATATTAAAATATTAAAATATTAAAATATTAAAATATTAAAATATTAAAATATTAAAATATTAAAATATTAAAATATTAAAATATTAAAATATTAAAATATTAAAATATTAAAATATTAAAATATTAAAATATTAAAATATTAAAATATTAAAATATTAAAATATTAAAATATTAAAATATTAAAATATTAAAATATTAAAATATTAAAATATTAAAATATTAAAATATTAAAATATTAAAATATTAAAATATTAAAATATTAAAATATTAAAATATTAAAATATTAAAATATTAAAATATTAAAATATTAAAATATTAAAATATTAAAATATTAAAATATTAAAATATTAAAATATTAAAATATTAAAATATTAAAATATTAAAATATTAAAATATTAAAATATTAAAATATTAAAATATTAAAATATTAAAATATTAAAATATTAAAATATTAAAATATTAAAATATTAAAATATTAAAATATTAAAATATTAAAATATTAAAATATTAAAATATTAAAATATTAAAATATTAAAATATTAAAATATTAAAATATTAAAATATTAAAATATTAAAATATTAAAATATTAAAATATTAAAATATTAAAATATTAAAATATTAAAATATTAAAATATTAAAATATTAAAATATTAAAATATTAAAATATTAAAATATTAAAATATTAAAATATTAAAATATTAAAATATTAAAATATTAAAATATTAAAATATTAAAATATTAAAATATTAAAATATTAAAATATTAAAATATTAAAATATTAAAATATTAAAATATTAAAATATTAAAATATTAAAATATTAAAATATTAAAATATTAAAATATTAAAATATTAAAATATTAAAATATTAAAATATTAAAATATTAAAATATTAAAATATTAAAATATTAAAATATTAAAATATTAAAATATTAAAATATTAAAATATTAAAATATTAAAATATTAAAATATTAAAATATTAAAATATTAAAATATTAAAATATTAAAATATTAAAATATTAAAATATTAAAATATTAAAATATTAAAATATTAAAATATTAAAATATTAAAATATTAAAATATTAAAATATTAAAATATTAAAATATTAAAATATTAAAATATTAAAATATTAAAATATTAAAATATTAAAATATTAAAATATTAAAATATTAAAATATTAAAATATTAAAATATTAAAATATTAAAATATTAAAATATTAAAATATTAAAATATTAAAATATTAAAATATTAAAATATTAAAATATTAAAATATTAAAATATTAAAATATTAAAATATTAAAATATTAAAATATTAAAATATTAAAATATTAAAATATTAAAATATTAAAATATTAAAATATTAAAATATTAAAATATTAAAATATTATCTTAGTCTGACTGTTGCTCTTAGCGGACGTTTGTGATGTCAATTGCGCCACCGAAGGCATTGTGTGCCAAGTGTTTCAAAAGCTGTAATTCCGAAAAGCACATAAAATGTAATATTTGCAGTGGAAAGTTTCATTATTACTGTTCGGGTATTGCTGAACTTAGTGCCTTTGATGTTATTAAACAATCGAGAAATGTTGTTTACAATTGCAATCATTGCATTCAGGCTTCAAGTGATCTAGTTGCCACCGTTGTCTCTCTCTCTCTTGAAGTTAAAGAGCTTAAACTCATGTTCAGTGAATTTATAAATAATGCCAAAGAAAGTAAAGAAGCAAACGAAATGCGCAATGATTTAGAGTTAAATACTGGTTTGACTACTTTTTCTAATGATGTCTCTCAAGCTGTCTCTCATTCAAATGCTTCTTCTTCCAACTCTGCTGCTTGTAAAAATACTAACAATATGTATGCTAATGCTGCTTCGAACAGGAGTGATGCTTATAGAAGGCCTAATGTGAATGCTGACGTGGGTGATGCTGATGTTTTTGTTGATGCTGTTGTTGTTTCTGATGTTGTTACTGATGTCTCTAACGCTGTTGTTTCTGATATTGTGAATAATGTCACTGATGCTGTTAAGAAAACTGGTGTTGTAAACGATATCCCGCGCTCTGTTTCTCAGAGCAATAGGTCTGTGTTGATGGATGCAAATTTCAACCAAGCAAACAATTTGGCATGGGTTGATGTTAAGAAAAAGCATAACCGTAAGAAAGCTGCTATATTTGGCCAATGCGAAAATAATGAACTGGAAGTAGTTGTATGGAAGAAATGGGTTCATCTATCTTCATTTAAACCGTCTGTCACAGAGGATAATATTTTGTCGTATGTTGAGAAACATTTAAATATTAATAGTGAACATTTACTATGTTATAAATTAATTAAAAAAGATGTTGATATTTCGCAACTGAGAAGTATTAATTTTAAGCTGGGTATTTCGCCTGAATTTTATAATGAGCTATTAAAACCATCGGTATGGCCGGCCAATGTTAAAGTGCGGCCATTTCAGAACATTCAAAAGGTCCAGTAAGGACAACTTGTAACATTTTTTAATGAAATATTAAAATTATTTTACTCTTACATTTAAGCTAGTCTGTAAGGATTATAATGTCCATAGACTGAAATAAATAAATACTAAAATATTAAAATATTAAAATATTAAAATATTAAAATATTAAAATATTAAAATATTAAAATATTAAAATATTAAAATATTAAAATATTAAAATATTAAAATATTAAAATAGTAAAATTATTCAATTACACATTCAAATTATATATATTAAATATACAAACGATTATATCCACTTTTATAATGAAATTATCTTAATCAGGACAAAACATTTCCTTTGTCACAGTTTCTGTTGAAGAGCCCCATCACACGTCAAGTTTTTCTAATGCACTTTCATACATATGTATGTATGTACATATTCACGTTTGCATTATTCTTTTCCCCATTTTTTGCACATTTAATTGAAATTGTTGCATAAATAATGAGTAAAAACAAAACGAAACGAAAAGAAAATTAACTTCGTTTTAATTATTATGCAAACATCTTTACAAAACAATAAAATGAGAAACATTTCTCTTTTTTGTTGTCGTTCTGCAA
Organism: Polietes domitor; assembly: GCA_947397865.1. NCBI lineage: Eukaryota > Metazoa > Arthropoda > Insecta > Diptera > Muscidae > Polietes > Polietes domitor. The sequence goes on along the minus strand of OX377619.1, from coordinate 30,020,241 downwards.
ACCGAAAACAAAAACAGTAGACATTATGGGCAAAAAGGACGAAAAACACACACACACAAATGTAAATAGTTTAGTGTTATAGTTGCTGCTGTCGGGCTGTCGTTGTTGTTGTTGATGCTATTGCCGTTTGACGCCATTGTCATTATAAATTCTATTTTAATTTCATTTATTTATGCATGGGTAAGTGAGTGTGTGTGCGAACTGCCGAGTGAGTGCAGAGTAGAGTAGTATGCCAGTGTTTAAAATAGGTTTGTCATGCTCCGCTCTCTCCCATCTGTCGCCGCCGCCGCTACCACCATCATCTCTCTTCATGGCTTATCTCACTGAATACCTTCACTTCCTTGGTTTTCTTCTCTTTCTTATTTTCTGGGTGACTGGGTGTGTGAGTATGCATGTGTGAGATGGTGTGTCTGTATATGTGTATGTAAGTTAGTGTATTGTTTGTTGTTTCTATTTTTTCTTAACTTCCTTTATAGTTTTCCTGAACAGAAATATCTCCTGCAGCTATTTTGGTCTGTTCAGTTTTTGTTTTAGTTGCTGAACGTCGATGTTGCTGTTGTCGTTTGTTACTGTTGTTTTTGTTGTTGTTATTTCCTCATACGTCGGAAAAGTAACTTAACAGGCCAAGCAGACCGACTTGAGTTGACTAAATGACGCCGACGACGTCGTTGAGGACGAGCACGAGGGCGACAATACTACAAATACATACATATGTTTTTAAATAAACTGTTTGCTGTTGTTGAGGTAAGAACATTAATAGGTTTGTATGTCAATCGTTCGGTGTACGAGAGAGAATGTGGTGTGTATGTATATTAGGGTGAATTGCTAAATGTAAATTCTTGCACTTGGACATTGGCGCGTATGGATAAGTTGTGATTTAAGAAGCATACAATTTGAGAAGTACCAACGAAATTGGAGACCATTTCAATACTGGGCGAATTTGTAATATAACTCCTTAATAAATATAACTTATACGCCACCCATGTGGTGATAAGAACATTGCATACCTTATAGAAGTTTAATGAAATTTGTTTAAGCAACAATAAGAGTTTATTCCTTCGATTTAAATTTAATAAAAAGTTGGAAATTGACAGAAGAAAAATGTAGCAGACAAAATATTTGTTAAAAAAAAATAAATATAAAGAAGAAATTAAATAGCAACAAGTCATTATCAATCCACCCCAACGTCTGTAATTATGTTGATATAGAAAAATCCTGTGAAAATGGCCTGCATTTTATGCTTATTCAAATTAATTAGTTTTCATAGTGTTATATTCAATTGTTTTGCTAAGAGAGAGAGAGTCAGAATTTTAATTAGAAAATGTTAAAACTATTTTAAATGGCCAATTTTGAAAATTAGTAGGCACATTCTCACACACCTAATTGGTATTCTGAAATGCAAAGTTTTATATTCGTATGTTGAATATGAATGAAAGACAAGAACTTAGACCAATAACTAAATGCAAATGACTTAATAATAGAAGCAATCAAATAATGTATGACTGGTCAAATACGAGGAATGTAGGTAGTGCGATCTGAAACTTCGACGGATGACAATAAAAATATAAAAAAAAAATCAAATTAGAACATACATAGATTTTCTCGATTTTGAAAAGTTTCGAAAAGTATAAATTGTGTTTGGAACTAATTTGTTTAGGAAATTTTTCTTATTTTCGTTCGTCTACGGCGAGCGATCCAAAATCACTCATTACGAGAAATTGATAAGCCACAGGAATCTAGACAAAACGTCTAACTCAAAACACAAAGAGATCGAAGGTAAAATACTTCTTATCTGAGTTTTGTATGTAAGTTACAGAAACAGGCCCTTCATTTCTTTCTCAGCGAATTTATTGTCAACTTATTACGTGGAAGTTGGCCATAAAGAATGACTTGGCTACGAAATAGTTAACATTTTATGATTAGAAATGTAAATGTATTTCTAATATATCATATTTTGAAATTATCTGTTTAAAAATTAAGTTTGCGATATTGAAGTATCATAAGGATCGAAATTATGGGAAATCCACAAACTATTTAGTACGGTGGTGCACAGTGGAATATTTTCATACAAGCTGCTGCAAAAATTGGAAGGAATAGAGCTAGGACTTTGCAATTTCGGACACATCCCTTACATCGTCACATTATACAATTTTCCTACAACCACTCCTACCTCCCATGTAAGCTAAAATGAAAAACGTCACAAATTTCTTATTTTAATATATATATCATTTGCGTTCACAATTAAAAATAAAAAATTAAATAAATAAATAAATAAATAAATAAATAAATAAATAAATAAATAAATAAATAAATAAATAAATAAATAAATAAATAAATAAATAAATAAATAAATAAATAAATAAATAAATAAATAAATAAATAAATAAATAAATAAATAAATAAATAAATAAATAAATAAATAAATAAATAAATAAATAAATAAATAAATAAATAAATAAATAAATAAATAAATAAATAAATAAATAAATAAATAAATAAATAAATAAATAAATAAATAAATAAATAAATAAATAAATAAATAAATAAATAAATAAATAAATAAATAAATAAATAAATAAATAAATAAATAAATAAATAAATAAATAAATAAATAAATAAATAAATAAATAAATAAATAAATAAATAAATAAATAAATAAATAAATAAATAAATAAATAAATAAATAAATAAATAAATAAATAAATAAATAAATAAATAAATAAATAAATAAATAAATAAATAAATAAATAAATAAATAAATAAATAAATTAAAATTGTCAGTGCCACGCCCAAATAAATTTTTTAATTTTTTACAATTTTCGATAAAAATTATATTATTTTTTTATTCGATGACAAACGGCTATTATAACTTTATAAATAACTTAACATTAATATCGGCTCAATATTTACATGTGCCGGCAGTCAATAAAACCTTGCATCCCTAAAGTTTGCTTTAAATAAATTTTCCAAAATACATAAACAGAGAACAACAAAGAAAGTATTGCTTCATTTTTGGCTTCGAAGGTTTTACCATTTCAGTAATTAAATCGATGTTTGCAGCTATAAGCAGAACATTATTTTTAAAATGAATAAATAAGATAATAGTTTAATAATATTTGTAAATGCCGAGGCATCGGCCGCCCTCACAAATATAGTTTTTCTACTGTAGAAAATTGACAATACTAAATAAATACAACCTTCAGTTATTGCGATATTGACAAAATCTTTTAGAATATGCTTAATAGGAATGTTCTTTGCAAAATTCAATCAGTAAGGTCGAGATTTGGGCGCATGAAATTTGGAAGTTTTTGCCGCTGATATTACACTGTACGGAGTGAAAAAAACTAAATTTTTTTCGAAAATGCTGACCTGGCATTACACAAGATCGTTATTGACACATTGGATTTCTATCATCACGTCTTGGGGTGCCTCATCGGGTTCAAAGGTGGGTGAAAAACGCCAAAAATACACAAAATGTCCCAAAACTGCCTCGTAGTCGCCCCAAGTGGGGTTAAGTGTAAGACCTACCCCCATTTATTTTTTCCCTCAAACATTTTTTTCTGAACACACCTACCCTATATCCCCACTCCATACAAAACTACATTTTTATAAAATTTGTTCCCGAGCGCCCCGGTAGTCGAGTTGGTATCATGCTCGGCTATCAGCGTGGGGGTTGTGAGCTCGATTCTGGTCTGTCGCTGCAATAACTAGCTACAATGGTCTTAGTCACCCCGACCCAGGACCCAAAATTAGAATAGAATAGAATAAAATTTGCTCCCACTGCTGTAACTTCCACAAGGAGGACCCTAGTGGAGTGAAACGTATGACTGACCCCCAATATTTTGTCAACCCCCACATTTTATCGGAACATACCTACCCACTATTTTAAACCTTAAGCTGGTACCCATACGAATTTTTTATATATATATTTTTATAGGAGAAAGGCCCAAAACTGCCTTGGAGTCGCCTCTAGAGGCGTTTCCGTACACACTTACCCAGGCAATATGGGTATCAAATGACAAAGAAGAATGTCTGTTAAGAATACTAAAAATTACATGCCTCTATCTGTATTAGTTTAGCATTAACAGTCATTTCAAATTGTTCCCCTTAAATAGTAAAAGATAAATAAACTAAATAAATAAGGGGAATAACTTGGAATTGTTGTTAATGCTAAGCATTATATTTAAAGTATTTTTAACAGATATTTTTATCTTTCATTTGATACCCATATCGCCTGTGTATGCTCTCGAAAGTATGAAAATAAATTATTAAGACAAATATATCCTCAGTATTACCTGCCGATTAGAGTCTATCGACGTCACACAAAAATAATGTACGACTCCTTAAAGTATGCAGATAAATTATTTAAACATCAATATCCTTTGGAAATTAAAGTCCTGTTAAAAGAAGAAATGATTGTCAAATGAAAAATTGTGTACTCAAGTTTTTCTACATACGATCTCTAGTTTCACATGTACATATATCGTCTTGCTCAGGTCCAATAAAATAAATGTAAAATTGTCTCACCAGCAAAAACTCGGTAATGACACATCATTATTATTAGCATTACCTAGTAATGACTGCCCATTACGCCCTGAATTATTTGTAAGTATGCAATAATAACCACTTTATAATGGCTTACAAAAGTAGTTATTGATAACAGAAAGTTCATGTTTTGCTACACATTGAGTTGTGTGTAACTTTGTCTTCCATCCATTTCGATGTTACCTTTATAAAAATAATTAGAAACGGATCCGAAAAATAAGTAGTGAAGGTTTTTGGTTTTGCCTTATTCCCGACATTACTTGGTAATGAGCGGTTTTGCTGGGTGTCTAGCAAATGAGCAAAGTTACAAGATTGTATATATATTTTTGGATTTTATGTCATGAAAAAATGGAAATGGAAATGAAATGGTGCCAGTGTGCAGAGATGCGTTAGATCGTGTGGTCTGAGTTACAAGCCGAACCATAATTATCGGCGGCGGCGGCGCTGTTCAAAATGGGTCGGCGGCGGCGGCTTTCGGCTGATTTGCCGGCTCGTTCTGTCATTCGATTACCCCTATTTATTTGACAATTTTGGGAAAACGGAAGGAACAATTTTGTTTTATTTTTTGCCAAGTAGTTCAATATTCGTTAATATTAGCCAATGTTCCAATAATTTAATATTGTTATTAGGGTATCCAATTATTTGGAATTTATGTTATTCGATTTATCGTTTATTTGAAAACAACAAATTTCCAATTAATCGAACGATGAAGTCGAGAGTTATTCGATTAACCGATTAATAGAACAATTGTCCACTTAAATAAAATATAATTAATAAGAGTTATATAGACACGACACGCCAGTTTACGGGTAGTTCCACTATATATTGAACGTTTATTACGTATCTGATTTTATTTAAAAATTGTAATATCAAATTCGAAATTCATTAGAAGTTGACAAAAATCTTAATATCTTATCAAAATAAAGAACCTTCCCTTAAATGAGCATAATATCAGAAGTTATCCATTGACTTTTTTCGAATATGGATCATATGATATATAACAGAACTGACTTTATTATCACGGTGTTAACCTCAATTTTTCGATGAATTTACTATTCTATGAAATTACTATTCTTTAAATTTTAAATAATTCCGAAGCTATTGGCCAGTTTTTGCTATTTTTTAAATGAAGTCGGAAAAATCGTTATTTTAAAATCTTTGGAGCATACAAATCAAAAATCGAAAAAAATGTGGTTTTATATTTGGTATACCCAAATGGAGCAAACTGGCAATTCAAAGTCAATTTATCATACAAAGCATACGACGATTTCATAAGATTTTAAAGGCAAAACTTATAATATCGATTAATCGATTATTTGGGACAATTTATTCGAATTATTCACTATTCGAAAATCATGGTTTTTTATTATTCGAACAAATATTTGACAAAAATTATTCGATTAATGGAATAAAATTTAATCGGTTGGATACCGTAATTTTTAGCCCATACAATTATTTTTTGGGAGAAGGAATCCATTCCCAAAATGTATAATATGGATAAATTTAATAAATATTTTTTCAATTACAGCTTTTCATGTGAGGCATATTTGACCAGACGTTCTTGAATATCATAATCCTTCCAAAGAATAATAATACTCTACCTACTTTGACACACTAAAGAAGCACAATAGATATTGTTATTTATAGGAACACGTGAACACACGTACTGGAATTTACTTATATAAATTAAAGAAAGATCAATATATTTCACAGCAGTAGGTTGTCTAAGTTGACATTTATATTTTCTTTTGTAATTTTAAGTGGGCTGTCTATTTTGGTAGTAAGATTTGACTGAGTTAAAACTCCGTCAAATCACGGCGGCGTGGTTGAAGTCGATATGAGTCGATGAAATCGGCGGCGTGCTTGAGTCAATTTGAGCCGATGAAATCGGCGGCGGCGCGGCTCGTGCAGATGCATGCGGCGGCGGCGGCTTGTTGGCTTAAAATCGGTCGGCTTGTATCTCTGCGTGTGGTTATTTTGATGTATTGTGCGAGAATTTTGGTTATTGTTGTTCTTTTCATTCAAATGTCTTGCAAAATAGACAAACATGACGAAGAGGAAATCCAAAACCAACAGAAAACACAGACACACATACGCACAGAAAATATGAGACACGCCGAATGACAACAGCAAAAAATAACAACGACGAGGACTAGGGCAAAAAAACAAACAGACATCCGTGCCAGACATATTTTATTTGCTCTAACTTGACAGGATATTTTTGACTTTTCATTTATTCTAACAAAATATGCAAGTTGAGAGATGAAAATAAGAAGAAAACGCAAACACACGCCCTCACACATATCTGTATGTACATATGTAGATACACAAACACACGCACACACCCACTCATACATGCAGAACTATGCCACAGAACATTTAACTTATTCTTCTATTGTCTCCTAACAAACCCACTTTTCTTCATTTGTGTTATTGTTGTTGTTATTGTTGCTGTTGACGAAGATGCCCAGTGGTGGTGTGGGTGTTTCCTTTGGCAGTGGCTTGGTTGTTCTTGTTGTGGGTGTGCAGTCGTCCTTCGCTCTAGTCGACGGCGCACAGTGTACGATTTTTCAACATATGTCGGAGGAAATAACACTACAACAAAATCAAATTTGTACAAAATATCAGGGTTCGGCCAACGGATTCCTCTAGTGGAGTGGAATAAAACAATGAATGTCTCATTATGCACATTCCTTAGGGTTTGCATTTTCCCGTACTTTTTATTTCCCGGGACACGGGAATTATTTTTTCGATTTCCCGGGATCCTGGGACAGGACGGGAAATCGTCAACATATTGTTTTCTATTTAAAAACTCATTTTTTCCGAATAAAACATTCGAACTTTAATAAAGTAAATTATTATATTTCTGTATGACAAACATTTGGCGTGATACAAACTTATAATGCCCTATTCCACGAAGAGATGTAGAGTATGAAATGTAGGCATGGCATATTTTTTAAATTAAGAGGTTTTTGAAATATAAAAATTTGTAAAGCAGACAACCCATTTAAAGACTTATAAGATATTCTATTTCTAATTTTATTGGAGAAAGAGAGCGCGATAGAGAACGGTATTGTATACTCGAGAGTTGTATTGTTAGTAAATCGTTAATTATCAGTTCCCTTTCCTGTAGTTTCGAAACCTTAATTTATATTTTGAGGCAGTAATATAGCCATTTTTTATACTTTTCTTTAAATTTTATTGTATATATATTTTTTAATTTATTAGTAAAATTGTGTACAATTCCTGTACGATTTTTCCACAGATATTAGCATATCAAGACTTTTTTCATAAAGACGTCGAAAATTTTGAAATTGAATTATCTCAAAATATTAATAACGTTATTGTAGCCTTCTATTCTGTTATATTCAGTTTATATTAATTATATTGAATTACCTTATTCATGTTAGAAGATTTATATCGCTTAGTTGACACATATCTCATTAAAAGTGATATTTTTTAAATTATTTTGTAACTTTTACAATTTTATTGTGAAAGTGGTGAAAAATATACGAGAAATAGGTAAAACTTGGTGCTGAATTCCCGCGGGAATCCCGTACAATATGCGAATTCCCGCGGGAAAAATCCCGGGATGCAAACCCTAATTCCTATGGCATATGAAACCATGACATTCTTACATATTAGGCGTGGGGAGTCAAATTTTTGAGGAATATTTTAACCCTCTCACTGTAATTAGAGCTTAATTTTGTCAGCAAGTTATATCTTCAAAATGTTGGTTTCTTGGAATAAAAATTGATTAATGATTTGATTGTTTTTAGCACTTAAAATTTTACAGATGAGTGATAGGCCATATGTGACTAGTGGTGATTTATAGAGGAGGCTTGGTGCAACAAAAAATGTAGTGGGCGGTAATTCTCTACCAAGCTTCTGTTATCACAACTGATAACACTATGCAACAAAAATTTCGTAGAAGGGTCATGTTTTACATTTTCTGATGTATTTTTATTTTTTTAAATATTTGCGCTCTCATTTTGGAATTATCAGTACGATATGCTAAATTAATTATATTATATGTTAAATTAAAGGTCTTCATGATAGCTACAAATGTTGCGAATTATACATTTACATAGAAATGGTGGTTTAGGAGCAGTCTCTAAAAAATGGGGAAAAATATTTTTTCAAGAAAAAATATATTTTTGCTGCCACAAAAAAAAATATCAAAAAATCGAAAAAAGTATTTGGTTTTATTCCTTGTTTTCTTCGCTTTTACAAACTAAAAAATATATTATTTTATATAATTTGTAATGAGGGTTTTCGTTTTATTAAAAATAATAAAAAATCATGATTTTTTAAAAAAATCTTTTGTATCTACATTAAGAGTATCATAATTTCTACTTCTATCCATAGATTTTTTACATATGAACAATGTTTTGTTTGCGTTAGAATGTTAGCTACTAAAAAATAAAACAAAAAACTTTTTTTTTTAATTTTTTATGATTTTTTCTTCAAAAAAATTTTAAATTTTTACATGCTGTTCCTAAACCATTGTTTCTATGTGAAAGTGTAATTTTCAACATTTGTAGATATCATAATTACCTTTAATTCAACATATAATCGGGTGCGATCGGACAAAAAATATTCATCCTACAAAAAATTTAAATATTTTTCACACACCAAAAAATATTACGGCTTGAAAGAATTCTCTAACAATGAAAACTTCGTCGCAGCTATTATCAAATTAAAAAAAATAATAAAATAATTTAGTTTCTCATAAATGTTCAAAATCGCGAAAATGAATTCCTTGGTTTCCTCACAACTAAAATATCTATATATATAAAAGAGTTGCGTTACTGACTGACTGACTGACTGACTGACTGACTGACTGACTGACTGACTGACTGACTGACTGACTGACTTATCATTGACCAGCCCCCAGACCAAACGGCTGAAGCCAGGGTCATGAAATTTTCAGGGTAGTTCCCAAATATGACGTAGACGTCGACTAAGAAAGGGTTTTACGAAATTCGTACTTTTAGGGGATAAAATGGCCCAAAAAGGGATAAACATCGAACCTTCGTCCTGACTAAACGGCAGTAGCTATAAACATGAAATTCGGTGAGTTCCTTGCAATAACCATGCAGACGAGCTACAAATAGGGATTTTTCGAAATTTGTACTTTTAAGGGACGAGCGGGACAAAAAGGGATAAAAATGGTACCAACTAAAGTATTACAGCTAGAAACGTGAAATTTGGTATGTAAATTCCTCTGACCATATAGAAACGAAGTAAAATGGTATTTTGCGAAATTTGTACTTTTAAGGGACGAGCGGGACAAAAAGGGATAAAAATGGTACCAACTAAAGTATTACAGCTAGAAACGTGAAATTTAGTATGTAAATTCCTCTGACCATACAGTAACGAAGTAATATTGGATTTTTCGAAATTTGTACTTTTAAGGGACGAGCGGGACAAAAAGGGATAAAAATGGTACCAACTAAAGTATTACAGCTAGAAACGTGAAATTTGGTATGTAAATTCCTCTGACCATATAGAAACGAAGTAAAATGGGATTTTTCGAAATTTGTACTTTTAAGGGACGAGCGGGACAAAAAGGGATAAAAATGGTAACAACTAAAGTATTACAGCTAGAAACGTGAAATTTGGTATGTAAATTCCTCTGACCATACAGTAACGAAGTAAAATTGGATTTTTCGAAATTTGTACTTTTAAGGGACGAGCGGGACAAAAAGGGATAAAAATGGTACCAACTAAAGTATTACAGCTAGAAACGTGAAATTTGGTATGTAAATTCCTCTGACCATATAGAAACGAAGTAAAATGGGATTTTTCGAAATTTGTACTTTTAAGGGACGAGCGGGACAAAAAGGGATAAAAATGGTACCAACTAAAGTATTACAGCTAGAAACGTGAAATTTGGTATGTAAATTCCTCTGACCATATAGAAACGAAGTAAAATGGGATTTTTCGAAATTTGTACTTTTAAGGGACGAGCGGGACAAAAAGGGATAAAAATGGTAACAACTAAAGTATTACAGCTAGAAACGTGAAATTTGGTATGTAAATTCCTCTGACCATACAGTAACGAAGTAAAATTGGATTTTTCGAAATTTGTACTTTTAAGGGACGAGCGGGACAAAAAGGGATAAAAATGGTACCAACTAAAGTATTACAGCTAGAAACGTGAAATTTGGTATGTAAATTCCTCTGACCATATAGAAACGAAGTAAAATGGGATTTTTCGAAATTTGTACTTTTAAGGGACGAGCGGGACAAAAAGGGATAAAAATGGTACCAACTAAAGTATTACAGCTAGAAACGTGAAATTTGGTATGTAAATTCCTCTGACCATATAGAAACGAAGTAAAATGGGATTTTTCGAAATTTGTACTTTTAAGGGACGAGCGGGACAAAAAGGGATAAAAATGGTACCAACTAAAGTATTACAGCTAGAAACGTGAAATTTGGTATGTAAATTCCTCTGACCATACAGTAACGAAGTAAAATTGGATTTTTCGAAATTTGTACTTTTAAGGGACGAGCGGGACAAAAAGGGATAAAAATGGTACCAACTAAAGTATTACAGCTAGAAACGTGAAATTTGGTATGTAAATTCCTCTGACCATATAGAAACGAAGTAAAATGGGATTTTTCGAAATTTGTACTTTTAAGGGACGAGCGGGACAAAAAGGGATAAAAATAGTACCAACTAAAGTATTACAGCTAGAAACGTGGTATGTAAATTCCTCTGACCATATAGAAACGAAGTAAAATTGGATTTGTCGAAATTTGTACTTTTAAGGGACGAGCGGGACAAAAAGGGATAAAAATGGTACCAACTAAAGTATTACAGCTAGAAACGTGAAATTTGATATGTAAATTCCTCTGACCATATAGAAACGAAGTAAAATTTTTCGAAATTTGTACTTTATAGGGAGGAGCGGGACAAAAAGGGATAAAAATGGTACCAACTAAAGTATTACAGCCAGAAACGTGAAATTTGGTATGTAAATTCCTCTGACCATATAGAAACGAAGTAAAATTGGATTTTTCGAAATTTGTACTTTTAAAGGACGAGCGGGACAAAAAGGGATAAAAATAGTACCAACTAAAGTATTACAGCTAGAAACGTGAAATTTGGTATGTAAATTCCTCTGACCATATAGAAACGAAGTAAAATTGGATTTTTCGAAATTTGTACTTTTAAGGGACGAGCGGGACAAAAAGGGTACCGACTAAAGTATTACAGCTAGAATCGTGAAATTCGGTATGAAAATTCCTCTGACCATATAGAAACGAAGTAAAATTGGATTTCTCCAAATTTGTACTTTTAAAGGACGAGCGGGACAAAAAGGGATAAAAATAGTACCAACTAAAGTATTACAGCTAGAAACGTGAAATTTGGTATGTAAATTCCTCTGACCATATAGAAACGAAGTAAAATTGGATTTCTCCAAATTTGTAGTTTTAAGTGGCGACCGGGACAAAAAGGGATAAAACTGGTACCAATTTTACTATTACAGCTAGAATCGTGAAATTTAGTGTGTAAATTCCACTGATCATATAGCAGCGCAGTAGTTTGATTTTTCGAAATTTGTACTTCTAAGGGGTGCGCGGGACGAAAAGGGATAAAAATGCTGTACAATCCTGTGTTACCAAATAAAGTATATATTTTTAGGGGAAGCAAAAACATATTTTACCTATAGTGATTTTTCAAAATGTGTACTTTTTGTACTTAAAGTTATAAACTGGCTGACTGAATCTAGGAACATGAGATCGAGGATATAAATGGTTGTAATATTTTGTTCAAAACTTGGTAGAAAATTATTAAAATTATACATACAAGGTAGTTCAGCTAAAATAGTCAAGCACATTCCTTTGACTGTGTGTGAGTGCTACCTAATAGGAGCTTTCCAAATTACTATTTTAGGTTTATCTATATCCACCAAAAGAAAATTAAATAAATACTATCCAAAAACAGAGACGGATAAAATTAACGAATAACTTGCTTTTTAGCGTGCGAAGCAGCGGGTACTGCTAGTGTTCTTATATGAGCGGAAGACGTTTTTCTTTCTACTTCACCCACGTCCACACCATATACATATAGTGCGCCCCGAGGCAATAGAGCCATGGATTTTATCTCACAAACAATTTCCAAAGCGTACATTGTGCGGCGTAGTCTTGTTGTCTGCATATGTGATGATGAAGTGTGTGTGTATGTATTACCTTTTTTTGGTTATTCTTGCAAATTTTCCCATTTCATTTGCTGCCGCTGCTATTTCGCGTCATGGGAGTCTTAGATGTCATCAGTTAGCTTTAACGTTTATAATGGTCCGAGAATGTTACGAGGCAAGTATAAGAATTGGAAAACATGTTGCCGAGAATTGTGTGTTGTTGTGGAAATGTAGACGAAAAAAAAACAATTTTAGCTGGCACGAATAAACCCCATTAAGAAGAAAAATATTTTAACAAAGAAAACAATGTTTTTATTTTCTCCGATTTAAATGAAATTTTGCAAACATATTCTTTTCTATATGGCGAATACAATTGTATTTCTGGATTTTCAAAAAAATATCAAGATTCTGGGGTGGTGTTTTCTTTTTTAACAATGACAATAGCTTTATTTTCTAATTTGATCAAATTATCTTTAATTCTAGGGGGTGTCCGGCGCAATTTTATTTTTTTTTGTATGGGGTGCAACCCGGTCTAATGTACCAGTTTTGAATAAACCTCATCAAGGGAGAAAATGGTGGGCGTGGCAATAGTGTTTTTCAGAGCTAGAAGGCTGAAAATTGGAACGTATATATTACTGACCACGAGAATGATAAATATGATGCCGAAATTTTGATTTTCATGTTGTGGGCGGAGTGGGCGTGGCAATAGAGTTCTTTGAGCTAGAAGACTGAAAAATGGAACGTATATATTACTGACCACGAGAAAGATCAATTTGATGACGAAATTTGAATTTTCGTTTTGTGGGCGGAGTGGGCGTGGCAAAAGTGTTTTTAAGAGGTAGTAGGCTGAAAATTGGTACATATATATTACTGACCACGAGAAAGATAAATATGATGCCGAAATTTGGATTTTCATTTTGTGGGCGTGGCAAAAGTGGTTTTTGAGCTACAAGGCTGAATATTAGAACGTATATATTACTGACCACGAGAATGATAAATATGATGCGAAATTTGAATTTTCATTTTGTGGGCGGAGTGGGCGTGGCAATAGTGTTTTTTGAGCTCCAAGGTTGAAAATTGGAACGTATATATTACTGACCACGAGAATGATAAATATGATGCCGAAATTAGGATTTTCATTTTGTGGGCGGAGTGGGCGTGGCAATAGTGTTTTTTGAGCTAGAAGCCTGGAAATTGGAATGTATATATCACTGTCCACGAGAAAGATAAATATGATGCAGGTTTTTGTATTTTAGTTTCGTGGGCGGTGGTGGCGTGGCAAAAGTGTTTTTTTTTTAGCTAGAAGGCTGAAAATTGGAACGTATATATTACTGACCACGAGAAAGATCAATTTGATGACGAAATTTGAATTTTCGTTTTGTGGGCGGAGTGGGCGTGGCAAGTGTTTTTAAGAGGTAGTAGTCTGAAAATTGGTACATATATATTACTGACCACGAGAAAGATAAATATGATGCCGAAATTTGGATTTTCATTTTGTGGGCGTGGCAAAAGTGGTTTTTGAGCTACAAGGCTGAATATTAGAACGTATATATTACTGACCACGAGAATGATAAATATGATGCCGAAATTAGGATTTTCATTTTGTGGGCGGAGTGGGCGTGGCAATAGTGTTTTTTGAGCTAGAAGCCTGGAAATTGGAATGTATATATCACTGTCCACGAGAAAGATAAATATGATGCAGGTTTTTGTATTTTTGTATTTAGGTGGGCGGTGGTGGCGTGGCAAAAGTGTTTTTTTTTTTAGCTAGAAGGCTGAAAATTGGAACGTATATTTCTACCATTTCTTTTTTTTTGCCTGGCGAAGCGGGCGGGGTTCAGCTAGTTATATATATTTTTGATGGTCATATAATTCTAAGACAATCCGTCCGTCTGTTGAAAGCACGCCAGCATTAGGGTGTCCAAAACCGTAACTGGTTAACCGGTTTCGTCACCTGCAACCATCGGCCAATTTTTGTAAAATTGTCATTTTCGGTTAACCGAGAAAACCGGGTTTTTCGTGTCGGTTAACCGGTTTTTGGTAAATAAGTGAACATTGCACCAATAAACAAGTAAGAACGACGTTTAGTTCGTCAGGGCCGAATTTTATAAATATTTTTTTCTCCCTTAAATATTTTCGTACTTTAATTAAAAAAAAACGGTTATAACCGGTTTTGTAAAAAAACTATAACCGAAACCCGGTTTTAAAAAAATTGAATTATCGGTTAAACCGAAAACCGTCTTTCCAAAATAATCGATTTTTTGGACACCCTGGCTAGGGTGTAAACATAATGAGCTAGGACGACCAAATTTTACATAAATGTGTCTTACAATTGTAAGTCGGTTGGGATTGAAAGTGGGTCCACAGGCAAAATTTTTGTCCATAACAAGGAATGTAAATGCCCCCAATAACCATTATTATTTAGAGTATTTTATCATGTTTTTGAATATGTCTGCTTATTTGGAATACGCATTACCCTGTAACGTTTACTATTTATAAAGTAATTCTTATTTGTAGGGGGTGAAATAGGGCAAAAAGGGTTAAAAATATTACCTATCAAACGACAACAGCTAGAGACACGGAATTTGTGTGTGTACATTCCTCCATTTTGAAGGAGACACAATAAAAAAGTTTTTTTTTTTCAAATTCGTACTTTTAAGAGTTAAAAATGACATAGAGGGATAAAAATAGTACCAAGGGATACAATGGGAACAGGGGGATAACCAGTTAAACGGCTACAGCTAGAATGGTGAAATTTGGTATCTACATCCCTTTAATTACGTAGACACGTAAAATAAAGAGATTTTCGAAAGTCGTACTTTTAAGGGGGTATAAGGGATAAAAATTTACCGCAAAAATGAAGTTAGACTATCTTGCACTGTGTACGTGAGAGATAATGGGTTTTCAAAATCCATACTTTAGGCATTAAAATAGGATAGAAATACAATGAAACAAACAGCTGTAGCTTAAAATGTGGTCACTTTTCCCAATAATAATTAAATTTTTATTATTAAAAATTTATATTTATTTGTAAAATTGTTTTTTTTTAAATGTTACTGTACTTCTGGAGGGTGGAGGGTATACACCGTTTTTACTTGTTTTATAGATGTTAACTTAACGAAGAAAACAAGGTCTATTTGATGGTGTCAAATATATTTCCCGTCCTTTTTCCACAACCCTCGTCTTTCATGTAATTCAATATTTGTGTGTGTTTGTGGAAAGTATAAGCGTGTGTCTTTTCCGTTATTTTCCGAAGCGTAGGTGTTTTCCTTATTATGGAGTCAAGAGACTTTTTGGGAAAAGACGAATGATCCGGTCAAAGGGGTGACGGTTAAAGTGAGTGTGACGGCGAGTGCGAGAAAGTGACATAGAGACACGTAGGAGTAGTTTTTATAATAGAGACAGAACAAACATAAAAAACTGTCACCACAAACAATATTGATGGAGTTCACATGGGGTCAGAGTGGGGCTGGTAATATTATCTCCATTTGATTCCCGATAATAAATGCATTTCTCCCAAAGGGATGCTCACGCCAATAAAGCGTGAGTAATTGTTTAACAAACGTTTTGTTCTACATTTTTCTCATCTCATCCACCTTCCACACACTCCAAACTCCTCCTGCGGAATAGTTAAAATATTTTCACAAAATATTTCATCATTTTTTTTTCTCAACTTTTTGTTGGAGTTAACTTTGCCAGCTGAAAAAATTCAAATCCATTATCTACCTGGAGAGAGCAGCGAGTGAGTGAAAAAAAGGAGAAGGAAAATATGCTCACAAATGCTTTAAAAGAAAAGTTTTTAGTTTGGAAAATATACCAAAAAAAAAAGGTACACACAAATGCTAACGTGTGCGTGTGTGAGTGGGTTGACTATTCGGAATGTAATGCAATTTTTTGCGGTTCACATTTTCGGTGATGATGTTGCTCTGCTGCTGAATTGCTGGTGATGGTGGTGGTGGTAGAGCTCGTGGTGTTGCCGAAACTTGTTGGCGCGCTTGGCTGCTACCTTTGCAACCAGATTTTAAAATGCATTCGGCACTATGGCTGCATTATGGAAAAAAGAACAGACTGTCGCATTTGCAACAAAAAAGCAAAGGGATCTGTGTGTGTCTGAGTGTTGTTATGCCAGTCATAATGTCAATACTAATGGAACTGCCTTTTTATGTAAATGAATTGAACTAAAGCATATTAAGTTCTTTTTTCATCCAGAACAAATGTGCGTTTTGGGTAAAAAGGCGAACGCAGACTGAAGGGATTTTAAATTGAAAAACTTCTGCTCGAGCGTAGTCAAAGGCTCTTAAAGTGGTGAAAGCGCTAGCCAGGCAACATCATGGCAAATAATTTAGGCAATTTAAAAAATTGTTGTGGTCCAGACAAAGAAAAGTTTTTTGAGTAGCTATGATATATATGATGTGCTAATATAGATAGTATATGAGTTATTCTATGTCAAGCGGTACCTCGATAGCTGCGATTGTTTTGAAAGTTTGAGTATGTATTCTTCTCATAAAAATATTGTATTTTTGGAAATAAATTAAATTTTTTTTCATGAATTATGACCAACTTAAGAGTGAACAAGTAAGAACGGCGGTAAGTTCGGTGGGACCGAACTTTATATAACCTCCACCATGAATTGCATTCCACAGAGGCTGTCGATTTGCGTAGAAGTGCAACAATATTATAGGCAAATATATATTTTTTTAATATAGCCAAACCAAAACAAATACAAATATTGAAAAAAAAAATATATAAATAAATATAATATTTTTATTATTTCAAACCATATATTATAAGGCAAGGTTATATTATAAGGCAAGGTACTTCAGGTAAATTCAAAAAATTAATATTTTTATATTTTCAAAAAGCTTAACCCTGCACCGTCATCCTTCGTCAAAATGACGACGCGCAGTGTACAAACGTTAGTGTACAAAAAATAAGGATGACTTTCTAGGGTTAAATAAAATAAATATTGGTAGATAGTGGGTGTTACAGTTTGTTGTATTTCCAAATCGGACAAATCGTTTTTATTTTGCGTGTCTATGTAGTCAGAGGAATGTGTACACCGAATTCCATGATTCATTCTAGCTGCGGCAATTTGGTTGGTACCGTTTTTATCTCCTTTTTCCCATTTTACCCCCTTAAGAGTAAGACTTTCTAAAATCTATTATTTTACGTGTCTACGCAATTAGAGGGATGTACACTAGAGCGTACCAGGTTACAAGTAAAAAAAAAAGTTCGCCGTACACCTTCGAATATGAAGTATTATTGAAAGGTAGTTTCAAAAAAATTTTTTTTATTTTTTTATGCCGAACGTAGGGGTCGCGCTTTTACATTTTTCTATATAACTTCTGCATTTATAAACGGATTTTAAAGTGTGATACATCGATGTTTTTGTCCGATTTTTTGTCTTTGAAGTCATTGAGCTCAAACATGATTCATGATTTTATGCGAGCTTTAATTTTCGATTATTAGAGTGGTACATTAGGGTAGTAGCAACTGAGAAATGATGGGTAAGTACCAGAAGGGGGTGCTTGAGCTCAATGACTTCAAAGACAAAAAAATCGGCCTCGTCGAGACAAAAACATCGATGTATCACACTTTAAAATCCGTTTATAAATACAAGTTATATAGAAAAATGTAAAAGCGCGACCCCTACGTTCGGCATAAAAAAATAAAAAAATTTTTTTTGAAACTACCTTTCAATAATACTTCATATTCGAAGGTGTACGGCGAACTTTTTTTTTGAGGTACGCCCTAATGTACACACCGAATTTCATAATTCTAGCTGCAGTTGTTTAGTTGGTACTATTTTTATCCCTCTATACCCATTATATCTCTTGAAAGTACGAATTTAAAAAAAACTTTTATTTTTCGTGTCTACGCAGTCAGAGGAATGTATACTCTGAATTGCACGACACTAGCTGTTGTCATTTGGTTGGTACTATTTTTACCCCCTTTTTTATTTTAACCCCAAAAAGTACGAATTTCCAAAAATCCGTTTATTTTACGTGTCTACGCAATCAAACGAATCTATACACCGAATTTCATTATTCTAGATGCAGCCGTTTGGTTGGTACCATTTTTATCCCATTTTATCCCTTAAAAGTACGAATTTGGAAAAATACTTTTACATTATGTATCTACTCAATTAGATGAATGTACACACCAAATTTCGTGTTTCTAGCTGTTATCGTTTAATATGTACCATTTTTATCCCTTTTTTTGTCCCATTTCGTCCCCTACGAATAAGAATCACTTTATGATGCGCTTTTATGCTATAAGGGGAATGTTCATTCCAAATATCAAGTAAATACAAGCAGACATATACAAAAAGCAGGCTGAAATACTGTAAATATTAGGGGTATTTTCAGTCCTTGTGAGGGAAAAAATTCCCTCTGGGCCGATTTGGCCCACTTTCAATCCCAACCGATCTGCAACCATAAGACACATTTAGGGAAAATTTGAACCTCCTAGCTCATTTCGTTCGGCCGCTATCGTGCTTTCAACAGACAGTCAGATGGGCATGGCTAAATCGTCTTAGAATTTTACCACGACCCAGAATATGAGGTCTCCGATGAATATTTTCAGGTGTTACAAACGGAATAACAAAGTGAATATACCCCCATCCTGGAGGTGGAGGGTATAAAAATTGTTGTAGTCCAGACAAAGAAAAGTAATTTGAGTAGCTATGATACAGTAGCTATACAGTATATGAGTCATTCCATGTCAAGCGGTAGCTGCGATTGTTTTGAAAGTTTGTGTATGTATTCTTCTCATAAAAATATTGACAAATAGAAACTACGCCATTACTAAAAATGGAACGAAACACGCTTCAACAACGCATTGAAATTATTAAAATTCATGAATGAAAATGATCCGGAATTCCATCAAAAAATCATCTTGACTGATGAGACCCATTTCCACCTCGGTGGCTACGTCAACAAGCAAAATTGGGGCTCGGTAAACCCAAGAGTTATTGTTGAGGAGCCTCTCCATGCACATCGTGTGACTGTTCGGTGTGGTTTATGGTCCGGCGGGGTCATTGGACCTTATTTTTCGAAAATGAGGTTGGATCAACAGTTAATGATTTTTTCTGATTAATGATTTCTTATGGTCGGAGTTGTATGTTTACCCTCAACAAGACGGCGCTATGTGCCACACAAGCAACGAAACCATTGCTCTTTTACGGGAAAAGTTCCCGGACCGTGTTATCTCTCGAAGAGAAGATCACAATTGGCCGAGATCTTGTGATTTAACACCTTGCGACTTCTTCCTTTGGGGCCACGTGAAAGATAAGGTCTACGCCAACATCCCAGCGTCGATTCAAGACCTCAAAGATAGAATTCGTGAGGCTATCGAGGACATAGGGCAGCCACTTTGCGATTTGATTATGGAAAACTTCATGAAAAGGATATGGTCCTGTAAGTGTGGTCGTGGTGGTCATTTGGCTGAGGTTGTTCTTCATTATTAACATACCTCTTTATTATGAAACTAGCTGAACCCCCGCCCGCTTCGCCAGGCAGAAAAACAAACGGAAATAAAAATCATATTGTTTTTTCTTGTGATCGGTATTATATGTACCACATATAATCAAGGTATTTCCCTGAGATACAAAAGAAATGGATATGTTCCATGGAAGAAGAAATGTCAAAAATCAAATTGATTTTAGGTTGAGTGTGATTCTCCTCCTTTCCATTACCAAAACAAAAAAACTTCCTACGTAAGAAGAACTTACTTAATCGAATAGCTGGAATTCGAATGAACTACATTCAAAACACATAGAAAGTCAATCAAATTGTTCACTAATCAGACAACACAAAAACTAAAAAAATAATATAATTTCCGTTTTCTTGACTTAAGTCGGCTTTTGGCGATATTTCTTTTTGTAATCTTTCTTTGCTATTATGCTAAGAAAATCCAAAGAAAATGAGTAATTTTACAAAATTCCCCATCTTTCAAATCCCGCGCATATGTATAACAATATAGGAATCTCGGTGTTAGAGTATAAAACAGGTTTTAATTTCGTATGGGAAAGGTCACGGATACTTTGCGCCCATCTCGGTGTCGAATATACTCTAAAACCGGGTTTAATTTCATATGGGAAGGGCAACGCCCACTTTCCGCACATATTTGCACAACTGGATCTATTCAGACAATTTTTCAGCACTCTAGGTTTTATAGAACTGATAATATTCAATAATAGGTTTTAACTTTGTATGTGAAGTACCACGCCCACTATCGCCCATTTTTGGTACAACTACGAAGGTTTATGCTAGATGCAATCAGATACAATTTCAGTATTGTAGCTCTTATAAAACTGAATATATTCAATAATATGTTTTAAGTTTGTATGTGAGGTTGCACGCCCACTTTAAAAAAACCGCAAATTTTTGACAAAACTACCCATATTGATGCTAGATGTACTCGCACAAAATTTCAGTATTGTATCTGTCATAGAATATATTCGAAAATGGGTTATAACTTTGTATGGGAGTTGCCACACACACTTTTCCAATACTGCCCATTTTTGGCACAACTACGAACATTTATGACAACACTTACACAAAATTGCAGCACTATAGGTGTCGTTGAACTCACAATATTCAATAATAGGTTTTAACTTTGTGTGGGAGGTACCACGCCCACTTTTCCAATACCGCTCACTTTTGGCACAACTACGCTCATTGATGCTAGATGCACTTACACAAAATTTCAGCACTATAGCTGTCATATAACTGACAATATTCAATAATAGGTTTTAACTTCGTATGGGAGGTACCACGCTCACTTTTCCAATACCACAAATTTTTGACACAACTACCCTTATTGATGCTAGACGCACTCACACAAAATTTCAGTATTGTATCTGTCATAGAACTGGATATATTAGAAAATGGGTTATAACTTCCTATGGGAGGTGCCACACCCACTTCTCCAATACCGCCCATTTTTGCACAACTACGCACATTGATGCTAGATGCACTTACACAAAATGTCAGCACTATAGCTGTCACATAACTGACAATATTCAATAATAGGTTTTAACTTCGTATAGGAGGTACCACGCCCACTTTTCCAATACCGCAAATTTTTGACACAACTACCCTTATTGATGCTAGACGCACTCACACAAAATTTCAGTATTGTATCTGTCATAGAACTGGATATATTAGAAAATGGGTTATAACTTCGTATGGGAGGTGCCACACCCACTTCTCCAATACCGCCCATTTTTGCACAACAACGACATTGATGCTAAATGCACTTACATAAAATTTCAGCACTCTAGGTGTCAAAGAACTGACAATATTCAATAATAGGTTTTAACTTTGTGTGGGAGGTGCCACGCCAACTTTTCCAATACCGCCCATTTTTGGCACAACTACGCAAATTGATGCTATATGCACTTACACAAAATTTCAGCACTCTAGGTGTCATAGAACTGACAATATTCAATAATAGGTTTTAACTTCGTATGGGAGGTGCCACGCCCATTTGTCCAATCCCGCCCATTTTTGGCACAACTACGCACATTGATGCTATATGCACTTACATAAAATTTCAGCACTCTAGGTGTCATAGAACTGACAATATTCAATAATAGGGTTTAACTTTGTGTGGGAGGTGCCACGCCCACTTTTCCAATACCGCCCATTTTTGGCACAACTACGCAAATTGATCCTATATGAACTTACACAAAATTTCAGCACTCTAGGTGCCATAGAACTGACAATATTCAATAATAGGTATTAGCTTCGTATGGGAGGTGCCACGCCCACTTTTCCAATACCGCCCATTTTTGGCACAACTACGCAAATTGATCCTATATGCACTTACACAAAATTTCAGCGCTCTAGGTGTCATAGAGCTGACAATATTCAATAATAGGTGTTAGCTTCGTATGGGAGGTGCCACGCCCACTTTTCCAATACCGCCCATTTTTGGCAAAACTGTTCAGACTAACAATTAGTGGACTTTCACAAAAATTCAAGACTCTAGCTGCAACAGTACTCCGAATATGCTAATTTATAAAAAACGAATAAATCCCCAATTTGTGTGGGAGGTGCCACGCCCACTGAAAATATCAAAAATTTATATAGCCTATTTTCACCACCGGTTCAACATGAACATACTGTGAAAATTTCAAGAAGATCGGTCCAGTAGTTTAGTCTGCTATAAAGAACAAACAAACAAACAAACAAACAAACAAACCCACAAACTTACAAACACAGATTCATTTTTATATATATAGATAAACACCCGATCATTTATCTCAATAAATGGCATTTTTCTTTGAAAATCAAGAAGAAAAAATTCGTAAAAAATAAAAGCCATCACCACTTCCAAACTCACACATCTAAGAACATTACTATAAAGTTACAAAATGGAATAATGTAATCATATCGAAAATCAAAATAGAAAGAAAAAATAGTAAAAAAATATAACGCTACCATGCAATTCCACTTCGATATTCTAAAAGTTAACTGAAATTGCCTTCAAAACAAGGTATAGTACATTAAACTCGGTTAAGTATTTCAGGAGTTACAGGCGATTGAATTAACACACCTTTTTGAAAAAAAATTCACTCTTAAATTCTTCATAATTCGTGAACAAAATTTTCTATTTTTTTGTTTTTCCAAAAATACGTATTCAATATTTTTTTATGAGAAGAACTTTCAAAACAATCGCAGCTATCGAGGTCAAAAACCATACCGCTTGACATGGAATGACTCATATGTACTATATAGAAAACTGAATTTTTCATATATAATCGGGATGTTTATAATAATATTTGTACTTTCCTTGTTACAAATAGTTTCGGAGCAATTAAGCAATTTAAAAAATGTTCATAAGAATTTAAAAGTGAATATTTGCGATGGACAATGAATGACCAGGCATCCATTTCTATCTTAAACACGCCTCTGTATAACCCTGCACGTATGTATATTTAAAATAAAACTGATTTATATTCCCCAGGGCATTGTTTACACATGCTTAAATCTCTCACAGAGAACACTTGTTTTATGCGTCCATTAAAATCATGTCCTTAAAAATGATTACATTAGCAACTGTATCAACAAACAAAGGTAATGCTGTAAGCAATGTTTGCTTTGACAACAAAAAACATATTACTCAATTATTGACGAGCACACACACAGTAACAACATAACATTTACTTAATTTTTTGTCGAAAATATAAACAAATATTTTTTATTGAAATATATAAAAGACATACATGGACATCACAGGAGCATGGCCATGGACGAGGAATGAGTTGGGGGGTGTGAGTCAAAGGTAATGGTTGAAAATAGTGATTTTTCATATTTCATTTGTAATTATACCCTCCACCTCCACGATGTATACGCCCATCTTTGTCATTCCGTTTGTAACAACTTGAAATATCACCCTGAGACCCTATTAAGTATATATATTCCTCTTAAAATTCTAAGACGATCTACCCATGTACGTCCGTCTGTCTATCATGCTAGCATCTAAACGAAAGGAGCTAGGACGTCCAAATTTTCCATAAATGCGTCTTATAGTCGTAGATCGGTTGGGATTGTAACTGGGCGAAATCGGTCCAAAGGGAAAACTGTTTCCCTCACAATGACTAAAAATACCCATAATAACCCCTAATAATTTATAGTATTTAATCATTCTTTTTCAATATGTCTGCTTGTAAATACTTACTTGATATGCGCATTCCCCCTTATAGAAAAAACGTGCGCCATAAAGTGATTTCAAAAAGGGATTAAAATGGTACATATCAAACGACAACAGCTAGAAACAAGAAATTCGGCACATTCCTCTAGTTTAGTAGATACATAATATAAATGTATTTTGTCCAAATTCGTACTTTTAAGGAGTAAAATGGAAATAGAGGGATATAAATGGTACCAAACCAACGGCTGCACCCAGAATAATGAAATTCTGCTTGCGTAGACACGTAAAATAAACGAATTTTTCGAAATTCGTTCTTTTTGGGATTCAAATAAAAAAGGGGATAAAAATAGTACCTACCGCAAATGACCGCAGCTAGAGTCATGAAATTCGGAGTGTTCATTCCTCTGACTGACTGCGTAGGCACGAAAAATAAAAGGTTTTTCCAAATTCGTACTTTCTACTTTTACGTACTTTCTATTGGTTCAATCATGAAGTTAGGTTATTTTTCATATGTACGTGAGATAATGGATTTTCAAAATATGTACTTTTGGAATTAAAATAGAATGGAAATATAACCAACTGTAGAACCCACTATCAACCAATATTTATGGTATTTAAGCTTTTTGAAAATATAAATATAAGAAAATTTATTTTTTGAATTGACTTGAAGTGTTATTTCTATATGTAAACGTATTGGTAGTCTTGCTTACGACGCTTATAAGCGTTTGAAATAATAAAAATATTATATTTATTTATAAAATTATTTTTTTAATATTTGTATTTGTTTTGGTTTGGCTATATTCAAAAAATTATATTTTCCTGTAATATTGCTGCACTTCTACGAAAATCGACAGCCTCTGTGGGATGCAATCCATGTTGGAGGGTATATAAAGTTCGGCCCAGCCGAACTTGACGCCGTTTTTACTTGTTCATCTATTCATGTATTAATTTTTCATCAAAAATGTATTAATTTTTCATCAAATTCATTTTCATCTATTCATTTATTCACTTATTCATTTATTCATTTATTCATTTATGCATTTATGCATTTATTCATTTATTTATTTATTCATTTATTCATTTATTCATTTATTCATTTATTCATTTATTCATTTATTCATTTATTCATTTATTCATTTATTCATTTATTCATTTATTCATTTATTCATTTATTCATTTATTCATTTATTCATTTATTCATTTATTCATTTATTCATTTATTCATTTATTCATTTATTCATTTATTCATTTATTCATTTATTCATTTATTCATTTATTCATTTATTCATTTATTCATTTATTCACTTATTCATTTATTCATTTATTCATTTATTCATTTATGCATTTATGCATTTATTCATTTATTCATTTATTCATTTATTTATTTATTCATTTATTCATTTATTCATTTATTCATTTATTCATTTATTCATTTATTCATTTATTCATTTATTCATTTATTCATTTATTCATTTATTCATTTATTCATTTATTCATTTATTCATTTATTCATTTATTCATTTATTCATTTATTCATTTATTCATTTATTCATTTATTCATTTATTCATTTATTCATTTATTCATTTATTCATTTATTCATTTATTCATTTATTCATTTATTCATTTATTCATTTATTCATTTATTCATTTATTCATTTATTCATTTATTCATTTATTCATTTATTCATTTATTCATTTATTCATTTATTCATTTATTCATTTATTCATTTATTCATTTATTCATTTATTCATTTATTCATTTATTCATTTATTCATTTATTCATTTATTCATTTATTCATTTATTCATTTATTCATTTATTCATTTATTCATTTATTCATTTATTCATTTATTCATTTATTCATTTATTCATTTATTCATTTATTCATTTATTCATTTATTCATTTATTCATTTATTCATTTATTCATTTATTCATTTATTCATTTATTCATTTATTCATTTATTCATTTATTCATTTATTCATTTATTCATTTATTCATTTATTCATTTATTCATTTATTCATTTATTCATTTATTCATTTATTCATTTATTCATTTATTCATTTATTCATTTATTCATTTATTCATTTATTCATTTATTCATTTATTCATTTATTCATTTATTCATTTATTCATTTATTCATTTATTCATTTATTCATTTATTCATTTATTCATTTATTCATTTATTCATTTATTCATTTATTCATTTATTCATTTATTCATTTATTCATTTATTCATTTATTCATTTATTCATTTATTCATTTATTCATTTATTCATTTATTCATTTATTCATTTATTCATTTATTCATTTATTCATTTATTCATTTATTCATTTATTCATTTATTCATTTATTCATTTATTCATTTATTCATTTATTCATTTATTCATTTATTCATTTATTCATTTATTCATTTATTCATTTATTCATTTATTCATTTATTCATTTATTCATTTATTCATTTATTCATTTATTCATTTATTCATTTATTCATTTATTCATTTATTCATTTATTCATTTATTCATTTATTCATTTATTCATTTATTCATTTATTCATTTATTCATTTATTCATTTATTCATTTATTCATTTATTCATCTATTCATCTATTCATCTATTCATCTATTCATCTATTCATCTATTCATCTATTTATCTATTCATCTATTCATCTATTCATCTATTCATCTATTCATCTATTCATCTATTCATCTATTCATCTATTCATCTATTCATCTATTCATCTATTCATCTATTCATCTATTCATCTATTCATCTATTCATCTATTCATCTATTCATCTATTCATCTATTCATCTATTCATCTATTCATCTATTCATCTATTCATCTATTCATCTATTCATCTATTCATCTATTCATCTATTCATCTATTCATCTATTCATCTATTCATCTATTCATCTATTCATCTATTCATCTATTCATCTATTCATCTATTCATCTATTCATCTATTCATCTATTCATCTATTCATCTATTCATCTATTCATCTATTCATCTATTCATCTATTCATCTATTCATCTATTCATCTATTCATCTATTCATCTATTCATCTATTCATCTATTCATCTATTCATCTATTCATCTATTCATCTATTCATCTATTCATCTATTCATCTATTCATCTATTCATCTATTCATCTATTTATCTATTCATCTATTCATCTATTCATCTATTCATCTATTCATCTATTCATCTATTCATCTATTCATCTATTCATCTATTCATCTATTCATCTATTCATCTATTCATCTATTCATCTATTCATTTATTCATTTAGTCATATATTCATCTATTCCAGTATTCATCTATCCATATATTCATCTATTCATCTATTCACATATTCATCTATTCATCTATTCATCTATTCATCTATTCATCTATTCATCTATTCATCTATTCATCTATTCATCTATTCATCTATTCATCTATTCATCTATTCATCTATTCATCTATTCATCTATTCATCTATTCATCTATTCATCTATTCATCTATTCATCTATTCATCTATTCATCTATTCATCTATTCATCTATTCATCTATTCATCTATTTATCTATTCATCTATTCATCTATTCATCTATTCATCTATTCATCTATTCATCTATTCATCTATTCATCTATTCATTTATTCATTTAGTCATATATTCATCTATTCCAGTATTCATCTATCCATATATTCATCTATTCATCTATTCACATATTCATCTATTCATCTATTCATCTATTCATCTATTCATCTATTCCCCTATTCATCTATTCAATCAAATCAAAATTTTATCCCCAATATGATACCGTTCACTTTTCTCTTCATGTTGCTGTGTCCTTTGCTAACATATTTTGGTGACTTTACTAGAAGTTTTATTTACTTTTTAAGTATTTCCCTTTCTCATTTTTGAAATAATGTTTCAAAGAGAAATTAATGATAACTTTCCTTTTACATAAATCCAAATCTATACTGCCGGTCAAGAAAATTGTCAAGATGCCAAAGTTAAAGAACATATTGATATCAATACTCTGGCCATATTGGAGAAAGGACAACACTCTCTGCAGTTTTCAGTTCCCCCGAACAACAAATTTCCAACTCACATAAGTGAATCCCATTGCCTGCCTTTCAAAAACTAATAAAACAAAGACAATGACATTTATGTGGAGAGCAGCAGCAACAGCTCCAGTCAATGTGTGACATAAAAGCTTATGCATACATAATTCCTATAAATAAATATTATGACATTCTTGTGATGCTGCTGGTAGGGTTGGCTTTGGTGTTGTTGGTGGTCTTGGGAAATTGCATTAAAACATAGTGAAATTGTGTATTATGATATCGGTGGAGGGGAAAGACAGAAAGGAAGGAAGGATGAAGAAAGCAACCAAAACTTTTCACTTACGTACTCCCCTAGCAAGCATTAACCCTACCCCAAATATTACAAAAGAACTGCTCCCTCGATTCGTTATCGTCAGGCAAGTCCACAACAGTAGGCGAAATAAATAAATGTTCACTGCATTTTTGGCAACAATTCACAACAAACAAATCTTCAGAAGTGCAGCCGAGGTATTAATATGAATCATACGCTACAAGAATTGCGTGTTAATATTAGTGTTCAAGCTTTAGATTTTTAGACATATGAAATTAATTTATAAAACTATAAATTGTAAATAGTGAAAATGTGTAAATTGTAAACGCAGTGAACTTTTGCTTATTTCGCCTACTGTATACTACGAATACTCAGACACTTAAATATGCATACAGACAAACATATGTACATGTTTATGTATATATATATATGCATATGTACATATATGATGAAAATGATGTTATTGAAGTACGGCAACCAACATAAAATGCATACATTTCAGTTTAAGTTTGTTGAGCGGCGACTATGTGGCGGTGTGGGTGTGGGTATGGGTGTGAGTGTGTGGATTTGTTGTAATAATGTTTATGAATTTATAAAACCTCCTCTCCTCCCACTTCCTTGGCCACACACACGCACACCACTGATATCACCTTCACGCACACACACAAACAGAGACGGGAGGGTGAGAGGAAAAACTTTTGGATAAACAATGAATTATGTAATATGTATGTATATATGGTGGGTAAATGTCCTCATGTGTACGATTGTGCGTTTCTCGGTTGATGTGTGGGTATATATATGTAAATGTGTGCGTGTGTTTGTGTGGCTGGTGTGAGCCTATGAGTACCGGAGAGTATGTCGTGTTATATTTACATAAGTATGTGTGTTATAACACTCACATCAACATTCAACATTCATTCATTCATACTCTTAAAAACCCCTTAAACACCCACAATTTCTTTCGTTTGGTTTTCTCCATCTCAATTTTTATCATTAAAACTTAAAGCTTTGTATTAGTAGGGAGCGGTGCGGTGCGGTTTAATAAGAAACAGGGCGGCGGAACAGAAAGTGGTTCTTCAAAATGCTAGATATCATGTTTGTTCAGAGTTCAGTGTTCAAATGAACGCTTGCAAAAATATTCTAGATCGAGTAATCGATAGTTAAGTTTTAACTGCAAGACAGTCAAATCGCCTTCTATGGATCATTTCACACAGTGCGCTAATTTCAAGCTGCAGCAAACAAACTTTTATATTTATAAAAAACGACTATACCCAGTGAGCATTGCCACTATTCAAGTTCGAATTAAATCCTTTTATATTTTTAGAAAATAAATAAATATTCACGTATTTCTACATTAAGGGGTTACACCACACTGACAGCGCAAAAACAAGACATAAAAAGGAATTTTTATTGTGCGGCAACTATAAAAATTCGGAAAAAAACTTTTAAATATTAAAATTATTATTAAATGAACAACACCTTAAATCAAACAAGTAAAAAAGGCACTAAGTTCGGCCGGGCCGAACTTTATATACCCTCCACCATGGATTGGATACCACAGATTTTTGTAAAAGTGCAGTAGCATTTTGTAATATAGCCAAACTAAAAATATTAAAAAAATAATTTTATAAATGATAAAAATATATAAAATATAATATATATATAAATAATATAAAATTGTAATTAATTTAAAACACGCTTATAAGGCAAGCTTACCAATATATTTATACTATATACATTTATACAAATAATACTTCAAGTCAATTCAAAAAGCCATCTTCAAAAATGTTTTAATACCATAAATATTGGGGGATAGTGGGTGTGTTTTCAACTACAGCCGTTTGGTTGATTGAATTTCCATCCTATTTTAATTCCAAACACATTTTGAAAATCCACTTTCTCGTAAAAGTAAAAAGTAGGAATTTGGAAAAAACTTTTTATTTTGCCAGTCAAAGGAATGTATACACCGAATTCCATTCCAACAATTTTTATCCCCTTTTTCTACAGTTTGGGGATTCCCGGAATGAAAATTTTCATTCCCGTTTTCCCGGGAAAATTAATTTATTTATAGGTATGTTCAATTTGGTTTAAAATATCAACATTTAATAACTGGTGTGTTTTTAATGCTGTCATATTACAAATTAAAAACGAATGTTATTGTCAAAATATTTTACAAATTATTTTTCATTTTACAAACATTTTACTTTACATCTTTTCAAGATTATATTCGGAATATACAAATTTATATTGAGAAATGTAAATTAATATTAAGGACATATAAATTCATAATGGGTAATGTAAATTTATAATAGGAACATGTTAATTCATAATGAGATATATAAATCATAATTCATTGAGAACAATTAATTCATAATAGGAACATACCAATTCATAATGAAATATACAAGTTTGTAATCAGAAAATCCAAATTCATAATCAGAAAATGCGTTTTCATATTCAAAAAATATGAATTCGTAATGAGAAAATATAAAATCATATTGAGAAAATGTAAATTTTTAATGAGAACATTGATCAAATATGTGTTTCTACGAAAATATCCATAGAAAAACGTATTTTATATACGTGATTTGTGATTTTTTAAGAGCTTGATAACTTTTTAAAAAAAAAAAACGCATAAAATTTGCAAAATCTCATCGGTTCTTTATTTGAAACGTTAGATTGGTCCATGACATTTACTTTTTGAAGATAATTTCATTTAAATGTTGACCGCGGCTGCGTCTTAGGTGGTCCATTCGGAAAGTCCAATTTTGGGCAACTTTTTCGAGCATTTCGGCCGGAATAGCCCGAATTTCTTCGGAAATGTTGTCTTCCAAAGCTGGAATAGTTGCTGGCTTATTTCTGTAGACTTTAGACTTGACGTAGCCCCACAAAAAATAGTCTAAAGGCGTCAA
Organism: Polietes domitor; assembly: GCA_947397865.1. Classification (NCBI taxonomy): domain Eukaryota; kingdom Metazoa; phylum Arthropoda; class Insecta; order Diptera; family Muscidae; genus Polietes; species Polietes domitor. The sequence goes on along the minus strand of OX377619.1, from coordinate 29,988,597 downwards.
ATCGCATGATCTTGGTGGCCAACTTACCGGTCCATTTCTTGAGATGAATTGTTCTCCGAAGTTTTCCCTCAAAATGGCCATAGAATCGCGAGCTGTGTGGCATTTAGCGCCATCTTGTTGAAACCACATGTCAACCAAGTTCAGTTCTTCCATTTTTGGCAACAAAAAGTTTGTTAGCATCGAACGATAGCGATCGCCATTCACCGTAACGTTGCGTCCAACAGCATCTTTGAAAAAATACGGTCCAATGATTCCACCAGCGTACAAACCACACCAAACAGTGCATTTTTCGGGATGCATGGGCAGTTCTTGAACGGCTTCTGGTTGCTCTTCACTCCAAATGCGGCAATTTTGTTTATTTACGTAGCCATTCAACCAGAAATGAGCCTCATCGCTGAACAAAATTTGTCGATAAAAAAGCGGATTTTCTGCCATTTCGAACATTTCGAACCGAACACTGATTTTGGTAATAAAATTCAATGATTTGCAAGCGTTGCTCGTTAGTAAGTCTATTCATGATGAAATGTCAAAGCATACTGAGCATCTTTCTCTTTGACACCATGTCTGAAATCCCACGTGATCTGTCAAATACTAATGCATGAAAATCCTAACCTCAAAAAAATCACTCTTTACATAGCTTCGATTATAAATTTTAGAGTTCCTGATTATGAATTTATATTATCTCATTTTGAATTTGGATTTTCTTATTTTGTATTTATATATCTCATTATCAATTTGTATGTTCTTATTATGAATTTACATTTCTCAATATGAATTTACATTTCACCTGAAAATTTAAACCTGAAAATTTGTAGACTATCGCAGGTAGAAGTGACTGGCACCTACACTAGATTCAAAATTGAAAACGATTAAGGAAACAGATAACTCATATGACGGAGAATGTTATGACGCATTTAATATGTTATAAAAACAGGGGGGAATATTCGAAACTGTAAAAACAATAGAAACATAAAAAATAGTAGTAATTTAATTGTGGTTAAATTATAGACCAAACTGAAGATGTTTGACAGTGAAACAAAACACGAAACGTGCGTCAGCTGTTTAAACCAGTGATGCCAAACAGATAACAGCCAAAAAATCAGCCTATTATCAAAAATTTGTTCGATTTGTTTCCCGGCCGACAGAAACAATGCTTATAATGCATTTTAAATGTTTATAAACCATTTATTTCCTAAAATGAAAACTCTGTAATTACACCCAATTCAAAATCATTAAATTCAATTAATGTTCCTTCCTGCGGGCGCCATTGAAAATAACCTAAAAAGAATGACTCGAAGAAGAAATGCCATTAGAAATGCATTCCAGTTCGTTTCGTTTCGTTCAATTTCAATTGAATTCAATTCAATTCAGCTCAGGTCTGGTCTTATCTTCGTTCCATCATAAATTGCACCTAATAATAAACCAATAAGTACTTACAAAATTACTACACACAACAGCAGAGACACACTCGCACACACACGCGAACACTTAATATACAAACACACATACATCGATATATATATATATATATATACATAGACATGTATTGTTTTAGAAATCTCTCTAGGCTAGAATATGACCATATAAAAGACTGGGCAGAAGCAGGAGGAAAGCAAAAAGAAGGCAAAATCAATAAATATGTCTCGACCTCAATTGATTGTATTGCCGGTGCTGCCACCGGGCAACCGACAAAAGCACGCACACACACACATACGACTGCTGCTGCTGATACCCATACTACTGCAACTGCTGCTGCTGCCGTTACTGATGTTGATAATTAAAAGTGAGTGCAGCTGTTGTTGTTGTTGCTGTAGCCAGCCATTCAACCAACACTAACTACCTCACTACATAGAGACATTAAAGTGGGTCTCACTCATATAATATGAGAGTGTCCTTACTTCACACACTTAGTTTAGTAACTAAACATTGATGGATTTAATTCAAATAAATTTGTAGACCGTCCCCTGATATTGCGGAACATCGACATTCGACTGTCCCATAAATGCAATAAAATATTTAGGACAATTATGATTTTTTGCTAATAGCAATATTTTTTCAATAAATTGTGATTTTTTCATTATTATAAAGAGTGATTATTTTGAGGTTAGGATTTTCATGCATTAGTATTTGACAGATCACGTGGGATTTCAGACATGGTGTCAAAGAGAAAGATGCTCAGTATGCTTTGACATTTCATCATGAATAGACTTACTAACGAGCAACGCTTGCAAATCATTGAATTTTATTACCAAAATCAGTGTTCGGTTCGAAATTTTTTATCGACAAATTTTGTTCAGCGATGAGGCTCATTTCTGGTTGAATGGCTACGTAAATAAACAAAATTGCCGCATTTGGAGTGAAGAGCAACCAGAAGCCGTTCAAGAACTGCCCATGCATCCCGAAAAATGCACTGTTTGGTGTGGTTTGTACGCTGGTGGAATCATTGGACCGTATTTTTTCAAAGATGCTGTTGGACGCAACGTTACGGTGAATGGCGATCGCTATCGTTCGATGCTAACAAACTTTTTGTTGCCAAAAATGGAAGAACTGAACTTGGTTGACATGTGGATTCAACAAGATGGCGCTACATGCCACACAGCTCGCGATTCTATGGCCATTTTGAGGGAAAACTTCGGAGAACAATTCATCTCAAGAAATGGACCGGTAAGTTGGCCACCAAGATCATGCGATTTGACGCCTTTAGACTATTTTTTGTGGGCCTACGTCAAGTCTAAAGTCTACAGAAATAAGCCAGCAACTATTCCAGCTTTGGAAGACAACATTTCCGAAGAAATTCGGGCTATTCCGGCCGAAATGCTCGAAAAAGTTGCCTAAAATTGGACTTTCCGAATGGACCACCTAAGACGCAGCCGCGGTCAACATATAAATGAAATTATCTTCAAAAAGTAAATGTCATGGACCAATCTAACGTTTCAAATAAAGAACCGATGAGATTTTGCAAATTTTATGCGTTTTTTTTTTTAAAAAGTTATCAAGCTCTTAAAAAATCACCCTTTAATTTTGAAATAAAATTAATTAATTACTTTAATGACCAGGCCCACTTGATAGCCTCTGACTATATATCAAAGTAATTGTTCAGAAAGGGAAAACACGAATTTCGAAATTCTATATTCTTTCAGGTTCACAATAGGCGTTTTCTTGGTACCAATTTCATGTCTTTTACCCCAATTTAAGTCTTGAAAGCAGGTGTTTGAAGAAATACTTTTGTTTTGCACGCCTACGAAGTCTGAGAAATTTAAAAAGAGAATTTCATGATTATAGCAGTTTGGTGCTGCAGTTTGATTAGTACCATTTCTATCCCCATTAAAAAATCTTTATGTAGCCTGCCTACAAAATCAGCGGAATGTACACGCCGAATTTTATAATTATCTACCTGCAGTCCTTTGCTCGGCACAAATTCTGTCCCCTAAAGTACGAGTATCGAAAGATCGCATTATATTTCGAATCTACGCACAGAGGGTTGAAATCGCCAAAAATGGAGATTAATTCGGGGAAGCCTGCGGGTCAGGTAATGTTTATATTTTTTGAATATTTATACCATAATCAGTAAAAGAAAAGACAATTTGAGTACAATTTAGTGAAAAAATGGTTTTCCTGGAAAATAAATTAATAATCCGTCCGTGTATATAATCTTGTTATCGAAGTACAAGTCGCAATTATTATCCAATCCCAACGGAACTTGATACAGCTAATTTTTTTGCATCAATGATGGACACTATTAAATTTGAAGCAAATCAGTTCAGATTTAGACATATCCTCCATACAAATGGCACTCCCAATTTGACTTTTTTCGCTCTAGATACCACATATTTTAACCGATATTGTTGAAATTTGACACAACACGTTATATTTCACCTAGAAACATTTATGGTGAAAGTGGGTAACATCGGTTTAGATTTAGGTATAGCTCCCATACAAATGTCGATCCAGATTTGACTTTTCCGCTCTAGCAACAAAATTGTTTACCCAATTTTGTTCGCATTTGGCACATAACGTTATATTGTACCTAGAAACTGCTGTAGTTAAATTCGGTGACATCGGTCCATTGTTTGGTAAAGTCCCCATACAAATGTCCCACCAGATTTGGTGACATTTGTTCATTAAGGACAATGTTTCGAATGTGTCCGGCATTAAACTGTTACAGAAATTTTAATTCATCTAGAATTGGTAGTAAATTACTTGAAATAGGGTAGAAGATGCAGGGTATCATATAGCCGGCATCACCCGACTGTAGTCTTTCCGTACTTGTTATACCCTACACCACTTCGATTTTATATAGGGTTGTTTATAAAATTAAGATTTATTGTGCGACTTGGACCCTCATTCAGCCTCTGTGAATGATTTTCATTAGAAATAATTGTTTCATTTAAGTGTTAAGTAAATAAAAAGACTTATTTTTCATTACAAAATACCTAAATACCTAATACCTAAGTTTTCGTCATATTAAAAATTGCAGTTGTACAATAAAACTGAATGTATAAGCACCCATAAAGAGTGACTATTTTCACAATTTATTTAATAAAATAAATTGGCGCAAAAATGCGCAACATGTAATTGCGGAATATTGAATTGTAATTTAATTAGAAATTCACCATCTGGCGGTATATTACAGAATTCACATTTAAAACTCCACATATATTTTAAAAATACCTTAAATTTAGACATATTTTCAAAAAAATTTTAAAAATATTTCTGAAATACTTACGTTAATTTTTTTTTTTGTAAAATCACTCTAAAATATCTGAACTTAAAGATTCTTTAATCAAAGTGCTACTTTTCACAATGGAGAACAAGATATTAACCTTTGAAGTATGTAAATTTGCAATTTTCAGAACTGTTCGCGTAAAACTCAAAACATGCATGAATTTAAGGCAGTGCAACTGTAAAAGTAAACAACACATGTCATTGACATTTTCGGTAGTGATGTAGAATTTTATATTATTTAATCGTATAATAAACAAATTTCAAAAAAAATAAATTTTGATTTTTGAATTAATCTTCATTTTTGGCGATTTCAACCCTCTGTGCTACGCAACCTGTGCGAAATATACGACGATGTTCACTATTGTAGCTGTAACTCTTTAATTTGTACCAATGTTATCCCTTTTCTCACCGTTCCCCCATAAAAGTAAAATTTTTGAAATTTCCTTGATTTTCCACGTCTATACAGTCGTAGGAATGTACATACCGCATTTCGTTATTCTAGCTGCAGCCATTTGGTCGGTACCAATTTTATCCCTTTTTCCAAATAATTCCCCTTAAAAGTACAAATTTTGAAAATCACTTTATTTTGCGTACACATGCTCTTAGAGGGATATACAATTTCCATATTTTAGCTGCAGTCATTTGTTGGTACAATTTGTATCCCTCTATTCCCATTTTACCCCATTAAAAGTACAAATTTGAAAAAAAAACTTTATTTTACGTGTCTACTCTATTAGAGGAATGTACACACCGAATTTCGTGTTTCTACACCTTTTTCAATTGTAATTCAAAAGCCATCACTTGAAATTCAAACAACACCAGTTGAAGTTCAAAAATTCCATTTGCAATTCAAAAAATATCAATTTAAATTCAAAAAAATCATTTAAAATTCAAAACTCATCGTTTGAAATTCAAAAGACACCATTTGAAATTCCAAACTCGTCATTTGTAATTCAAAATGATAAAACGAGAACAACTACACCATTTTCAAGTGCAATTCAAAAGACACCATTTGAAATTCAAAAAATATCAATTGAAATTCATTTGAAATTCAAAACTCATTGTTTGAAATTCAAAAGTCGTCATTTGAAATTCCAAACTCGTCATTTGTAATTCAAAATGATAAAACGACAACAACTACACCATTTTCAAGTGTAATTCAAAAGACACCATTTGAAATTTAAAAAATATCAATTAAAATTCAAAAAAATGTTATCCTTTTTTGCTCCTTTTAACCCCCTACAAATAAGAATCGCTTAATGGTCCACGTTTACGCTATAAAGGAATGTACATACCATATATCAAACAAATAAAGGGTGATTTTTTAGCTATTATCTTTTTGGCAACACTGGTTTAAACAGCTGACGCACGTTTCGTGTTTTGTTTCACTGTCAAACATCTCCAGTTTGGTCTATAATTTAACCATGAATCGTCTTACAAACGAACAACGCTTGCAAATTATTGAATTTTATTTATTATCAAAATGCGTGCTCTGTTAAGAAAGTTCATCGCGCGCTTCTTCCATTTTATGGTCAGTTTAATCGACCCACTGAAGCGGCTATTCGGGCTGATTTCGCACCAAATTTACATGGTTGGACATTAAGCCACCAACACGCTTGCGTAGAGTGCGAACTGAAGAAAATATCGCAGCTGTATCGGCCAGTGTTAATGATGACCATCAATTATCGATTCATCGCCGTTCGCAGCAATTGGGCCTCTGTTACTCAAAAACGCGAAAATGCCTAATTGACTAATCGGATGGACCATTTGAGGCGCAGTCAAGGTCAACATTTGCATGAAATAATCTTCAAACATTAAATTATATGGACCGTACTATCGATTCAAATAAAGATTTCATGCATTTTTCTGAATTTTATGCGTTTTTTTTGAAAAACGTTGCTATAGCTTTTAAAAAATCACCCTTTATAAGCAGACTTATTCGAAAAACATGTTTAAATACTCGAAATATTAGGGGTATTTTCTGTCCTTGTTAGAGAAAAGCGTTTCCGTCTGATTTCACCCACTTTCAATCCTGACCGATCTACAACTATTAGTATTCTTAGAAAATTTGGACGTCCATGGATCGTCTTAGCATTTTCGACGATCAAGAATATATATATGTACTCAGGTCGATATTTCAAGGTGTTACAAACGGAATGACAAACTTCAATCCTGGAGGTGGAGGGTATAAAAACATTGCAAAATATCTAGTCATAGAGGATTGTTAGAGCAGATAGAGAAAATATAAAGGATTTTTTTTAGGATGGACACATTTGTGTGGCATATACTAGAAGGGGTGTAGCTGAATCATAAATAGTTTATAGATTTGGAGCGATTCTCCGTATGGAATGTATTTAGGTTTTATTTTAAGCGAATATTTGGAATATATATCTCTAAGAAGAAGATATTAAGGCAATATTTTCCATTTATCAATTTGAAGAAAATTATAAAAATTATATTTTGTCATATCTTTCTAAAATATCCATATTTAATATTGAGAGTTTTCTTTCGTTGCCCCTCTCTAATACACACCAACACAATGAGAGTGTACTACACTAGTGTAATTGGCCAGCGGCTGACTGGTGAAACTAATAAACTTAGCCCGAGAGTTAGCCGAGTTTAGTCATCGTCCATAGCCATCGTTGTCGTCGACGCCAACGTCGTTGTGTACGGTTGACCGAGAGTGTAAGTAAGTCAATCATACACTTGAAATTATGAGGACCATGGGCAGCAAATGCGTCGTAGCAATCCATTGCATTGCAACGCAACGCATCCCTTCGATGACGAACTGAATTCCAATTGCCAAAGTCGGTGTGTGAGTGTTCCCCTCACATGGCTTGATTGACATGACTAGGGCACAACGATTTCAAATATTAAAATTGAGGTGATCGACTCACTTATGTTTTCCTCCTCTATCTGAATGAGTACAAAATGAGTTGTAAATATACTTCCATAACTTGCGGAGTCAATCAATTCTCCTCAGAAATAGCAAAATTACATCGGGTTATTGCGACGAAATTTATCGTCATATGAGGAATAATATTTTCCAACAAAAACAAAAATCCATAAAAGGTCTTTCCACAAAATACAAATGCTGTCCCAAATCTTACAGAATATGTTATTATGATAGAAAACCCATTGTTAGATCCAGAAGACTGTGTAAAATTTATTTTATAAAACAATTATTTTCATCAAGATTGGCTGTAAAAAGTGAATTCAGAGTGTTATCAATAAATTGGAAGGTGCATATTAGCGGTGAGAATATATTTACTTAATGGTCCACTTATATGGTCCAAGGCAATATGAACCCAGCAAAGTTCCGTAGGAATCAAATTTTAATCGCATCTCAAAATCCAAATCTGTATTTCCCCCGCTCATTAAGTTCATTTAAAACTTCCAAAAAAGTCTATAATATGTTTATATCCTATAAAAATTTACGAATAGCAATTTCGCAAGTGAATGCGAATGAATTTTTAGAATGGGAAGGTTTTTTGCTGGGAAGGTTTTATTGAAAATTGGGGGCAGGTCTATCACAAAATTTGGGGCCTGTGCCAAAAACATGGGCCTATATAGTTCTGATTCACGTCAGGTATTCCTAGTTGAAATATATCATGATCTGCAACATTTGATTAAGACCCGATGTGAAGGTGAAGGTTCTAGATCGGTAATAGAGTAAAACGGGGCCCCATTTATATGGGGATATACCCATATATCTGACTTTCATAGTAGCTTTTTCTAGTTGAAATATAACATGATCTGTAAAATTTGATGAAAGTCTGATGTAAACTATGGATTCTGGAGTGGTAAAAATAGAAAATGGGGGCCCATTTGTATGGAGGTTATTCCAATATGTGGACCCATATATTTGATTTTTATAGTATGTATTCTTAGTTGAAATGAGAGGTAATAATTCAAATGGGGGCCCACTTGTACGGGCGCTACATTTAAAAGTGGGCCTTTATAGATCACTTTCAAAGTAGGTATTCTTTATTGAAATATAACATGATCTGCAAAATTTTATCAATATCCAATGTAAGATGTGGGTTCTAGAGCGATAATAGTGTAAACTGGGGGCCTTTTGTATGGGGGCTATTCCAAAATATTGACCTATATAGCTGGCTTTCAAAATACGTGTTTCTAGAATAAATGTAACATTGTGTGGAAAATTTGATCAAGATCCGATGTAAAATGTGCATTTTAGAGCAGTAATATTGTAAATCGGAGGTACATTTGTATGGGGGCTATATCAAAACATAGACCCATGTGGTCCACTTTCCCGTGAGCTGTTTCTAGTTCAAATATAACACGATCCTGAAAATTTGGTCATGATCCCATGTAAAATGTGTATTCTAGAGCAGTAATAGTGTAAATTATAGGGATATTTGTATGGAGGCTATATCTAAATCTGAACCGATTTTCTCCAAATTCAATACCGATCGTCCTTGGCCAAAAAAGTGACTGCTGCTTAATTTCATGCCAATCAGACCACAATTGCGACCTGTAGAGTGCGAACAAGCTTAGACGGACAGCAGACGGACGGACAGACGGACATCGTTAAATCGATTCAGCTGGTGATTCTAAGCCGATCCGTATACTTAAAGGTGGGTCTAGCTCAATTATTTCTTTGTGTTACAAACATTTGGCGCGAAACTAACTTATAATACCCTAGTCCACGAAGTGGTGTAGGGTATAAAAAGAATGAACATTAAATTAACAAGTAAATACAACAATAAATAAAATATTAGCATTTAAGATGTACTCTGATTTTTTTTTTCAAATTTGGCAAAACGATTTGTATTTCAACTAGAAACAGCTCTGTTAAAAATGGGCCAGATCGGTTCAGATTTATATATAGTTTCCATATAAATGTTTCCTCCAAGTTGACTCTTTCCGCTCTAGAAACCACATATTTTATCAGATTTTCCTCAAATTTGTCAAAACAACTTATATTTCAACTAGAAACAGCTCTGGTAAAAATGGACCAGATCGGTTCAGATATATATATATATATATAGCTTCAATACAAATTTCGCCAGCGAACTGATTATTTCCGCTCTAGAAGTAACAAATTTTAAAAGATTTTTTTTTCGGCACATCAGCTAATATTTGAAATAGAAACATCCATAGATGTTTCCATCAAATTTGGGAAAGCTTCTCATATATCAACTAGAAAACCTATGCTAAAATAGGTCAGATCGGTTCAAATTAATATATAGCTCCCATTCAAAGTTTGCGCTCAAGTTTTCTTACAAAGTGTTTTTCCTTAGTTATTTTTTCCGAATTTTGCAAGCGCTTTAAATATAATTTTTTAAAATTGTCTTAGAGAATCATGTTTGTGTTTTTTTTTTCAAAGTGACAACCAAAAAAACTCATATTTCTTGGGGAATTTTTTATGAAAAATAAACAGAATTACTTCTTACTTCAATATCTTATGAATAATGTCACGACATTTTTATACCCTCAGCAAAAAAGTGTAACACATTGAAGAAGTGACTTAAGACCCTAAGTATGTTCGGATAAGATCCGTTTCACGACTTTTTAAGCTGTTTGAGCCATGTCCGTCCGTCCGTCTGTCTGGCTGGCATTAAGGAATCAATGCAAACTGTGCACATGGTAAAATTTTTCCCAGACTTAATTAGTGGGCGAAATTGCCACGCTCCTTCTGGTACCTCCCACACAAATGTGTCACAATCCTATGTTAAATTAAAACGTAACTTCCAAACGGATACTCGGGAACTATATTTTAGTATTTGATAAAGATTTTATAATCACTTTAAGGGTGCGGGGTTTATCACGCCCCTTCTCTTACCCCCCACAAATCACCCTAAACTACGTAAAATTAAAGCTGTTATAACTTATATACGGATTCCTGGTTTCCACTATAACTTGATATTTCATCATGTTTTTACAATTCTTTTATAAATGTAAACGCTGGGACCATGCGCCACGAACCTTCTAGTACCTTCCACACAAATTATCCGGGCCAAAGTAAAATTTAAGTCCTTATAATTCCTTATGTTGAGAGTGAGGGTATATATAAGTCGATTTAGCCAACTGACGTTTTCTTACTTGATGTGAAAATAGGTTAACAAAAAAGATAAATTAAAATAATTTTAAAACTCTTTACAAAAATGAACCCTTCCGACAGCGAACTATCCTTATGGTCAGAAGTTACTATTGTTACATTGGATGATAACATAGATATTGAATACTTTATGGACTTATTTAGTTTTATTAAATGGGGTTTGCATGTACATATCGTTACCAAAATATAAGAAAGACTCAACTAAAATTTTTTTGCAAATTGATATTTTTGTTTATTATGACCGAAGTTGTTGTGTTTTGGTTAAATAACCAACAATCTCAATTTGCAAAAAAATGTTAGTTGAGTCTGTTTTATATTTGGGTAACGATATGTATGTTCTTATAAAATTGTTGTTTGCTTTTAAAGAAATATTTCAAAAAACAATTAAATTGGGAAACTTTTCGAGAGCCGCCCTCGTATGTACATTAGAGCGTACCAGGTTAAAAGTAAAAAAAAAAGTTCGCCGTACACCTTCGAATATGAAGTATTATTGAAAGGTAGTTTCAAAAAAATTTTTTTTATTTTTTTATGCCGAACGTAGGGGTCGCGCTTTTACATTTTTCTATATAACTTCTGCATTTATAAACGGATTTTAAAGTGTGATACATCGATGTTTTTGTCCGATTTTTTTGTCTTTGAAGTCATTGAGCTCAAACATGATTCATGATTTTATGCGAGCTTTAATTTTCGATTATTAGAGTGGTACATTAGGGTAGTAGCAACTGAGAAATGATGGGTAAGTACCAGAAGGGGGTGCTTGAGCTCAATGACTTCAAAGACAAAAAAAATCGGCCTCGTCGAGACAAAAACATCGATGTATCACACTTTAAAATCCGTTTATAAATACAAGTTATATAGAAAAATGTAAAAGCGCGACCCCTACGTTCGGCATAAAAAAATAAAATTTTTTTTTTGAAACTACCTTTCAATAATACTTCATATTCGAAGGTGTACGGCGAACTTTTTTTTTGAGGTACGCCCTAATGTACATTGACATATATGAGTATATCTGGTAGAGTTGTGTCGACTTCATTTCAGCCCTCTCTCGCTCATTACTGACACAGTAAAGTAATGAATGTACATAAATACGTCCATACAGTATATATGTATACATGTGTGTAAAGTCGTATCTACGATTGTACACACTCACACACCTGAATGTATGCGTTCATTTTGTACATGGGGATAGATGTGTATTTCCTGTGCGTGTAAACGCTTATTTGCATTTCCGTTTTATGCGTCGGATGTCGTGTTTTGCTAAATATGTACATACAACGTGAATTCTTCTTCACCGGTATGCGGCGACAAACTGTGGGACAATTTGATAAAATGCAGCTAAAAATCAATCATTAGAAAGCAATCAATTTAAGAACTCAAGATCAATGCACTGAGAAAAATATTTCTATTTTATTTTTTACTTTTAGAGGCCAAACTGGTCACTCTGACTGAAAGATTCTGAAGTTTATACGGTTTCGCTAGATGGCATAGAAAAGAAACTGACAATTTATTTAGTTGATTTTCAAATGATTTCGTTTGACTTGCCCGCATCCGAATATACCACTGTGCGGCTGGAATGTGAATGTCAGTCAGTAAGGATGTGGAGCTGGGCCAGCATACTTTGTGGATGGAGGGTTGGTTGGTGTGTTTACTGGCATGTGTGAACGACGATATTCGTTTCCAAAGCAAATGTCTTTAGTTGTTGGCACTGGGGGAGGGTAGAGGGAGCTGCTTGCAAGTTTTGCCGCTTCTTTGGCAAGAAGTGCAAACAACGACAACACCAACCACTCACTGAACACTCCACCGAGTGGCAGTGTTCAATGTAATTTAGTTAAATTCCAAAGTGTTTGCACTGTTGGATGTGGTGTTTGTTGCAATGTGTATTAGAGGGGGGTCGATTAAAAATGATGAAGAACAACACAGCATTTTTATAAAGCCACAAACACAATTTAAAAATGTAAAAACACTTAAAAGACCAGAAATTTTTGTTTTTAATTTTTTCGTTTGCATTTTTTTTTGGTCTGAAATCAATATTTGATTTGAACTGGGATATTGTTCTGGCTCAAGACCATTTTGCATATATATTTAATAGAATGCAAATTTATTTACAAATGGCATAGTGACATTTATTACTTGGCTGCAGACTACCACGATCATGATTTCGACCATGTCAAAAGTCTTTTCAAGTGGCTTCGCAGCGACTTTTCAACATCAAAGCCGGCCTCTATAAGGAGATGATTCTCACAAACGAACGAGAAGCACAACACACTTGCCGAATTTGCGTTTAAAAAATCGCACCAAGACCAAAAAAATTTGTAAATATTAGATTAGACTCTATTGAATTTTCTTCCTCGTTGAACTGGATTTAAAAAAAAAATGGTAATGGAAAGGAGAACCATACTCAACTATACATATCATGTGAGAGGATAACTCACCAGTGACGCTTCTATATAGAGTGTTTGGGTTACTAGCCGTATGTATATTTAAATTTTTACAAATTTACGTATGTGTATTACAGCGTACGAACTTTTTTTTAAAAAGTCGTTATACTTGAACCGGATGATGTACGTCTGAAACTATAGGCACAGCGTCATGAAATCAGGGTAGTTCCCAAATATGACGTAGACGTCGACTAAGAAAGGGTTTTACGAAATTCGTACTTTTAAGGGATAAAATGGGACAAAAAGAGATAAACATCGAACCTTCTTCATGACTAAATGGCAATAGCTAGAAACATGAAATTCGGAGTGTTCCTTGCACTGACCATGAAGAAGAGCTACAGGTAGGGATTTTTCGAAATTTGTACTTTTAAGGATGGAAAGAGACAAAAAGGGATAAAAATGGTACGAATTTAAGAATTGCAGCTATATTCGTGAAAATCGATATTTACATTTCTATGACAACCTACACTTGCAACAAAAATGGATTTTTCGAAATTTGTCCTTATAAGGGTTGAGCGGGACATAAAGAGATAAAAATTGTATCAATTAAAGTATGACAGCTATAGTAGTGAAATTTGGTATGTAAATTCATGGTCAATTCATTTAAGTACTGCAGCTAGAATCGTGAAATTTGGTGTGTAAATTCCTCCGATCACGTAGAAGCGCAGTAAAATTTAATTTGTCCAAATGTGTACTTATAAGGGTTTAGCGGAATAGAAAGGGATAAAAATTGTACCAATTGAAGTATTACAACTATAGTCGTGAAATTTGGTGTGTAAATTCCTCTGACAACGTAGAGTTGCAACATAAATGGATTTTTGGTCATTTGTACTTTTAAAGGGCGAGAGGGACAAAAAGGGATAACAATTTTACAAATGAAAATATTGTAGCTAAAACCGTGAAATTTGGCGTGTACGTTCTTCTGACCACGTAGGCATATAAATGGATTTTTCGAAATTTGTACGTTTAAGGGGTGAGCGGGGCAAAAAAGGATAAAAATGGTACTAACTAAAGTATTACAGTTAGAATCGTGAAATTTGTTGTGTAAATAATTTTTCTAAATTTGTACTTTTAGAGGACTATAGTCGTGAATTTTGGAGTATAATGTCTGACAACGTAGAAACGTAATGTGTACTTTTTGGGAAAGAGTTGCAAAAAGTTATAAACAATTACTATAAATTACTACTTTAGATTTATCTGTATTCACCAAAAGAAAATTAAACAAATAATATTCAAAACAGAGACCGATAAAACTAATTACAAATGACAGGCTTTTCGCATGTGAAGCAGCGGGTACTGCTAGTGTCAAATAAAAGAGAAGAACGCCTATTAAAATACTTTTAGTTTCATGCTTCTATCTGTATCAGTTTATTTATTTTCTTCATATTTATTTTTTTATTTTTCATATTTATTTTTTTAAACTTATACAGATAGAAGCATGCCAATTGAAGTATTTTTAACAGATATTCTCTTCTTTAATTTAACACTTATACCGGTATCATAGGGGGTAAAAAAGTATTTAAAAAAATACAAATTGTATCCTTTGGCTTGTTGGTTTTCGGCACAATAGCGCGCTTTGTTTCCATAAACTTATTAGACAATGAGGAGTGAAAATTTCTCGAATTGAATTTGTCTGTCTAACAGATGATATAAATTTGAAATGCTGACATAATCGAAAAATTACAATGTTTAATTTTTGGAATGATCATAAAATGCATTCCGATTTCATTGTTTTCATGACCCACATGTCTGTGTATGCAGGATTTATTGTGTTTTCTTTTGTGAGCGTATATTTAGGCCATGTTGTAACAACATTCCTTATTAAGGCACCAACATACAACACCAGCAAGTAAATTAAACCTAGACAAACCGCCGATGTGAACGCGTATATACCCACCCATTCACGATATGTTAATACGATGTTGGACAAAATAAAAAGAACAAACAAATTATTTCAAATTATATATGTAAAGAGTGATTTTTTTGAGGTTAGGATTTTCATGCATTAGTATTTGACAGATCACGTGGGATTTCAGACATGGTGTCAAAGAGAAAGATGCTCAGTATGCTTTGACATTTCATCATGAATAGACTTACTAACGAGCAACGCTTGCAAATCATTGAATTTTATTACCAAAATCAGTGTTCGGTTCGAAATTTTTTATCAACAAATTTTGTTCAGCGATGAGGCTCATTTCTGGTTGAATGGCTACGTAAATAAACAAAATTGCCGCATTTGGAGTGAAGAGCAACCAGAAGCCGTTCAAGAACTGCCCATGCATCCCGAAAAATGCACTGTTTGGTGTGGTTTGTACGCTGGTGGAATCATTGGACCGTATTTTTTCAAAGATGCTGTTGGACGCAACGTTACGGTGAATGGCGATCGCTATCGTTCGATGCTAACAAATTTTTTGTTGCCAAAAATGGAAGAACTGAACTTGGTTGACATGTGGTTTCAACAAGATGGCGCTACATGCCACACAGCTCGCGATTCTATGGCCATTTTGAGGGAAAACTTCGGAGAACAATTCATCTCAAGAAATGGACCGGTAAGTTGGCCACCAAGATCATGCGATTTGACGCCTTTAGACTATTTTTTGTGGGGCTACGTCAAGTATAAAGTCTACAGAAATAAGCCAGCAACTATTCCAGCTTTGGAAGACAACATTTCCGAAGAAATTCGGGCTATTCCGGCCGAAATGCTCGAAAAAGTTGCCCAAAATTGGACTTTCCGAATGGACCACCTAAGACGCAGCCGCGGTCAACATTTAAATGAAATTATCTTCAAAAAGCAAATGTCATGGACCAATCTAACGTTTCAAATAAAGAACCGATGAGATTTTGCAAATTTTATGCGTTTTTTTTTTAAAAAAAAGTTATCAAGCTCTTAAAAAATCACCCTTTATATATGGGTGGTTAAATTTTAAGGGCCGATGTTGATTTTGAATAAACGCAAATTATTTAGTAAATTATTGTCATTTCTTATTATTATGACAATATTGGTATGGTTCAATTATGTATGGAACAAAATATCGGCCAAATGGCCGGAGCGACCTCGGCCGTCGATGGTCCAAATGTTCGATGACGTTGAGGCATAATTGAGGTTCTATGCCGTTAATGTGCCGAATTATCTCATCCTTTAGCTCCTGAATTGTTGCTGGCTTTTCGACGTACACCTTTTCTTTTAAATACCCCCAAAGAAAGAAGTTCAACGGTGTCATATCACATGATCTTGACGGCCAATTGACATCGTCACCACGTGAGATAAGACGGCCATTGCATTTGTCGCGCAAAAGAGACATTTTTTCGTTAGCTGTGTGGCAAGTGGCACCGTCCTGTTGAAACCACATATCGTAAACATCCACATCTTCCAATTCGGGCCATAAAGAGTTCGTTATTATCTCACGATAGCAAAGACCATTCACAGTAACTGCCTGACCGGCCTCATTTTGGAAAAATGCGGCCCGATAACCGCACCAAACAGTCACTCTTTGTGGATGCATTGGTTTTTCGACAATCACTCTTGGATTATCATTCGCCCAAATGCGGCAATTCTGCTTGTTGACGAATCCACTGAGGTGAAAAAGTGCCTCATAACTGAAGATGATTTTCTTCGAAAATTGATCATTCACTGTTGCCATTTCTTGTCACAATTCTGACCATTGAGGACGTTTGGAATGGTCAAGAGGCTTTAGTTCTTGAGTCAATTGCATCTTGTAAGCGTGTAAATGCAAGTATTTCATCAACGGACGAGCGTGAGAGGTGCAATTGTTGGACACGACGACGAGTTGAGGTGGACGGCTCTTCAGCCACACTATCCCGAACAGCAGCAATATTTTCTGCAGTACGAGCACGCACTGGTGTCTTCATATCTCCTACAGAAACGGTTTGCTGAAATTTTTGCACGATTTTTCCGATGTGCGTACACATTTGAACGATTGACCGAAAAAATCGCGAAGTGCTCGATATGCATTTAGATTTGAACGTCCATTTTCATAATATGCCTGAATAGCTTTAACGCGTGGCTCGTATGTGTGTCTTTCCATGGTTCAAATTGAGTTAGTCTGAAATTGAGAAATGTCAAATGAAATGCAGAAAAAAACTTGACGTTTAGGTGTGGTTCACATTCAACATCGGCCCTTACAATTTAACCACCCTTTATTTCAATAAAAAAAGGTTCTTAACTTAGATATTAATCCATAGATTTTCTTCAAATAGACCTTAATTTTTTCAGCTATTACAAAATAAAACAAAGTTATTATTTAATTTATAAATTTAAATTAAACAAAAATTAGAAAAATCGATTTGCATCACATTAAGCAAATAGAACAAGTAAAAACGGCGTTAAGTTCGGCCGGGTCGAACTTTATATACCCTCCACCATGGATCGCATTCCACAGAGGTTGTCGATTTTTAAAAAATATAAATTTTAACCAAAACAAATAGAAATATTAAAAAAATAATTTTATAAATAAATATAATATTTTAATTATTTCAAACCACGCTTACCAATACGTTAATTCAAAAAATAAATAGTCTTCTATTTATATTTTCAAAAAGCTTCAATACCATAAATATTGGTAGATAGTGGGTGCTACAGTTGGTTGTATTTCCATTCTTTGTTAATTCCAAAAGTACAAATTTTGAAAATCCATTATCAGACGTGCATAGTGCAATATAACCTAACTTCATGATTCAACCAATTTTTGCCGTAAAAGAAAAAGAACGAATTTGGAAAAAAAAAACTTTTTATTTTGCGTGTCTATGCAGTCAGAGGAATGTATACACCGAATTCCATGGTTGGTACCATTTTTACCCCCTTGACGTTTCTACGCAATTCGAATTTCATCATTCTAGCTGTAGTCGTTTAGTTGTTACTATTTGTATCCCTCTGTACCATTGTAACCCTTGAAAGTACGAATTAGGAAAAAACTTTTATTTTTCATGTCTACGTAGTCATACTCCGAATTTCATGACTCTAGCTGCGGTCATTTGATTGGTACTATTTGTATCCCCTTTTTCTATTTCGACCCCAAAAAGTACGAATTTCGAAAAATCAGTTTATTTTCCGTGTCTACACAGTCAGAGGAATGTATACTCCGAATTTCATGACTCTAGCTGCAGTCATTTGATTGGTACTATTTGTATCCCCTTTTTTTCATTTTAACTCCAAAAATTACAAGTTTCGAAAAATCTGTTTATTTTAAGTGTCTACGCAATTAGAGGAATGTATACACCGAATTTCATGACTCTTGATGTGGTCATTTGATTGATACTATTTCTATCCCCTTTTTCATTTTAACCCCAAAAAGTACGAATTTTGAAAAATCCGTGTATTTTTCATGTCTATGCAATCAGAGGAATGTATACACCTAATTTCATTATTCTAGGTACAGCCGTTTAGTTGGTACCATTTTTATCCCTCTATTCCTATTTTATCCCTTAAAAGTACGAATTTGGAAAAAAAACTTTTATATTATGTATCTACTCAATTAGAGGAATGTACACACCGAATTTCGTGTTTCTAGCTGTTGCCGTTTAATATGTACCATTTTTATCCCTTTTTTGCCCCACTTCACCCCCTACAAATAAGAATCACTTTATGGTGCACGTTTTTGCTATAAGGGGAATGTCAAGGGGAATATCAAGCCAATATAAAAAGAAATATTGAATAAACCTGCTTAAATACGCTAAAATATTAGGGATTATTATGGGTATTTTTAGTGATGGAAAATGTGAGGGAAAAATGTTTCCCTTTGGGCCGATTTCGCCCCGTTTCAATCCCAACCGATCGACGACTATAAGACGCATTTATGGAAAATTTGAACGTTCTAGCTCCTTTCGTTTAGATGCTAGCGTGCTTTTAACAGACGGACGGACGGACATGGCTAGATCGTCTTAGAATTTTATGACGATCAAGAATATATATACTTTATAGGGTCTCAGGTCGATATTTCAAGGTGTTACAAACGGAATGACAAAGTTAGTATACCTCCATCCTGGAGGTGGAGGGTATAAAAATATTTGCAATTAAGGAGGTATTCTTTTTTAATTATATTAATGGCTGAATGCACTGTTATTTTCTGTTCGCTCGGAAATCGTACGAGCGTAAAAGTAAAAATCTTTTTTTTTCACTTGTTATAATCGAATTTAACAATTCATATGGATTGTGTTATTTTTGTTTGGCACAACACTGTCACACTCATACAAGCCGTATGAGTTGTGCGTTCCTGTTTATTCATTAAACGCGCATTGGCACAATTGCTTTATTCAACCTGATATCGTCGCAGCTGCGAAGTAAATATATATGACCGAGTTTTTGCAACTCTCCATACATCCATCCATACATGCATATGTGTGTATATATCTTGTGGTCCTTGTGGTCGTGTGATTAAACAGGATGAACAAAACTAGAGACACAGAAGGCATGGCTGCATGAATACTGTATTTTATATTTTCTATTGAAAATGGATTTAATTGTGTAGTCATCACACGAAGTCAGTTTAAATTGAAATAAGTAGAAAAATATATCAAGGAAAGTTTTTGAAAAAATTTTCAATTTTTAAAATTTTGGGATACTGTTCCTAAATTGGTATACATTGTAAAATTGTATTTGTTTGTAACACCCAAAAGGAAGGGAGATAGACCCATTGTTAATTATACCGATCGAATCACTTTTTGAATGTCCGTCTGTCTGTCCATCTATTCTTGTAATCACGATACAGATTGCAATTGTAGACAGAATTAAATGAAACTTTGCACAACGAAGTTTTTCGAGATAAGGACGAACGCTATTTAATTTGAAGAAAATCGGTTCATATTTAGATATAGCCCCCATACGAATTTCACTCCCGATTTGACTCTTTTCACTCTATAGACCACATATTGTATCAGATTGTCTTCAGATTTGGCAAAACATCTTATATTTAAACTAGGGACACCTATGATGAAAATATGTCAGATCTGTTCAGATTTATATATAGCTACCATACAAATTTCGTCCCCGTTTTAACTTTTTATGCTCTAGATACCACATATCTTCTTCAAATTTGGCAAAATATCTTATATTTCTGCTAGAAACACCCTTGGTGAAAATGGGTCAGATCGGTTCAGATTTATATTAGTTCCCATATAAATTTCGCTCCCGATTTCACTTTTTTGATTCTATAAACCACATATTTTACCAGATCATCTTCAAATCTTTCATAATATCTTATATTTCAATTAGAAACACCCATGATGAAAATTGGTCAGATCGGTTCAGATTTACATATAGCTCCCATACAAATTTTCCTCCCGGATAAACTTTTTCCGCCCCAGACACCACGAATTTTCACCGAATTTCTTCAAAGTGAGCATAACACCTTATAAAGAGTGATTTTTTTGAGGTTAGGATTTTCATGCATTAGTATTTGACAGATCACGTGGGATTTCAGACATGGTGTCAAAGAGAAAGATGCTCAGTATGCTTTGACATTTCATCATGAATCGTCTTACAAACGAACAACGCTTGCAAATTATTGAATTTTATTATCAAAATGCGTGCTCTGTTAAGAAAGTTCATTGCGCGCTTCCATTTTATGGTCAGTTTAATCGACCCACTGAAGCGGCTATTCGGGCTATTGTGACTAAATTTCGCACCAAATTTACATTGTTGGACATTAAACCACCAACACGCTTACGTAGAGTGCGAACTGAAGAAAATATCGCAGCTGTATCGGCCAGTGTTAATGATGACCACCAATTTTCGATTCGTCGCCGTTCGCACCAATTGGGTCTCTGTTACTCAAAAACGTGGAAATGCCAAAATTGGACTAAGCGGATGGACCACCTAAGACGCAGCCGCGGTCAACATTTAAATGAAATTATCTTCAAAAAGTAAATGTCATGGACCAATCTAACGTTTCAAATAAAGAACCGATGAGATTTTGCAAATTTTATGCGTTTTTTTTAAAAAAAAAGTTATCAAGCTCTTAAAAAATCACCCTTTATTTGAACTGGAAGAACTTATTGTGAAAGTTACTCACATTTTTCCATGTTTGGATATAGCCCCAATACAAATGTTCTTTTCGATTTGACAAATCGGACCAGGTCATATTAGTCTATGATTGGGAAACATACAACAATTCTTCCCGTTTTAACTTTTTTACCGAGTTGAGTTGTATTCGGATAGAACGTGGAGTTTATCATATAGTCGGCCCCGCCCGACTTTAGCCTTCCCTTACTTGTTTTGATATCATTTTCGTGTTTGCAGAACCAAAATACATCAGAAAATGTTATACACAACCCTTCAACAAATTTTCTGTTGTACTCGGCGAAAATTTGAATTGGAGGAAAATGTTAAAAAGAAATTTAACCATATTTTTTAAGATCGCCTCGATAGTTATATCGCATAGTTATATCAACCATAAATCTTAACTAAGTATAAATTTTACAGTCAAGCCAAACTTTTCAATTTAGACTTGAATTTTTCTTTTGCAAACTTTTCCCAACAACACCAACCCCACAAACGTTGGAAGATCTGTGTTTAACTAACATATTCGGACGGTTCTTCATACTTTCTGGGAAATGTAAACCAAACAATTGTAACAAATGTGCAAAGAAAGTTTTTTTTCTTTTTTTTCAATTTCTTGCTAATACAGATTAAACTTTTCCAAAAATGTAATGCAATCCCTGATAGTCGTTTCTCTGTTTGTTGCACGACGCACTTACACAGACGACATAGACGACTGGGCGGCGCACAGTGGAATATTTTCATACAATCTGCGGCAAAAATTAGAAAAATAGAAATTTCACACACACATTCCATATATCGTCAAATTAGATCAAAAACAAAAAATCCGCCCACAACCACGCCTACCTTCCATGTAAGTTAAAAAGGAAAAAATTTCATAAATTTCTTATTTTAATATATATGTTAATACAAATCATTGCCAGTGATTTCAATTGAGCCTACAATTAAATGAAAATTGTCAATACCAGTTTTTTACGATTTTCGAAATTTTTGATACAATTTTTTATTTTATTATTTATTTTTTAATCGATGACAAACGGCTATTATAACTTTATAAATAACATGTGCTCTCATGCCATAAAATCCTACATCCCTAAGGTATGCTTTAAAAAAAATTCCAAAATACATTAACAGGGAACAACGAAGAAAATTTGGCTTCGAAGGTTTTATCATTTCAGTAATTACATCGATGTACGCAGCTATAAGCAAAATATTCTTTTTAAAGTGAATAAATAAGAAAATACTTTAACAATATTTGTAAATGCCGAGACATCGGTCGGCCTCGCGAATATAGTTAGATATTGTACAAACTTAGCAATAATAAATAAACAGAACCTTCAGCTAAAGCACTATCTGAAAAGGAAAGCAAAAACGTAATTACACTTTTTTAAATGCAAAAGAACACCTCAAAAGCTCCTGTTTTCTACGAACTAAACCAAATTCCGATATGCAACATGGTTTCCGAGATACATCCCAATAAAATAACCTCTATTAGGATGAAATTTTCAACTATTTTAGGATTCATGAACTTTAAATGCAACCACAGGTAAATTTAGCCGCGATATTGGCAAAATCTTTTAGAATATGTTAAATAAGAATGTCCTTTGCAAAATTCAATCAGTAGAGTCGAGATTTGGGAGCACACTGTGCGTCGGGCTCTTGTAGGCCAAATAGGATTTTTTACAACGAACGAATGAGTGTTTCCAACATCGTTAGCATCATCATCATCAAGTTGAGGCAGTAACATAGCAGCCAGCCTTCATGTGAAAAGTGTACACAAAAAAACAAGAAGCCAAACGAGATGCAATGATGGCGGCCCAGCTGAGACTTCAAATTGCCACTGTTACTGCCACATACAACTCAATTCAAAGCAAGATGTACATCCGCTTCCTGACATACCTAACATCACTTACATCCGCCCCCATACTCCACATTGTTGTTGCAAGTCCGTTGTCTAAACTCATCCGTTGTCCATCATCGTCAGAGTTTTTTTGGATTTTTTCATTTTAGTTTTCTTTTTTTTTTTTTTGAAAAAGTCTGAAAACATTATTGTAAATAGTACGTAGTAGTAGCAGCAGTTCAAGTCATGGAGGAATAGAATTTGCTATTCTTCGATGTAGTTCTATTTTTACTCCTCAATACAACATCCGCCATCCACCCCTCCCCAGGCAGCCTTCTTCTACATGGCAGTAACAAATTTCGTAGCATGTTAGTGCCTTTTTTAAATTAAAATATTTGTTTTCCTTGTTGTCTGTCTGTCTGTTGCCGAAAAGTGCAACAATTTTAAACCGAGAGAATTGCTATCAAATATTCTACATTCTACTGGTGTTGTGTGTGAAAATGGTGTTGCCACTAATATTTCATGAGAAAGTTTAGTTTGCAAATAAAAACTATATACATTTTAACAACAACAAAATATATATGTATAGGTACATTAGGAAGGATTGTTAAATGAATAGTATTTGCTTTCAAATTGACATTTGTAGGAAAGCACTGGAAATGAAAGATAAAAAAGATATTTAAAGAACAAAATAAATATTAAAATCGATGCGAATTTAAAGATCATCGCACTGATGTGCGTATGATTGTTATTAATTTGAAGTGACACGTTGCGTATTAGTAATATTTATTTAGACCAGGTAAATGTTATCCATACTCTTTGTGATATTTTTAGCATTTAAAGGGTGAAGGAATGTATTTTAAGTATTTTTATTGGATCTCAATGTGTAAAATAATGAGAGATTTTAACTGGGTTAACCAAAAATTGTATTTTTTGCAAAAAAAATAATTTTAATGAAAACTTTAATATCGCAGTTAAGTGGTGTTTTACTCCTTATTAAATGTGTTTATTAATATAATCACAAATGGTACGGTAACCTTGGAAAATAATGCGCAAACACTTTGACAAAAAGTTTATGAAAACACACAAAAATACTACAAACGTTCAATAATTCGACCAATATGTTAATCTAAGACATAAGTAAATGTTAATGTATAGGTACATTAGGAAGGATTGTTAAATGAATAGTATTTTTGACATTTGCTGATATTTGTAGACATTTGTAGGAAATCACTGGAAGTGAAAGATAAAAACAATATTTAAAGAACAAAAAAAATATATGCGAATTTAGAGATCATCGCACTGATGTGCGTATGATTGATATTAATTTGAAGTGCCATGTTGCGTATTAGTAATATTTATTTAGACCAGGTAAATGTTATCCATACTCTTTGTGATATTTTTAACATTTAAAGGGTGAAGGAATGTATTTTAGTATTTTTATTGGATCTCAATCTGTAAAATAATGAGAGATTTGAACGGGATTAACCAAAAATTGTATTTTTTGCAAAAAATTAGTTTTAATGAAAACTTTAATAACGCAATTAAGTGGTGTTTTACTCCTTATTAAATGTGATTATTAATATAATCACAAATGGTACGGTAACCTTGAAAAATAATGCGCAAACATTTTGACAAAAAGTTTATGAAAAACACAAAAATACTACAAACGTTCAATAATTCGACCAACACGTTAATCTAAGACATAAGTAAATATTTATTTTTAAATTGCTTTTTAAGTACAACACAAAAAAATTACAAGGGAAAAACGATTTGAGTAGCAACGAAATCCATCAAAACTTTATGTCCGCGCGGTGACTGGAAATAATTTTTATATTTCTATGGACTACGACCCAGCCTAATATGCATACGTCTGAATTCGTAGATGCGCAACATATATGGATTTTTCGAAATTTGCACTTTAAAGCTGAAGTAGCACAACAAGGGATACAAGTGTTGGATTTGGACTCCGAAATAAATATCATCACACAGACTAGAATTTTTGTATACACTTAAGAAGGAAATTCCTAGATTAAGGGATTCTCGGAAAAGTAAATACAAAATGGTTAATAGTGAGACAAAATACAACAAATACCGTCTTTTTTGGCTTGGAATCTGGTAGATGTGTTTCCGTGTTTGAAATAGAAGGCATTTGGTAGTAATAAAATAAAATAAAAACGAATTTAAAAATTGCGTATTATAATCGATGCGAATTTAAAGATTATTGCACTATGATTGATATTAATTTGAAGTAACACACTGCGTATTAATAATATTTATTTAAATTTAAGATTTGCCTTCCCAATACTCACACGGGTGACCATTTTGTTTTGATATACATTAAAACCTTTGATATGCCTTTTGATATGGTATGACTCAAATAAACATAATAAAGATCTAAAAAGGTTTATGTATAATAATTTCTGATGTATTTTGGGTTCCTAAACTCGATAACGATATTAAAAATTTGTTATGGTATTTTTATACACTCCACGAGAGTATTATGTCTTTGTGCATTTGTTTGTAACACCCAAAAGGAAGTGAGTTAGACCCATTGTTAATTAGACCGATCGATTTTTGAATCGATTTAGCAATGCCCGTCTGTCTGTCCGTCCGTCCATCTATTCTTGTAATCAAAGTACAGGTAGTAATTGTAGCCAGAAACAAATTAAACTTTGCACCATGAAGTTTTTCGGGATAAGGACGAATGCTATTTAATTTGAAGAAAATCGGTTCAGACTTAGATATAGGCCTCATACGAATTTCACTCCCGATTTGACTCTTTTCACTCTAGATACCACATATTTTAACAGATTTTCTTCAAAATTGGCAAAACATCTTATATTTTAACTAGAAACACATGTGGTGAAAATAGGTCAGATTGGTTCAGATTTATATATAGCTCCCATTCAAATTTCGCTCCCGATTCGAAACAACATATTTAAGCACATCTTCTTCAAATTTGCAAAATATCTTATATATCTTTCCACTAGTAACACCCATGGGTCAGATCGGTTCAGATTTACATATAGCTCCCATACAAATTTCGTTCCCGGCTTGACTTTTTCCGTCCAGAAACAACGTATTTTCACCGAATTTCTTCAAATTGAGCATAACACGTTATACTTGATACCTGGTAGAACCTATTGTGTTAGTGGATCACTTCATTCCATGTATGGATATAGCCCCGATACAAATATTATTTTCGATTTGACAAATTGGACCAGGTCATATTAGCCTATGATTAGGAAACATACAAAAATCCTTCCCGTTTTCACTTTTTTCCGAATTGAATTGTATTCGGATAGAAAGTGGAGTGAATCATATAGTCGGCTCGCCCGATTCCCCCCGCCCTTTCCTTACTTGTTTTTATTAAAAGTCCTATTTTCGACGAACATACCATAAATATTTGTTCTCTCATTTTGGAAATATAAATTCGGCTACGAATATTGTGAAATACATTTTTATTTTTTTTATTTATTATGAATTACAATACAAAGTAAATTTATATTCTAATTTTGGTCCAGGGATTGAGCCGGGGTGACCAAGACCATTGTAGCTAGTTGTTGCAGCGACAGACCAGAGCCTCTGGTGGGAATCGAACCCACAACCCCCACGCTGATAGCCGAGCACGCTACCAACTCGACTACCGGGACGCTCTGCGAATTACATTTTCACATAGAAATGGTTGTTTAGGAACAGCCATTAAAAAATTGGGAAAAATTTTTTTTTCTATTTTTGCTGGCACGAAAAAAAAACAGAAAAAATAAAAATGTCCGAAAAAACATTATATTTTATTTTTTAATAGCCAATATTCAAACGCAAAAAAAAAAGTTTATATGAAAAAAATCTGTGGATAAATGTAGACGCAAACGATTTAAAAAAAAAAACTTAATTTAATTTAATAAATTAGATAACAGAATATTTATTTACATAAAAACATAAACAAAATAATTTTTTCAAACTTGTTTTCTATTTTTATGATCTTTTTCGAGCCAGCAAAAATTGATTTTTTTGAAAAAAAAATATTTTTTCCCAAATTTTTAGAGGCAATGTGTAATATGATGTGATT
Source organism: Polietes domitor (assembly GCA_947397865.1). NCBI lineage: Eukaryota > Metazoa > Arthropoda > Insecta > Diptera > Muscidae > Polietes > Polietes domitor. The sequence goes on along the minus strand of OX377619.1, from coordinate 29,961,423 downwards.
TACACAATGCCTTTAATTAAATCTTAATTTTAATAAAAAAAATCTTAAATCAAAATTTTAATTTTAATAAAAAAAAATAAAAAATATTAATGAACAAATTTTTAGGTTGATTTTATGAATTATTATGCCTCGAAGCACACAAAAAAACTGTTTGGCTTTGAGAAATAAAATGCCTTAAAAGTATATTTTATAATATAGGAACGGATTTAAAGATCGTCGCACATGTGTGCGTATGACTGATATTAATTTGAAGTTACACGTTGCGTAATGATAATATTTATTTAGATCATTCATATGTTATTCATACGTTTTGTTTAACTCCACAATTTTTGCGCTGGGCTACAATTATATGAAAATGTTAGCCATTGTAGCGAATTTATAGATTAAATATGGAAAAGTTATCTAATGTAGTGGTAAAATTTATGGAATAAAAAATAATAGAACAAAAAATATAATTAAACATTATAGGAAAATGTATTTGGTTATTCAATAACACTATGCATCAAAGAATTGTCGAAGGGCTATGTACAACATTTTCTAATGTATTTTGACTTTCTAAACTCGGAAACGAAGATTGGCTAAAATCCCATATATTAGAAAATAATATAAAATATTTGTGAAGGGTATTCTTTTGTGGACCATATCGTATCTCAACTATATAATTAAAATAATAAAATAATTGTCTTAGCTTAGAAGGCAGACATCCTTGAATAGACAATCTAATTTAAACAAGAAAATGTAGAAATGCGTTTGAAAATATATTTTATCTAATTAAAAAAACCACTTTCTATGCAGACCTAAATAAATTTATCCTGATAGCTGATTAATTTATTTAGGTCTGCTCAGAAAGTGACTAATTATCACTTACTAAATTACTAAGTAAATAAAGTTAACAAAAATATGTACATGATGGAAACTCATTCTCTAAATGGAAACACTACAAAGATATCTTCGAAAAACACCGTGCGTATAATTGATATTAATTTGTGGTAACATGTTGCGTATTAGTAACATTTATTTAGACCGGGCACATCGTATTAATACGTTTTGTGGAACACAAAATTGCTTCTACTTTTTTAACGTTTATGTATAAGGCAAATATATTACAAAATAATATAAAATATTTGTGAAGGGTATTATTTTGCGTCTATAAATAGGACATAAGATATGGTCTCAACTAAACAATTAAAATAAGTGTCTTAGCTTAAAAGGCAGACATCCTTGAATAGACAATCTAATTTAAACAAGAAAATGTAGAAATGCGTTTGGAAATCTATTCTATCTAATTAATAAAACCACTTTCTGAGCAGACCTAAATAAATTAATCAGCTATCAGTTTGACTAATTATCAATTACTAAATTACTAAGTAAATAAAGTTAACAAAAATATATACATGGTGGAAAACTCATCCTCTAAATGGAAACACTACAAAGAAATCTTCGAAAAACACCGTGCGTATAATTGATATTAATTTGTGGTAACATGTTGCGTATTAGTAACATTTATTTAGACCGGACACATCGTATTAATTACGATTTGTGGAACACAAAATTGCTTCTACTTTTTTATCGCTTATGTATAAGGCAAAATTAACCATTAACTTGTTACAAAATAATATAAAATATTTGTGAAGGGCATTTTCGGGCTATTTAACCAAAACAAATTAAAAATCATATATTTTTAATTCTTTTACGTCTATAAATAGAGGCATAATTTATACATTTATCCATAGATCTTTTACATTTTTGAACTTTTTTTCGATTTTTTTTATCGATTGATTTTTTTTTTCGATAAAAAAAAAAATATATTTTTTTTCAATTCTTTAAAGACTGTTCCTAAAACGACTATTTCTATGTCAAATTGAAATTTGCAAAATTTTTAGCCATCAAAGATACCTTTTATTAAACATATAATCGGGTGTTATCGGACCTTTATTTCCAAAATGAGAGAACAAATATAAAAGGTACACGACGAAGTTTAGAATTTTAGCAAACATTTAAAAACAATATCCATAAAAAATCGGTATGTCTCACTACACACAAAAAATATTTTTTTAGGTTTCGGATACAATTTTTTTATTTTTTGTTGCATATTGTTCTTCAAAATCTTAATTAAGACCGAATTAAAAAATATTTAATGAATGAAATTCATTAATGGTATTTAAAGGACATCGCACAGGTGTGCGTACGACTGATATTTATTTGAAGTGAGGCATTGCGTATTAATAATATTTATTTAGATCAGCTAAATATTGTCCATTCGCTTTATGGAAGACAACATTTCTCGTGATATTTGGCAAAATTAGAAAAGGAAAAAACAGTCTGAAGATTGATAACTAATTACAAGTAGATTTCAAGAACAAACAAAAATAATTAAATAAAAATTAAACGTAGCTATTTAAATCAAAAATATGAAATTTTTTTAAGGAAATGTCAAAAACTGATTTAATAACTCAACAGTAGTTACTATTTTTACAACTTTGAAACTCAAAGTATTCCATCCCCCTCAACCACCAGGGAAATATCGGAAACTACAAAAACCACAAAATCTTAAGAAAAGCCTAGTATTTTAAGCAAATACAATTTCCTTCTTCCTTCATAGCAATCCTTCCTCCTCCCCCCTCCTTGCATAATAGCATAGACCCGCCTCGTGACAAAAAGAGACAAGGGAGAAGAAGTTAACACACAAATACTCTTGTGGAGCCAACACAACAAGCCAAACATACTTTTACTGCTCATTTAATTCAATATTACCCCCAAGTATAGCAATCACACACTCAAACACATACATACTCACTCAGCTCAGAGACATATAGAAATATTTTTACTAAAATTAGGTTACCATTCTTCAGACATACGAACGGGGGTTGGGGTGTGGTGGTGGTGGTGGTGCATAATACAACCATGTCGGGCACATTTCTATGGATTGCCGTCGTCGTCATCGTTTCAAACACAAACAAATCACATTACCTGACAACACACAAATCATGTTCATCGTTCTTGGTAATAGTAGTTATGTACGAGTCTGTCTGTCTGTCTACCCTTCACATTACCAGGAGATATACAGTCATAGGATACATACATACAGACATACGATATTATATCGATTTACTGACAATAAAAAGGAATAGCTATAAAATAAAACATTTTCAAATCATAACCTTAGATTTATTCCATGGTTGAAAAAGGGGTAGTTAGTGTTCAAAAGTGGGAGGGAGGTGAGTGTGGAGGAGAACAATTATAAGACACAAAAGTTCCTTTAAGAAAATTAGTGTCCACCCAAAATTAGCTCAACTAAATTGATAATGATAATGAATAGACAAGCTAATTTGAACAAAAAAATCTAGTAATGCGTTTCAAAATATATTTTATCTAATTAATACGACCACTTTCTTAGCAAGCCTAAATAAATTAATCAGCTTAGTTTAACTAATTATCACTTATAAAATTACAAGTACTAATTACTAAGTAAATAAAGTCAACAAAAATATGTATTTGGTGGAGAACTCATCAGCTAAATGGAATACATGACAGAAATCTTCGAAAACTACTGTGCGTATGACTGATATTAATTTGTAGTAACATCTATTTAGACCGAGCACATCGTATCCATACGTTTTGTGGAACACAAGATCACTTGTATTATTTTTAATTTAATTTAAAAAATCTAGAAATGTTTTTCAAAATATATAATTTTTTTTTAATTATTTATTGGTTGGCTAACTAATACGACCGATCACTTTCTGAGCAGACCTAAATAAATTAGTTTGACTAAGTATCACCTATTAAATTAAATACGACGTAAGTACTAATAACACTATAACAAAATAAGCGGGCAAAAAAAATATTTATAACGGTTGATTTTTTAAAAACTATAGGAAAGTTTTTCAAAAAAAAATAACACATAAAATTCAGAAAAATGTATGAAATCTTTATTTGAATCGATAGTACGGTCCATATAATTTAATGTTTGAAGATTATTTCATGCAAATGTTGACCTTGACTGCACCTCAAATGTTCCATCCGCATACTCTTTCCAACATTTCGGCCAGTATCTCAGGAATAAATGCTTCAATTTTGTCTTCCAATGCGTCAATTGAAGCGGGCTTGTCTGTATAGACATGAGCTTTAACATAGCCCCACAAAAAAATAGTCTACTGGAGTACACCACAAAAAAATCTTCGAAAACTACGGTGCGTATGACTGATATTAATTTGAAGTAACATGTTGCGTATTAGTAACATTAATTTAGACCGGGCACATCGTATTCATACGTTTTGTGGAATACAAAATTACTTGTACTATTTTAAACCATAATTAACCATTACACTTGTTAAATATTCAATATTAAGTCATAAAATATTATATTAATAAGTATATTGATCAACAACAAAACAAAAATAATTATCCCTATTAATATTATAAAACCTTAGTGTAGTCTGTCTGTCTGTTTGTTCCGCAATCACGTGTAAACGGCTGAACCGTGTTTTTAAGCTAGAAGGCTGAAAATTGGAACGTATATATTACTGACCACGAGAAAGATAAATATGATGCCGGATTTTGAATTTTCGTTTCGTGGGTGGTTGGGGCGTGGCAAGTGTTTTTGAGAGGTAGTAGGCTGAAAATTGGTACATATATATTACTGACCACAATAAAGATCAATTTGATGCCGAAATTTGGATTTTCGGTTCGTAGGTGGTGGGGGCGTGGCAAGTGTTTTTTTAGCTAGAAGGGTGAAAATTGGAACGTATATATTACTGACCACGATAATATCAATGTGATAAGATCAATATGAAACCTGATTTTAATTTTACCATTTGTTTTTTGCCTGGCGAAGAGGGCGGTGTTCAGTATTACAATAAAGAAATACATAGGTCATAACTTCTACCTTTATACATAGATTTTTTTCAACTATACCTTATTCTTCGTTAAAAATACTGATATTATAAAGATAAAAAATAAAACTTATATTATTTCGCGCTATTTATAAAAAAATTAAAAAGCATAACTTCTAAAATTTCCCATAAATCCTTTACATGTAGACATTATTTACTTAGAATGTTGGCTATTAAAAAATATAAGAAAATATTTTCTTCAATTTGTTTTCTATTTTTCATAGTTTTTTCGTGTCAGCAAATTTTTTTTCGAAAAAAAAATCTATTTTGTCTCAATTTTAAGGAACTGTCGTTCCTTTACAGCACTCATAATTACCTTTAATTTAACATATAAGCGGGTGTTATCGGACTTATATTTCAAAAATGAGATTACAAACATTAAAGGTATCTCCGGTGAAAAAGTGTGCCTTAATGCACTCGAAAAATAAATTTGTAGGTATTAGGACACAACAATTTTATTCTTTGTTACGTAGTGTTATTGATTAATAATGTCGTGCTGTTTCGAGAAAATCAATAAAAGTCCTTTCCTTTCCAGACCTAAATTAAATTAGTTTGACTAAGTATCACCTATTAAATTAAATACAACGTAAGTACTAATAACACTATAATAAAATAAGCGGGCCAAAAAAAAAAATATATATGGCGGAAAACTCATCGTCTAAATGGAATACAATACAAAGAAATCTTCGAAAACTACTGTGCGTATGACTGATATTAATTTGAAGTAACATGTTGCGTATTAGTAACATTAATTTAGACCGTATTAGACTTATCGTATTCATACGTTTTGTGGAACACAAAATTACTTGTACTATTTTTAAAGCTTAAGAATTAACCAATACACTTGTTAACTATTCAATATTAAGTCATAAAATATTATATTGATCAACAACAAGATAAAAATAACTATATTACAATAAAGAAATATATCATAACATCTACCTTTATAAAGAATGATTTTTTACCTGTTATCTTTTTGGCAACACTGGTTTAAACAGCTGACACACGTTTCATGTTCTGTTTCACTGTCAAACATCTTCAGTTTGGTCTATAATTTAACCATGAATCGTCTTACAAACGAACAACGCTTGCAAATTATTGGATTTTGTTATCAAAATGCGTGCTCTGTTAAGAAAGTTCATCGCGCGCTTCTTCCATTTTATGGTCTGATTAATCGACCCACTGACGCGGCTATTCGTGCTTTTGTGACTAAACTTCGCACCAAATTTACATTGTTGGACATTAAACCACCAACACGCTTAGGTAGAGTGCGAACTGAAGAAAATATCGCAGCTGTATCGGCCAGTGTTAATGATGACCATCAATTATCGATTCGTCGCCGTTCGCAGAAATTGGGCCTCTGTTACTCAAAAACGTGGAAAAGCCAAAATTGGACTAAGCGCAGTCAAGGTCAACATTTGCATGAAATAATCTTCAAACATTAAATTATATGGACCGTACTATCGATTCAAATAAAAATTTCATGAATTTTTCTGAATTTTATGTGTTTTTTTTTTTGAAAAACTTTCCTGTAGCTTTTAAAAAATCACTCTTTATAACAAAGCTTTTTAAAATGAAGAAACATTTAAAAATATTTGTTTTTGTTTAACCGATATCTGCAATATATATATGATTTTAAGAAACATCCTGTTACTCATGTCCTGTATATATTAGAACCCCAAGACTCTATAGAAGTCATATTTAGGCCCATACCTCTTCAAAAAGCATAGTAAGTTTTATATGTTTATTAAAAAGAAAATTCGGTAATGAGAGGGTTAAATGTCCTTTTTGGAAGGACTTTTTTGATTTTCTGGAAAAAGGGGTCAAATACGGGACTAATAACGAGAGAAGCTAGAGGGTTAAGAACTTCCACAAAAATAATCCTCATACAATTCTGCAATATAGTTTTGTCAATAAGAATTCTCTCAGACAAAAAAGTGAAAAGTCGCTGCGAAGCCACTTGAATAGACTTTTGACATGGTCGAAATCATGATCGTGGTAGACTGCAGCCAAATAAAAAATGTCACCTTGCCATTTGTAAATAAATTTGCATTCTATTAAATATAGATGCAAAATGGTCTTGAGTCCGGACAATATCCCAGTTCAAATCAAATTCTCTCAACACTTTTCTCACATCACACTTTGACCAAAATAACACTGTAAAAAGAAACTCAGACCAGCTGGACTATAAGTTTATTCTACAAAAATTGTCTACACAACATGCCTTTTAAAATTTCAATCAAAAAGTCTTAATTTGTTGGGCAGTGTTATTAATACTACATAATATAAATAATATTATATAGTTTTAATCTATTTAATATTAATTTAATTTAATATTTATTTACATTATATATTAGTTTATATTAAATAAATATTTTGTTAAGTTTCCTGTTGACAGTTCTACCGAACAAAATGGTTTGCTTTAATTACTCACCACTCACAACAGAGAACAGCTGAGATGGTTAGAGTGCCGTAGCAGCAACCAAAAGATCCGCTGTTCTACACCCGGTAGAGGTGGATTTTTTAAAACATAAATGGAAACTACACAATTTTCAGGTGTAATTCAAAAGACACCATTTGAAATTCAAAAATTATCAATTGAAATTCAAAAATATAAATTGTATTACAAATGGAATAATTTATGAATTTCAAATGAAAACTTTTGAATTTCAAATGTTGTCTTTTGAATTACTTATGACGAGTTTTGAATTGCAATTGACGAGTTTTGAATTACATATGAAGAGTTTTGAATTTCAAATGAAGTCTTTTGAATTTCAAATGATGTCCTTTGAATTTCAAATGATGTCTTTTGAATTTCAAATGATGTCTTTTGAATCCCAAATGATGTCTTTTGAATTTCAAATGTTGTCTTTTGAATTACAAATGAAGAGTTTTGAATTTCAATTGACATTTTTTTAATTTCAATTGACATTTTTTGAATTGCAAATGGAATTTTTGAATTTCAACTGGTGTCTTTTGAATTTAAATTACAATTGAAAAAGGTGTAGTGAAAAAGTGTTTTGTTTGCAAATACTTTAAAATAACTTTTAAGTCTTTTAATATACACGAGATAACCCAAAATAGCAACCATTTTTTGATAGGCCACTCTTTACACCACAGACTATAAATCAAAACTTGGCGAATGTTCAAATTTTCCATATTTGAAAGCTCACAGCTCAGCTTCAGTTTGTCTAATTTGGTCCACCTTCCATTTCTAAACACGAAACCACTTCTGCTAATTCTATGTAAAATTTCATGCATGTATGCCACTGCCACTTTCATATTTATTTCCAAAAAATCAAAATTCCCCCACTGTGCGGCCATCGCACCTGGATGATTGTGTTATCCTCTCCACCGTTTGCTGCTTATGTTGCCTACCAAATCAATTTGTCCATTTAAAGTCTTCAATATGCAGATACCACCATTTAGACCCCCATCCATTCAATAAAGTACGCCTCTATTTGCCAAGACAATAGGAAATTTCACATCCGGAAGCCTCGCACATATTCAATATGTTACAATGTGGCGGTGTGTAGTGAGTGGTAACTAGGAAATGAGAATCGAACGAGCAAGAAAGTACAGCGAAACAATAAAACATGGAATGAGAGTGGAATAGAAAAGCCTCTGAGCTATTTAACTGAGTGTGTCCTGGTGGTGACTGACATCATCATGTGAAGTATTTGATGCCTTTGGCATCCAAAAATATTTTAGCGCCTTTTTTTGGGGGGTGTTGGACCAAAGACCGATTGCCACTGATTGCCATCGTATGCTCCAAATGTGAATTTATGCGAAAATATTTGCTGATTTTTAGTTTTTCTGTCCTTCTTTTTTGCTCCATTTCAGTTTAAGCAGAATGCTTTCTTGCTTTGGGCCCTTTCGAAGAGGTTAAGATGGTGATTTGGGTTAAAGTATATTTGCATTGCATTTATGTAATATCACAAAAATTATAAGCAAAAGAGCAATAAGGTCGAACAAAGGTTTTTTTATTATTTGTTCATGAAGAACAAAGGAAATAATTACAAAATTGAAAAGTCATCCTTAGAAAGAATTTGACAAATTCGCAAAGTAATTGTGCTTCATAATCAAAAATAACCATAACATACAGTGGTCGTTGAGTGGCCAACGACAGTATGGCTGACTGGGCAATAGCTCAATTCGTGTGTGCAAAAAGAGCGAGGACAGAGATAGAATATTTAATTAACAGTACCACGGAGCGTATGAATAACTTTTGCAAGAATCAACGTTATTAATACGAAACGAGGTACCAAAAATTAATATCAATCATACATACAGGGGGACAAAAATTATTAAATATTGCCTGTATTCGGAAAACTTCAGGTACAATTGCTAAGCCATGGCTGATTCTAGTGCGGACAGAAAATTATCCATGTCTAGCAGAATAAAGTTGATGTTATGTATATGAAATCGACCACTGAGCCATTATCATTTATTATATGCAATTTCCTGAAGAATATTATGGCTGCTTTTCTTTAAGACTGGATAACTAAGCTGCGATAACAAAATTCTAAATAATATGTTAAAATTTCACTGAAAATAAAAAAATCTTTTTTAAAATTGTCGCCAAAAGCAATATCAATGTGTGTGTGAAAACAAATTTTGAAAAAATAATTTTGTGTTAAAAATTTAAGACTTAAAAATATATAAAAATAACAAAATATTTTGTTTTGAAAATTTCTTTTGATACATATATTTATATTGTAGTTGGCGACAATGTGAAAAAATATTTTTTTTATTTTGAGCAAAAAATTAAATTTTTATTAACGTTTTGTTATCGCAGCTTGTTATCCCGGCTTAATAGTTGTAGTTATATTGGCTTAGAATTACAAAGAAATAAATGAAATGATATATTTAGTATTTAAAAGTTATAATAATAAGCAGGGATTAATTAATACTAATAAAATTAAAATTATTAATATAATAATAAATCCTACAATATCTTTAAAAGTGAAATATGGATGGAAAGGAATTTTATCAATATTAGAATTAAATCGTATATGTCATTTTAAACTATGATATCTCAAGAGTTAAATATGTTGTTTTAAATATTTTCTGAGATAGTCTTTCTACAAGATGCTATACAAGTAAAGTTGTAACAGATTATTTGCAGTTTCGTTTCCAATATAACCATTGTAAGACCAAAATGCAATTTTTTTAGTCGAACGCATAAAACAAATCAAACTATCAATTGAGTCGGGACAGAATCGACAGAATTTTTCAAAAATGCCACACATAAAAACTCAACTTAAATGCCAGAAATAAGTCAAAACTTAAAATGCATTTTAGGGTTAAAATTTGTGAAAAAACCCCCAATTTTGGAACACATTTCCCCCACTTTGGGAATTTGGATATTTTTTTGTAAAAAAATGGAAATTTAGAATTTTATCATTGACCAGCGCCCAAACCGAACGGCTGAAGCCAGGGTCATGAAATTTTCAGTGTAGTTCCAAATATGACGTAGACGCCGACTATGAAAGGGTTTTGCGCAATTCGTACATTTAGGGGGTAAAATGGGATAAACATCGAACCTTCATCCAGACTAAACGGCAGTAGCTAGATCATGCAGAGCTACAAACAAGAATTTGCGAAATTTGTACTTTTAAGGGAGAAACGAGACAAAATAAGTAAAAACGGCGTTAAGTTCGGCCGGGCCGAACTTTATATACCCTCCACCATGGATTGTATTCCACAGAGGTTGTCGGTTTTCGTAGAAGTGCAGTAATATTACAGGAAAATATAATTTCTTTAATATAGCCAAACCAAAACAAATACAAATATTGAAAAATTAATTTTATAAATAAATATAATATTTTAATTATTTCAAACCACGCTTATAAGGTAATGCTACCAATACGTCAACTGAAAAAATAAATATTCTTATATTTATATTTTCAAAAATATTTTCAAAGCCATAAATATTGGTAGATAGTGGGTGCTACAGTTGGTTGTATTTCCATTCTATTTGAATTCCAAAAGTACAAATTTTGAAAATCCATTATCAGACGTACATAGTGCAAGATAACCTAACTTCATGATTCAACCAATTTTTGCCGTAACAGAAAAAGTACGAATTTGGAAAAAAAACTTTTTATTTTGCGTCTCTATGCAGTCAGAGGAATGTATACACCGAATTCCATGATTCCAGCTGCGCCCATTTGGTTGGTACCATTTTTACCCCCTTGACGTTTCTACGCAATTAGAATTTTATCATTCTAGCTGTAGTCGTTTAGTTGGTACTATTTTTATCCCTCTGTACCATTGTATCCCTTGAAAGTACGAATTTCGAAAAATCAGTTCGTCTATTTTCCGTGTCTACACACTCAGAGGAATGTATACTCCGAATTTCATGACTCTAGCTGCGGTCATTAGATTGGTACTATTTTTATCCCATTTTTTCATTTTAACCCCAAAAAGTACGAATTTTTAAAATTCCGTGTATTTTACTTTTCTATGCAATCAGAGGAATGTATACACCGAATTTCATTATTCTAGGTACAGCCGTTTGGTTGGTACCATTTTTATCCCTCTATTCCTATTTTACCCTTAAAAGTACGAATTTGGAAAAAATACTTTTATATTATGTATCTGCTCAATTAGAGGAATGTACACACCGAATTTCGTGTTTCTAGCTATTGTCGTTTAATATGTACCATTTTTATCTCTTTTTTGCCCCATTTCACCCCCTACAAATAAGAATCACTTTATGGTGCACGTTTTTGCTATAAGGGGAATGCGCATACCAAATACCAAGCAAATATAAACAGACATATTCAAAAAAAAAAATGCTTAAATACGCTAAAATATTAGGGATTATTATGGGTAATTTCGTGTTTCTAGCTATTGTCGTTTAATATGTACCATTTTTATTTCTTTTTTGCCCCATTTCACCCCCTACAAATAAGAATCATTTTATGGTGCACGTTTTTGCTATAAGGGGGATGCGCATACCAAATACCAAGCAAATATAAACAGACATATTCAAAAAAAATGCTTAAATACGCTAAAATATTAGGGATTATTATGGGTATTTTTAGTCCTAGTGAGGGAAAAATTTTTCCCTTTGGGCCGTTTTCGCCCCATTTCAATCCCAACCGATCTACGACTATAAGACGCATTTATGGAACATTTGAACGTTCTAGCTCCTTTCGTTTAGATGCTAGCGTACTTTCAACAAACGGACTGACATGGCTAGATCGTCATAGAATTTTATGACGATCAAGAATATATATACTCTATAGGGTCTCAGGTCGATATTTCAAGGTGTTACAAACGGAATGACAAAGTTAGTATACCCCCATCCTGGTGGTGAAGGGTATAAAAATGGTACCAAATTTTATTGCAGCTATATCGCGAAAATCGGTATTTACATTTCTCTAACGAGGTAGACTTGCAACATAAATGGATTTTTCGAAATTTGTACTTTTAAGGGACGGGCGGGACAAAAAGGGATATAAATGGTACCAACTAAAGTATAACAGCTAGAATCGTGAAATTTGGTGACTATGTAGAAGCAAAGTAAAATTATATTTTTCGATATTTGCACTTTAAAGGGTTGCGTGGAAAAAAAGAGATAAAAATGGTACCAGTTTAAATATTGCAGCTATAGTGTGTAAATTTCTCTGACAACGTAGAAGCGCATTTGTATTTCTAAGCGGTGAGCGGTACAAAAAGGGATAAAAATGGTACCAACTAAAGTATTGCAGTTGTAGTCGTAAAATCTGATGTGTAAATTCCTCTAACAACGTAGAAGCGCAATCTAAATGGATTTTTTCGAAATGTTTACTTATAAGGGGTGAGCGGGGCAAAAATGGTACCAACTAAATATGTTCGTGAAATTTGGTGTGTAAAATCCTTTGACAACGTAGAAGCACAAATCTAAATGGATTTTTCGAAAGTTGTACTTAAAGGGGTGGGCGGGACAAAAAGGGATAAAAATAGTACCAACTTAAGTATTGCAGCTATAGTCGTGAAATTTTGATTGTAAATTCCTCTGACAACGTAGAAGCGCAATCTAAATGGATTTTTTCGAAATGTGTATTTATAGGGGGTAATTTGTTTTTTATCCACGTAGAATATAACTAAAGTTACATTATTTGTAGAAAACATTTACGACCCGATTTATGTTTGCTATGCAATCGTAAAGTTGGGAGAAGCAGACATACTACGTCATCTAATTCAAACAGATATCACTTCCACTTCCAAAACTACTTTGCGCCTCCTTTGGTTTCTATGAAAAATTCTACAAAAGTTGTGGCTAATTTTAGGGTCTATTCAACAATAATTTGCAGACAATAACAACAAAATAATGCTGCCGAAACCACTGTCTAATAATTGTACAAAAGCAAATAAAAGTTGTCTTGCTAATCACACAGAAGAAAAATGTCCTTTCAAAAAAAGAAACGGACGATAACAAAGAAAATTGAAAAGACTGAAAAAAACTATTCTTTTGAAATGTCTTTTTCACTTTTAGCAAAAAGCTTTTAGAAACAAACATCTAAGGCTGATGCAATAAGGATACAAGAAAGGATACACTTTGTATTCCCAGCCATGAATGACTCTCTTGGTCTCGGACCAAACAGGTCCAGGCACAAAAAGAAAAAAAAATGAAAAAAAATACATTAATAACAAAATCCTTTAAATAATGGCAACAAGAGTTCTCCAGCAAATACCTTGTCCGCTGTTATTAACAAGGACATTTGGGGGACGAGGGAGAGGGACTCTAATGTATGTAAAAAGTAAAAGTTTTCGTTGTACTCACTTTGCACATGACATAATCCCACAGAAAATTGTGATAATTCAGGCATTTGTCGGAGGATTTCCTCTGTTACTAAATGAACACCTCGATGTTGTGGTCGTAAATTGATTTTGCGCTGAAACCACGCTGAGCCGATTTGTAGACCGGAACCGGCATGACCATGACCGCCGCCGCCGCCTGTGCCGCCCCCACCGCCGCCGCCCCCGCCACGATGATTGGACGAGGCCATTGTGCTGTTGGACGACGAACTGCGTATATTGCTGTTGCGACTGGCGCTCTGTTTAATGTTGGTGGCAGTGCCCGAATGGCCTGCCGCTGCTGATGAACCGCTTTTACCGTGTGGATTCGTGGTGATGCTGGTACTGTTACTGCGTCGTTTATGGCGGCTGTGTGAGCTCGGTGGCGCTGCAGTGGCTGCTGGTATGGACGCTGCTGCTGCTGCTTTATTAGTGGCGGAGGTGGAAGTGGCTGGGACTGTGGCTGTGGCTGAAGCTGCTGCCGTTGCTGCCGCTGTTGATGCTGGATTGTTGTATGAGTCTGGGTTGTGGTGTTGCAAAAGCTGTGGATAAGTGTGAGCAGCAGTTAAGGCTTTACTTGTTGTTTGTTGGGATGCTGGTTGTGTTGTTGTTGTTTTGGTAGTGGTATTGGTGGTGGTGTTGGTGATTGTGGTGTTGTTGTTGATCGATGTTGTCGTTGTTGATAATCCACTAACAGCGGCAGCAACAGTAGCGGTTTGTACGGTTTGATTTGTGGACGTTGTGTCTGGGACTTCTCTGCTCGTCTCGTTGCTCTTCAGAAGTCGCTCGTTTCAAAAGTCTCGCTTGTCTTGTCTTTCTCCGGTTGGTACACGTTGCCGGCTCACTGCAACACTGGCTTGTTTTACTAACAATTAAGTTTCTTTCCTCTCTAAATTTTCAATTTCCAATTTCAATTGCAATGCAATGTTATGGTATGTTATGCTCTGCAATTTGTTGCCGGGGTTATGTTTCAGGGGGGGAGGGGGTAAGAAATATTGTAATTACTTTCAAAGTTCCTTTTCCTGCTTGGACAAGTTCTTCCTGTCTGCCTGCTGCTGGCTTGGTTGGTTCACAGTTCACAGTTTGCAATGCACCAGCACGTTTTTGCAATAATTTCCTTTTTTCCTTCCTCGTTGTCTTGTCTACGTTCTCTGCTGGTCTTTGTGTTTCTCTTTTTTCTCCCAGTTGCCACAATTCACTTTATGCTCCTCTATTATTATTGTTTCTTCTTTTTGTTCTGGTTTCTCCTTTAGTTTCTCAAAATCATTGCTTTTCGATTTACCTCTTTTTCTGGGTTATTGCTGTCGTCGTTTTTATCTTTTTCTTCCGTGCTCTACTATTATTCTTTTATAATTCTTTTGGGGAATCTTCCTGGGGTTTCGACAGAAAAGAACACCTGCAATATAACAAAAAAAGAAAAGACAGAAGAAACGGGTTAAAGTATTAAGTTTGAATTGGTGCAGTAGTAGTTTTATGGTGAGGAGTGGTGGGGTAGTAGGTATGGTGTAATTCACATGGTGATAAATTTTAAAAGCATTTCCTTTTTGGGCTTAATGTATTTTATTTGTAGAATATTACATTGATTCGGTTATAAATATCCTCTCTCGAGGCAGCCACAATGACAGGTTATTAATTGTTGAGTACCACGTGCCGTATGAATGATATTTTTCGCCTGAACTCAATTAATGTTACTCATACGCACCGATGTGCTTTGGTTTGAACAGATGGTTGAAGTGAGAACTAGTAAATCAAAAAAAAAATTTTTTTTTCAAATCCATGCTTTATGCAAGCAGAATTCTATTGGGCCTAGAAATTCTTTTTTAGTTATCTTTTGTAGAAGGAAAAATTACTGCAAAATTTCAGTTTTTTATCTGCCATAGAACGGCATATATTCGAAAATGGGTTTTAACTTCGTATGGGAGGTGCCACGCCCACATTTCCATTACCGCCCATTTTTGTCACAACTACGCACATTAATGCTAGATGCACTTACACAAAATTACAGTAGGTGTAATTTTGGTTTTAACTTCATATGGGAGGTGCCACGCCCACTTTTGCATTACCGCCCATTTTTGGCACAACTATGCGAATTGATGCTAGATGCACTTACACAAAATTTCAGCACTCTAGGTGTCATACAACTGACAATATTCAATAATAGGTTTTAACTTCGTATGGGAGGTTCCACGCCCACTTTTCCAATACCGCCCATTTTTGGCACAACTATGCACATTGATGCTAGATGCACTTACACAAAATTACAGCACTCTAGGTGTCATAGAACTGACTATATTAAATAATCGGTTTTATCTTCGTATGGGAGGTGCCACGCCCACTTTTCCAATACCGCCCATTTTTGGCACAACTATGCGAATTGATGCTAGATGCACTTACACAAAATTTCAGCACTCTAGGTGTCATAGAACTGACAATATTCAATAATAGGTTTTAACTTCGTATGGGGGTGCCACGCCCACTTTTCCAATACCGCCCCTTTTTGGCACAACTATGCGAATTGATGTTAGATGCACTTACACAAAATTTCAGCACTCTAGGTGTCATAGAACTGACAATATTCAATAATAGGTTTTAACTTCGTATGGGAGGTGCCACGCCCACTTTTCCAATACCGCCCCTTTTTGGCACAACTATGCGAATTGATGCTAGATGCACTTACACAAAATTTCAGCACTCTAGGTGTCATAGAACTGACAATATTCAGTAATAGGTTTTAACTTCTTATGGGAGGTGCCACGCCCCTTTGTCCAATTGGTCAAATTTTTCCATTTCCTTGTATTGTCATCGAAAATGATTAAGTGTGCAAAATTTGAGCAAAATTGGTTGAGAAAAAAGCTTTCAAAAATTGATTTCAAATTTAGTGGCACACATATATAGAAAGTAACCTTATATAAAGCATGGAAAAAGAAGAGCAAAGTTTCAAAGGGTAACATGTTTCAAATAATTATTTGAAATACTTATACGCAACATATGATAACGGTATAAATGTCAATTTAAAGATGAGAATCTCAGTTAAAATTAACTAAAATTTTCTGTTTATATCTGCATTAGTTTAGTATTAAGCACTATTTCAATTTTCCCGCTCATAGTTTATTTAATTTATTCATATTTTACTTTTTAAGAGGGAAAACTTGAACTTGAAAACTTAACTAATACAGATAGATAGATGAAATTTGAAGTATTTTTAACAGACATTCTCCTCCTTAATTTGACACGTATACCGGTGTCATAGGGTGTGAATACGTATTCAAAATAATTTTCGAAAAATTGTATCCTTTGCAAATTTGCAGTCTTTTTAAGTCCATTTTCAACACACGATATATTAAACAAAATTAATATTAAACAAAATTGCAATTTATTTGTTAGCAAATGACAGCGTAATCACATCGTTTAATGACTTCTGTATTGTATTGGATTAAATGTTCACTTATAGTTTTGGGTCGAGGTGCATACAAATTAAAAAAAAAACAATTCCATTCAAACCGCGGAAATAAAGTTTGGATTGTTGAATGATGATTTGAAAATTATTTAGTCCCTAGGTCAAGCCATCTGTAAGCTTAACGCTCCAGAAAACACCCCTAAAATCAAGGTAAAAATACACAAAACGCCCCAAAACTGCATAGCAGTCGCCCTCAGAGGGGTTAAATGTAAGAACGACCGCCAGTTTCAGGACCTTGTTTCATAAAAAAATTATAAAAAAGAGTGTAGTCTGTTGAAAGCACGCTAGCCGCTGAATGAAATGAGCTAGGAAGTTCAAAATTTCCCTAAATGTGTGTAATGGTTGCAGATCGGTGGGAATTGAAATCGGGCCGGAGAGAAAACATTTCCCCTAACAAGGACTGAAATAATAACTGTAGTGTTGTTTTTTGATTTGTTACTTTTGTAAGTGAATACGTAAATTATGTTAAGATGTCATGTTTTGTACATATTGTTATGTTTTCTTTTTATATTATTTGTATATATATATTTTTATATTTTTATTTTTATATTTTTATATTATTTGGTTAAAAATAAAGAACACAACAAAAAACCAAAATTGGCCTCGAGCTTGAATTTTTAATATTTAAATAATAAATTAAAAATATAGGCCGAGTATCAAAAAATCACATTTGAAGTTCTCCCTAATATTTAGAATATATAAGCATTTTTTAATTTCGGCTTTATATGCACTTGAAATTTGTTGCGTACATTCCTCTTGTATCGTAAAAGCACCAACAAGTAAATACACGTTTTAGCGGACGTAATGGGACACAAAAAGGGATGAAAATGGTACGACAACAGCAAGAAGCATGTATTTTGGAATGGGATGTACATACATTCAAATTGCGTAGATACTTAAAATAGAGGGATTTTTAAAAATTCGTACTTTTAAGGGATAAAAATGGTACCAACCAAAAAGTAAATACACGTTTTAGCGGACGTAATGGGACACAAAAAGGGATGGAAATGGTACAACAACAGCAAGAAGCATATATTTTGGAATGGGATGTACATACATTCAAATTGCGTAGATACTTAAAATAGAGGGATTTTTAAAAAATCGTACTTTTAAGGGATACAATTGGAAAAAAGGGATAAAAATGGTATCAACCAAACCGCTGAAGTTGAAATAATGATATTCGGTGTGTACATTCATGTGACTGTGAATATGCGAAATAAAAAGGACTTTTTCGGGGAAATGTGGCGAATGGGGATATAAATGCTACCAACCAAACGGCTGCAGCTATAGTAATGAAATTCAAAGTTTACATTCATCTGACTGTTAAGATGCGAAATAAAAAGGATTCGAAATTTGTACCTTTAGGCGGAAAATGGGGCGAATGGGGATAAAAATGGTACCAACCAAACGGCTGCACCATAATAATGAATAAATAATGAAAATAATAGAGATCATTCGACATTCGAAGCATGAGGATATAAATGGAATTAAATTAGCTTTTAATCAAAGGGCTGTAGCTAGAATCATGATATTCAGTATTTGGACTCGTCTGTTTACATAGACGCTGAAAATGGAAAAAGGGGTGAAACTGGTACCAATCAAACGGCTGTAGCTAAAATCATGGAATTAGGTGTGTACTCCACTCTGAAACATATTGGAGCTTCAATATTAGAACTTTTTTTCCTATCAAAATCGTACATGCATTTAGGCTATAGATGGAATCAAGAAATTGAAAATGGGTAAAATCGGGCTTGAGGGAAATTGTTTCTACCTAATAATATTTAGGGCAAATTTTTGAAGATGTCTACCTAATATTTATATTAATATTTATAAATAGTAGAGGACTATTAATATTACTGTCTGACCCACAATGTCGAAAGAAAATCTATGCGAACGAAAGCCAGTAACTCATTCGTTCGCATAGCCTTACGTGTTGTGAGTGAATGAAAATGTCGCCAGATCAAAAAATCCATAAATAATCGCAAATTTGAATAGATGGATGAAGGAATAGATGCCAAGAAAAAAGCGTTAAATATCCAAATTCGAACTTATAATAAAAAAGTTGACACAACTTTTTCTCTGCTGAAATAAATGAAAACAAAATTTGAAAAAAAAATAATGTAAATAATCAATATTTGGAGTTGTTTTTGTGTGTTTTTCGAAAAATATAAATTTTTCCAACGCGCACATTTTTTGGAGAAATGTTAATTTCGAGATCACCGTAGGTAGCTACTGGTCATCTCTAACGTTCATGAGATGACCAAAACCAATAAGAATACACTTATTTTACATGAAAATATGCCTTTAGGAATACAAGGAACGTGGTTGAAAGACCCTACAATAAGACCAAGTGCACGGAGCAACGGAATGTATAAATGCGTGATGTGTGATGTGTTATCCGGAACTCAGAGGAAGAAGGGGATGAAGTAGAGAGGATTGCAAAAAAAATAAATTAAATTTGTTTTGTGTTTTTTATTTATTTATGGAAGCGACAGATAAAACACAAGTGAGTGCTTTCGACATTTTCATTCGCTCAGATGACAGAAAAAATAATTAGTGGGCCCCGATTTTGTACTGAAATGCTTACGTTTTCGTTCGCTTTGTCGTAACAGGCCCTAATTAGTGGGTCCCAAATCAGCTGTTTGTCGCATGAAAGGCATGCGAACGTTAACGTTGACAGCCTCTAATCTACCGGTAATACAGTGGGATGAACTCCGTGATGGAGGGTATATAAGATTCGGCCCGGCCGAACTTAACACCTTTTAACATTTTTTTTATGAGCCCCTTAAGGAATGGTGATAGTGAATTAGGAAAAAATTTAAGGAGGGAAAACTATAGGGGGTTTGTCTAACATTTAACTCGGTCATAAAAAGTTAAGGTTTGACAGTTGACAAAATATTAAGGGTCGGTAATACATTTGTCTCCACTAGCGGCATCCTTGCGTCAATAAGAGCGGTCAGAACAAATTTTATAAATATTATTTTTTTGTGTTTCGGAGCCATCTTGAGGAGTGGGGATGGAGGGTATGTTCGAAAAAATTTTGTTAATGGAGGTAGGTCTTACATTTAACCGCTCTGGAGGCGAATCCGAGACAGTTTTGGGGGCTTTTTGTGTATATGTATCCCTTTTCCCCACATTTGACTCCAATGAGCGCCCATTTACTCTCACGCCATCACCAAAAATTGTTGGATTCATGATTTTTTCTCGAAACTCACAAAAATCGAAATCGAAAAGCCATGCATTATCCCACCCCTAGTTTACACCCATGATGATTACATATGCAGTCGTTTGGTCGTCACAGAGATCTAACAAACTCGACAGCAGCGTAGTTGATACTCTTTAACGCAATAATTTAATTTTATTAATTTAAATTTTATTTTTTATAATTAATTTTATTTTTTTCTAATTTGATTTATTCTATATAAAATAATTTTACGCCAGTTGAAAAGAAAGAAATATATTTTATAATCATAATAAGACGTCAAAATAAATTAAACGGATTTGTTATGATATTGCGCAAATTATTACAAGTTTTTACAAGTTCACAACAAACCTTATTTAGAATTTTCTTCCAAAAAAACAAACAAGTAAATAAAACCTCCACAAACGACCACATGGATTTAATGTTTTTTTTTTTGCTCAAAATACAATCCATTGCCTATCGATTGCAGTAGTACAGTATATCAAAATAATAATAATAATACTTTGTAATAACACAATGATTTTATTTAATTTATTTCGATAAAAGTAATTATAAATTACCCTAAATAGATGGGGTAGGTAGACGAGCGAGTGGTAGTCGTAGATGTTTTCAAATATGTACAAATGTCTATAATTTCAATTTTCTCCACACACACACATGCACACACACAAATGCTTGTGCAGACTAAAGACCGACCATCCATATAAGGAGAAGAAATCAATAAAATAATGTCCATATCAAATAATAATTTAATGACATTTATAATTTAGAGAAAAGCTGAACAAGCGAACGAACGAAGCACTACTACCACCACCACCACCTCAAAAAGACTCAAAGGCAAAAAAACATCTACAAATTATGCAAAAACAACAAAAAAAGCACACAAATCACACAAACTCGCACACACACAAATAGATGTGCACGCCAGTATGTGCATGGGTGTATGTGTGCGCGCCGACCCCAACCCATTACGCAAATTGCCAATGTGCCAATAATGCAAAAACAACAACAAGTACAACGCCAACGGTAGCCACCACCAACGAACGGACGAACAATCAAACAAACAAACCAACAAACAACGAGTGAATCGAACACAACACAGCGGAGGAAACAAAAATCGCCAACGTCGTTCCAAGTTTAATTCAATTCTTCAACACGAGCCAAACACAATCAGATAAACAAAACAACAACGATATGCTTGCACACACACATACATGCAACGAAACGCACAGTGGATAATAATTATACATTTATGAACATAAAAATTTAGTTTTTGTTTCCATAATTCCATTTATTTCTCAACTAGCGTGCTTTGCTATTCAGAAATTATTCAAATATTCAGTTTTCATTCAACAAAATCTAAACCCGACCATTTATAAAACAATAACAACAATAAGTGCTCATAAAATACGGATAGACAAAATTCGATTCCCAAAAATGCTCCATTCTTTATGCTCAATGGTATTACTCTCTCTCTATGTTTTGCAATCACAAGTTCTCATAAGTTCCTGTACGTGTTTTTCTTCTCACACATATTTAATGTGCTTAAATAATCACACAATTTAGTATCTAAACATTGATGGATTTAATTCAAATAAAATTATAAACACTCCCCTGGTGTTGAAGAACATACTATGAACATTTAGCAGTTATCGAGTCTATTCGTGGCAACCAAAACTAACCTTCCTTTAATATATATTAGACAAGTTCGCGGTCCATATAAATAAAAAATAATTTTCAGTCACCCCACGGAAATAAAGTTTGGATTGTTTAATGATGATTTGAAAAATAGTTCATTCTAAAATCAAGCCGTCTGTGAGCTAAACGCTCATTTGTGTCCAATTTCATCTAAATTAATATATAATTATTAGACATTATATATATTAATATATATAATAATTATATAATATACTTTATATATAAATATTTACTCTTGTGTGGATTTTTGGATTATTTATTAGAACTTTATATGGATATATTTTGTTCCTTGGTTATGTAATAAAACTGTACAACAAAATGAAACTGAAAATAAAACAAGTAAGCACAGGCTAAAGTCCGGTGGGGCCGACTATATAATACCCTACACCACTCCCTGCGTATATACCTAGCTTTGATTACTAAACCCAGGTATTTCATGGGAGCAATTTTATGTAGTTCATATAAATTATACATTTACTATATATTCATCTTTAGTCAAATTTAATGAATGAATTATTATTTTACCATAATTATTTACCATAATAAAGTAATTGATCAAATTTTTCATCAGATATTCCGAGTAAAGTAAATATAACATGATATGGAAAAATTTATCAAGATACAGATTATACAGCGGTAATAGGATGAATCGGACGGACATTTGAAGAGGGCCTATAACAACACTTGAGGCCTGTGACATTTTCGTTTTCATAATGATCTGCAAAATTTGATGACGATCCGATGTAAGATGTAGTTTCTAGAGCTGCAGAATGGGCCCATTTGGGTTATACCAAAGTATGGACATATGGGCATCTCCAAAACAAGTATGGAAAGACTAATGACGGACGGAGCCGACTATATGATACACTCCACTTTCTATCTCATTACAATTCAATTCGGTAAAAAAGTGAAATCGGGAAGAATTTTTGAATCCTGTATGTGTTTGATAAAAAATGTTAAATCGGAAAGGACATTTGTATAGGGGTATATTGAAACCTGGAACGATGTGACCCGATGGGACTATATATAAATCTGAACCGATCTTACCCACTTTCACCATAGGTGTTTTTTAGTTGGATTATAAGATGATGTGCCAATTTTAAAGAAAATCGGGAACAATATGCAGTTTCTAGAGCGGAAAAAGTCAAATCGGAAGCGACATTTGTATGGGGGCTATATCTACATCTGAAAAAAGTAACTTCTGCCAAATTTCATGACAATCGGACCACAATTACGGCCTGTAGAGTGCGAACAAGCTTAGACGGACGGACAGACAGACATCGTTAAATCGATTTAGCTGGTGATTCTAAACCGATCCGTCTACTTAAAGGTACTAATACTAATACTAATACTAATACTAATACTAATACTAATACTAATACTAATACTAATACTAATACTAATACTAATACTAATACTAATACTAATACTAATACTAATACTAATACTAATACTAATACTAATACTAATACTAATACTAATACTAATACTAATACTAATACTAATACTAATACTAATACTAATACTAATACTAATACTAATACTAATACTAATACTAATACTAATACTAATACTAATACTAATACTAATACTAATACTAATACTAATACTAATACTAATACTAATACTAATACTAATACTAATACTAATACTAATACTAATACTAATACTAATACTAATACTAATACTAATACTAATACTAATACTAATACTAATACTAATACTAATACTAATACTAATACTAATACTAATACTAATACTAATACTAATACTAATACTAATACTAATACTAATACTAATACTAATACTAATACTAATACTAATACTAATACTAATACTAATACTAATACTAATACTAATACTAATACTAATACTAATACTAATACTAATACTAATACTAATACTAATACTAATACTAATACTAATACTAATACTAATACTAATACTAATACTAATACTAATACTAATACTAATACTAATACTAATACTAATACTAATACTAATACTAATACTAATACTAATACTAATACTAATACTAATACTAATACTAATACTAATACTAATACTAATACTAATACTAATACTAATACTAATACTAATACTAATACTAATACTAATACTAATACTAATACTAATACTAATACTAATACTAATACTAATACTAATACTAATACTAATACTAATACTAATACTAATACTAATACTAATACTAATACTAATACTAATACTAATACTAATACTAATACTAATACTAATACTAATACTAATACTAATACTAATACTAATACTAATACTAATACTAATACTAATACTAATACTAATACTAATACTAATACTAATACTAATACTAATACTAATACTAATACTAATACTAATACTAATACTAATACTAATACTAATACTAATACTAATACTAATACTAATACTAATACTAATACTAATACTAATACTAATACTAATACTAATACTAATACTAATACTAATACTAATACTAATACTAATACTAATACTAATACTAATACTAATACTAATACTAATACTAATACTAATACTAATACTAATACTAATACTAATACTAATACTAATACTAATACTAATACTAATACTAATACTAATACTAATACTAATACTAATACTAATACTAATACTAATACTAATACTAATACTAATACTAATACTAATACTAATACTAATACTAATACTAATACTAATACTAATACTAATACTAATACTAATACTAATACTAATACTAATACTAATACTAATACTAATACTAATACTAATACTAATACTAATACTAATACTAATACTAATACTAATACTAATACTAATACTAATACTAATACTAATACTAATACTAATACTAATACTAATACTAATACTAATACTAATACTAATACTAATACTAATACTAATACTAATACTAATACTAATACTAATACTAATACTAATACTAATACTAATACTAATACTAATACTAATACTAATACTAATACTAATACTAATACTAATACTAATACTAATACTAATACTAATACTAATACTAATACTAATACTAATACTAATACTAATACTAATACTAATACTAATACTAATACTAATACTAATACTAATACTAATACTAATACTAATACTAATACTAATACTAATACTAATACTAATACTAATACTAATACTAATACTAATACTAATACTAATACTAATACTAATACTAATACTAATACTAATACTAATACTAATACTAATACTAATACTAATACTAATACTAATACTAATACTAATACTAATACGTCACTATAAGTCACCGAACAAAAGAAAAAAAAAATTTTGTATGGGAGCCCCCGCTAAGGAGTGGGAATAGTGGGTATGTGTGTTAGAAAGAAATGTTGGGGGAAATTTTTTTTAATTCAATATTTATAATGGCTTTTTGGAGCAAGTTGGCAACAAAATACTAAAATTTACAAATTTATATACGTATTTTTAAATTATACATAAAAATATATGGTAAAATTAAACTATATTAAATCATTTTATATTCAATATTTTAAATTTGAGTTAAAAATATTATAGAAGCATTTCAATATTTACAAGGAAGAAATCTTTTATTCTTTTTTTAAAAATAGAGAAGGTATTACTTTACCTTATAAGCAAGGGTAAGTTATTAAACTCAACAGTGCCTGCGTAGTCAATTCTCTGTCTTGTTGTTTCAAGCCTACATCTCGCTATTCTGAGATCCGAAGAGTTTCTCGTATTGAATACATTTGTGTTTAAATTAAAAGATTCCCATCTTCAAAAATGCCAATGTCATTATTCATAGTTAAGGACGGTCGAAATCTTAATAATTTCGTCTTGCTAGAGTTCAAGACAAGTCTGTTCAGCCTCGCAAATTCACACATCAGAGCAACATCTTTTTCCATTTGAACTCTCAGCGCTTTTTCATATTTATAAAGGTAGAATATTGCTATATCATCTGCAAACACAACAACAGATCCAAATAAACCCAGATAATTTATGTCATTTATATATATCATAAACAGAAGCGGGCCAAGGATACTACCCTGAGGTACTCCGCAACTCACAGGCTGTGCTGAACTTCTTCCCTCTCCAACTTGGACAGATTGTCTCCTAATTGACAAACAACTTCTGATAAGTTGCAGATCATTATCTAGAATGCCATAAAATATAAGTTTTTGCAACAAAATCTCGTGATCAACCAAGTCAAAAGCTTTACTAAAATCATAAAATATACCAGCTACTTCTGAAGATCACTCGTCTAAACCTCGACATATTACGTTTACCACCTTTAAAATTGCTTCATCAGTCCCTCCACCTTTAATATATCCAAATTGCGTCCTACATATCAACGATTCTTCATCAAAGTATTTTAGAAGTTGGGTGTGCGTAATCCTCTCAAATATTTTGTCGATAGATGATAGTATTGCTATTGGTCTGAATTGTTCTGCTGTATTCGCCCTCGTAGTTTTAGGTATAGGAATAATCTTATGCAGTTTCAGAACATCTGGATATGTCGCCAAATTTATCATAGCATTAAAAATACTTGTAATATAAGGTGACAAAATATTACAGCACTTGCTTCCTTCCAACTTCCATCACTTCACTGCATGTTACCTCATTGTAATTAAAGCGGCGGCTATGACTTCTCATTGATCTCACAGTTATTACAGTGATCTCCACGAAACTTTTGTATACTATCATTCAAAGTTTTGACAGAATTTACAAAATAATCATTAAAAAGCTCCGATTTATCATTGCCATTGTCTACATATAATCCATCCGAGTCCATCACTTCTATATTCCTCTCGATAGATCGGCCCATAACACTATTTAAAAATCTCCAACAGTTTCTGGGATCACCACTAAATTTTACCAAGTTTTGTTCAAAATACGCGTTCATACAAAGACTTATGGATTTTTTATTATCTTGCATATTCTTTTCAATCTGTCCCGGATGAATATAATATTACAATATTTCCTTCTTCTTTTCAAAAGTTTCTTTTTCTCGTTAATCAAGGACCACACATTCGTTCCACTACAATACAGATTTGAGGATTTTGGTATATTTTTATCGCTTTTCCCTAGCCTTTGACGCCGATGAGCACTAGAGCGTACCAGGTTACAAGTAAAAAAAAAAAAGTTCGCCGTACACCTTCGAATATGAAGTATTATTGAAAGGTAGTTTCAAAAAAATTTTTTTTATTTTTTTATGCCGAACGTAGGGGTCGCGCTTTTACATTTTTCTATATAACTTCTGCATTTATAAACGGATTTTAAAGTGTGATACATCGATGTTTTTGTCCGATTTTTTTGTCTTTGAAGTCATTGAGCTCAAACATGATTCATGATTTTATGCGAGCTTTAATTTTCGATTATTAGAGTGGTACATTAGGGTAGTAGCAACTGAGAAATGATGGGTAAGTACCAGAAGGGGGTGCTTGAGCTCAATGACTTCAAAGACAAAAAAATCGGCCTCGTCGAGACAAAAACATCGATGTATCACACTTTAAAATCCGTTTATAAATACAAGTTATATAGAAAAATGTAAAAGCGCGACCCCTACGTTCGGCATAAAAATAAATTTAAATTTTTTTTTTGAAACTACCTTTCAATAATACTTCATATTCGAAGGTGTACGGCGAACTTTTTTTTTGAGGTACGCCCTAATGAGCACCCATTTGCACTCACCCAACCACAACCATTTTTTGGCTCATGCTTTTTTTGTCGAACCTCACAGGATAGTGGGTTCTAGCGTATCATTACATCATTATCCCACCCCTACTATATATATAAATAACATATCAGTACCACTTTGTGTAGTTATTAAGCTCCAATTCAGTTTTTTATGTTTTTGTTTTGATTTTTTTCAATATTTCTATGCCCCGCTATGATCATTTTCAAGAATTGAATTCTTTGAATCCAGTTTAAAGAATACTGTTTTTTATAAAATACGTAATTATTTGTTGTGTGCACACACAAAATGTTTGCCTAGTGTTATTACAATATATATATTTTTGTAGTTTGATGCCACTGTGCAACGACAAAACACATGCATACATTGACTTTTATTGTATGAAAAGCTGGAAAATAGAATTGTTTTTTTTTTTTGTTTGCTTGTTCTTTTCGTATGTTTATATGTATGCATATGTACATTTGAACATATGTATGTATCTGGTGTATATGCCAACAACAGTAGTGAGTGACTAAGACACGACGACAATTCAGTCTACGTAAATACTTTAAGACACTTATAAGCTTTGACTTAAGGCAACAATGACAACGGCATCAGCAACAGCAATAACAACGGCGCAACGCCACAACGTCAGCAGTGAAAACTACAACGACAACAAAAGCCAAATCTACTTATAACAAGTTGAATATTTACTAATCGTAACGATAACCTTTAATGTTTCGTTTGTTCGTCGGAGAAATACTTTGTTTTTTAATTGACAATTGCAAATGTATCTTCGAGTGTAGCGGCGGGGTGGCGGTCTGGGTGGTGGTATTAATTAAATACGCGGCGTACATTGGCAAGAAATAAAAAACAGGACAAGATGAGAACAGGAGAGAAGAGAGACGTAAAAGAATATTTTAAAACGTTTTCTGAAAACGCAACATTTTCATTCGACTTAACTAAAGAAAATTAAGATCAAGAGTTAACTGAGTGAAGGCAGTTAGCCAAAATAATCTTTTAAAACGTATTCACATTCACTCAGAAAGAACAATTTTATAAATTCTTTGATTGGAAATTATACGTGAATGAACCAAAAAAGGGCATCTGTAACTTCGGAAAAAAAAGAAGAAGGTATCATCCTATTACACTGCCCGACAGTCCATTTTACACTTGAACCGGATGATATAAAGGTTGATTTTTTAGCTATTACCTTTTTGGCAACACTGGTTTAAACAGCTGACGCACGTTTCGTGTTTTGTTTCACTGTCAAACATCTTCAGTTTGGTCTATAATTTAACCATGAATCGTCTTACAAACGAACAACGCTTGCAAATTATTGAATTTTATTATCGAAATCCGGTCTCTGTTAAGAAAGTTCATCGCGCGCTTCCATTTTATGGTCAGTTTAATCGACCCACTGAAGCGGCTATTCGGGCTATTGTGACTAAATTTCGCACCAAATTTACATTGTTGGACATTAAACCACCAACACGCTTACGCAGAGTGCGAACTGAAGAAAATATCGCATCTGTATCGGCCAGTGTTAATGATGACCATCAATTATCGATTCGTCGCAGTTCGCAGCAATTGGGCCTCTGGAAATGTTACTCAAAAACGTGGAAATGCCAAAATTGGACTAAGCGGATTGACCATTTGGGGAGCAGTCAAGGTCAACATTTGCATGGAATAATCTTCAAACATTAAATTATATGGACCGTACTATCAATTCAAATAAAGATTTCATGATTTTTTTAATTTTATGTGTTTTTTTTTTTTGAAAAACTTTCCTATAGCTTTTAAAAAATCACCCTTTATATGTATGTGGTTTAAGTGTAATTGGACTGTCGGACAGTTTTATCTTTACTATTATTCTGGCTGAAATTGAAGAACATGATACTAGGAATAGAAGAACATGATTTCTCTAAGAAATGGCTCAACAAAATACAACCCAAAATATCCTCAATTTATTTCACACTTTCTTTTAGGCGTTATTTCCAATTGACTAACATAAAAGTAATTCACATGTAGCACACATCAAATATATCATGTAATCCACAGATTTCCGTCGCGCAGCGGTCCTGCATCAATTTCCATCGGCCAAAATTAAAAAATAATCGTTGGATCTTGCCTAATTTAAATTTTTACAGACCTCTAAAATATTTACTAAAACAAAAGTGATTGAATTTTGGCGGATGGAAATTGATCATGCACCGCTGTGCGTCATTAATTACTCGTTATTTCGTTAAAACTTAAATTCGCCAAAACAAATAAAAACAGCAACAATTCTTGGCGACGATTTTAAGGAACATATTTGGATCATATTTTCCCCACTTTTGTAATTAGGTTTTATTTTTTTTAAAGAAAGTCTTCAAATTCAGCAATTTTTTGGTTTTTATGATTTTCGAAATTTCTGATAAAAAATATTTTATTTTTTAATCGATGACAAATGCACAGAAAACTTTTTTCACAAAAATCGTGGTTGAATTCACCAAAAAACCGTAAATATAGAGTTCACAGTCAGCTTTTGTGAAATTCACAAAATCTGTAAATTTTACTTTTTTTTTGTGAAAGACACAAAATAATTTTGTGAAACCCACAGAAAATTTGTTTTGAATTTCATAAAAAATATTTTAAAAAACACAATATTTGGTTATGAAAATCACAAAGACACCGTCAGATTCACAATTGTGATTTGTGAATTTTATGGAGTATTTTGTTTATTTTAAAGAGTAGTTTTGTGAATTTCACAGAATTTTGTGTTCGCCTGAAAAATACCTATACACTTAAAAGAATTATTGTACCAAAATGCATTATTTTTTTGGTACAATAATGTTAGCATAAACTCCTGAAAACAAATAAATAAAACATGTTTTTTTTTGGTTTTTGTAATGAATATACACTTTAATTAAAACAGAAAGCCAATAAATTGTGAATTAAATTAAAAATAGTTCATTTAAAAAGAGCATTGAATTCAAAAAGATTTTGTAATTTTTTGTAATAAAATAATTAACAAATAATTAGAGTTTAAAACCAAAAAATTTAAATTAAATTAAACAAAATTGATAATAAAAATCTTATACTATTTCAGTAACTTATATACATTGATTTATTATTAAATTTTAATTGGGAGAGGATTGATTTAAGCTTTGGTTAAGTTCATTGCATAAACTGTTTATTATGGGAAACTTCTTTTCATTTTTAGTACTGATTTTAAATAAATATTTTTGAATAAAAGCCCACATGAGGAGTGAAGGTAACGGATATTCTAAATGGAATACATGAAAAATTTTGAAACAAGTGCTTATGGCTTCTAATAGTGAAAAAAACTTATATCTAACCTCATCAAAGTAAACAAATACATTTTTTATATTCAGTATACTTCCTTCAATTAAAACTAATGGCTGTATTGGTTGCTTCTTTTCCTTAATCTTCAACTATTTTGTTTCTATATCAGCAGGGGTTTCACCGCACAAAAAAAATGAATTTCTTGAATCCTCAATTGAAGGTCTTTAACACTGTCGTTTGTTGTCTTCTTTTGATAAGCTGTAAGATTTTGGAACCAGCACACCATGCAAAATGTATATTTGATATCTGTTAAAATAAAAATTTACAAGTTCTTATAAGATTTGCAACTTTTGATGAAAGACATAATTACTTACTTTCAGATTGAGTTGGATCTTTCATGGCATCGAAATACGGCTTTGACGCCTCATGGCTTTTAATTTTTAGTTCTAAAATGCGTACAAATTTAGGATAACTGGCAATGAAAATTTCATTAAAGCAGCTGGGAAGAGTCTGTGGGAACTTCGCACAAAAATCTATATCTATTAATTTTATTGTAGTTTCATCAATTCCAGAATCTAAATATAATTTTAATTTATATGTATGTTTTTCTATTTAAAAAAAGGGTATATGTACTTACCAGAAAACAAATCTTTTAACTGATATTTTTCACTAATTGTTTTATCAATTGCTTGGAAAAAACTTTCGCACATGTTGCTCTTGACAATTATAAAAACCGATTGACTGCACTCGTTGTGCATCGTTTTTATTTCGCTCGCATTTTTTAAAAACGCACAATGAAGATTGTGAGCAACACAAAAATAATGTGTATAACATAGTTTCTGTTGTTGTTGCTCACAAAAAATGTATGTAAACCATGGTTTGTTTTGTGCATTCTACAAAAACTACCTGCAATTCGTTTGTGAACTACACAAAAATTTTGTGAAATTCACAAATTGCAAAATTTCTTAATTTTGTGAGTTTAATTGAGGATAATTGCTTATTATTTGTGTAATTCATAGTGATTGGCTGTGAATTTCACAGTTTCTTATTTTCTATTCTTAAGTCCCTGTAACATTAACAAAATTATTATGAAATCCACAGAATTTTTATGATGATCACAAAATTTGTGTTATAATCACAATTTTTTTCTTTTACATTAACAAATGTGTAATTATGAATTTCACAAAACGAGTTTTTGTGAAATTCACATAGAACCACTATGAAAACATTTTTCTGTGTGGCTATTATGCCTTAATAAATAACTGAAGATTAATATTTCGGCTCAATATTTACATGTGCTCGTTGTCATAAAACCTTACATTCCTATGGAGAACAACGAATAAAGAATTTCTTAATTTTTGACTTAGAAGGATTTAAAAATTTCCGTAAATAAATCGATGTTTGAAGCTGAAAGCAGAATATTTGTTTGTAAATAAATAAATTGCGCAAATATTTTGTGTGTGTTAAAATGGCCTTTATAGAATGAACGCCGCCACAGGAAGCAAACGGATTATTCTATAATCATTTTTTAAGTATATTTTCAAATTCATGCTCCGCAGACGTGAAGGAGTAATAAACTCTAGTGAATACGCCACTAGAAAAATATTCGAATTTTAGCTTAAAAACGTTTATGTGTTTTAGTTTTGTGTTTGATGAATATCGCCAACTTTATACAAATATTTTTTATTACAAGTGAAGAATAATAATGCTAATTTTTGTAGTTTAAATGAAGTCAGAGAGTATTCCTACAAAATTAATGACGAAAGCAATCATATTTCATATTTCAATTGCAGTTATTGCAAACGGAGAGAAGTTGGTTCTTTAGTTATGTCCGACAGTGTATGGGGGGTCTCCGATGAATATTTAAAGGTGTTGCAAACGAAATGACAAAATGATCATCCCAGCGGGAAAAAAAGGCGTACGCAAGGCCTTCTCACAGGCCTTCTTAGGGAGGCGCAAGGCATGTTTGCTGCATTCTATACTCATTTAAAATTAACACAGGGTAAGATTGGAGAGCAAGGCCTTCCCCTCTCGCTTCTATTCGCAGGCCTCCTAGAAGGGCTCTGACAAAAGGCCATCTAGAAGGCATCCTACCAAAGACCTTCTGGAAGGCCTGCAACCAAAGCCCTTCCAGATGGCCTTCTAGAAGGTCCAAAAATAAGTCGAAAAATAAAAAAATATGACGAACCAATGGACCAGTATTTTTTCAATATTGCTGGCCTTGTTATTGGCAGTATATTAATTATCAATTTAAATCTTTCAACATTTTTTCAATTTAAATCTTTCAACATTTTTATTTGACTCGGCTGGAATTTGAACCCATGATCTTCGCATTGTTAATCGGAAGTGCTACCTACTAAACTACAGAACTTTATTGTATGTTTGTGTCAAAAAGTTTATAGAAACACACGACCCTTAATCAAAGCGAACACCTTCGCTGCTGCCTTCTTTTGGCAGGCCTTTTAGCATGCCTGGCGAAAGAAGGGAAGTAGGAATGAGACACAGAATTTTGTTATCCGTTTACAACAAAAAGTGTGTAGAAAATACCCATCGATAAATCGAACACCTTCCGCGCTGCCTTCTCTCGCAAGGCCTTCTAGCATGCCTATCCGAAGAAGGCAAGCAAGAATGAGTTATTGATCGTGTAGCATCTAATGGGAAGGCCGTCTAAAATGCCTTTTCGTAGAAGGCCTTCAGGAATGGGTGTCGGACGTGTAATAATATTTCTGAAGAAAGTATGAAGGATATGATAAATATTTTGGTAATAAAGTAAGAACATTTTTTGTTTGTTCTTGAAGAGGAGTTAAATATTTTTCTGTTTCATCTATATGAAAACATGTAAAGAGTGATTTTTTTGAGGTTAGGATTTTCATGCATTAGTATTTGACAGATCACGTGGGATTTCAGACATGGTGTCAAAGAGAAAGATGCTCAGTATGCTTTGACATTTCATCATGAATCGTCTTACAAACGAACAACGCTTGCAAATTATTGAATTTTATTATCAAAATGCGTGCTCTGTTAAGAAAGTTCATTGCGCGCTTCCATTTTATGGTCAGTTTAATCGACCCACTGAAGCGGCTATTCGGGCTATTGTGACTAAATTTCGCACCAAATTTACATTGTTGGACATTAAACCACCAACACGCTTACGTAGAGTGCGAACTGAAGAAAATATCGCAGCTGTATCGGCCAGTGTTAATGATGACCACCAATTTTCGATTCGTCGCCGTTCGCACCAATTGGGTCTCTGTTACTCAAAAACGTGGAAATGCCAAAATTGGACTAAGCGGATGGACCACCTAAGACGCAGCCGCGGTCAACATTTAAATGAAATTATCTTCAAAAAGTAAATGTCATGGACCAATCTAACGTTTCAAATAAAGAACCGATGAGATTTTGCAAATTTTATGCGTTTTTTTTAAAAAAAAAGTTATCAAGCTCTTAAAAAATCACCCTTTATAAAGACATTTGTATAAGGGCTATTTAAACCGATTTGCTTAATATTAAATATCGTTCGTATTACCCCGACAAAATCCACATATAAAGTTTCATTTGAATCGGTCAAGAATTGCGACCTGTAGTTTGATTACAGGAATAGATGCACAGACAGACATTGCTAAATCGACTCAGAAAATGGATCTATGTCGATCTGTATTATATTGCCTCTTTTAGTTGTTTCAAGCAAAGGCATAACGACAACAACAACAAATGCGTTTTAACACTAAATAAACAAAACATTTAAAAATTACTTTTAAATGTAATAATTTCCTATTATTTTAAATAAATGTATTTTAATTGAGTTCAAATCAGGAGAATTGTAAAAATATCTTTCATAAAACTCGTAAAAATAATAAAATCTGCCTTCATTCTTCCAGCATACTAGCAGGCCTTCTAAAGGAAGGCAATGAAGAATGTCTATTGCATCTATCTAATAGGAAATGAGAAGGCCTTTCTAAATGCCTTCTCAAAGAAGGCAGTCAAGAATGAATATAGGATTTCTACATGCTGATGATTTGGCCTTCTGGTAGGCCTTCTTAGAGAAGCGAGGTGAGAATGTGTGCCGAATCTTTTTTCAAGAAGAAGGCCTTCTGGAATGCCTATTTCCAGAAGGCATATAGGAATGTGTTTCGGATCCGAAGAGAAGGCATTTTAGAAGGCCTTCTATGGGGAGGCCTTCCAAATTTTCCCGCTGGGATCCTAAGGTGGAGGGTATAAGCAAATTCGGGAAACATTTGTGGGAAAGACACAATCAATCGTGTGTTGTTTTTGTTTTGCTTATATTCGGCCAACAAAAGTCATCGAAGAACTAAAACTGTCGCAACGTATAAAACAAAATTCACTCACTCACTCAGTCGTCGTCGCTACTCACTGGCTTTTGCCGTGTTTTTTAGCCAAACTTCTTCATCTTCGCCTCGCACACACACACATACACGGAATACTTCGCATACAGACAAACTGCCATGACAGTAGTACAAGTGGAAAATGCACACAAGGATACATTTATATAGAGAGGACAGAACAGGCGTTCATTGCTTCGGCAGATAGGAAGGAAATAGTGTGGTATAGTGTATATTAACAACAACAACAGCACGAGGAATAGGAACAAAAACAACAACAAGAAGAAAAACTCCGACCAAAACAACAAAACGATATGAAGAACCTAAAGCGAATTTGCACGTTGTTTTTTATATTATTTTTCTCTTACTCCGTTTCATACTTCCTTCAAGCACGGATAACATTCCCCCCAACCTACCCACCCATCACAAACACACACCACACTCTCACGCTGTATAAGAATTTGTCTAGTTACGTGGGTTTGTGTGATTGCTGGCTGTGTGTTTGTCTGATGTTGGTTGGTGTGCCAGGTTCGTTTGTGACGCAGTCAGGTTCGTTTGTGAGAGAGGGAGAGAAGGGTGTGCGTGTGTGTGTGACGAAGCTTCTCTCTGTGTTGATGTTGAATGGCTTTTGGGTTAAATGTAAATTGTGAGTAATGGTAACAGAATGGTTTGAACTACACATGTTGTTCAAACAACAGCCAATGTTGCACAGTGGCTTTATGCTTTCAGTGGAAAATTATTGAAACTAAAACTAAACTGCATAAAAGGTTGTTAATGCTGAACTAATTTTTAACAGATATTCCCCTCTTTAATTTGACTCTTATATGGGTATCATAGGGTGTTAGAAGTATTTAAAATAATTTTTAAAAAATTGTATCCTTTGGAAAAGATGGAAAATTTTAAATGGTTGTTAATGCTAAACTAATACAGAATATTTTAACAGATATTGTCTTCTTTAATTTGACACTTATACCGGTATCATAGGGTGTGAATAAATATTTAAAATATTTTTGGAAAAAAATTATACTTTGGAAAAGAGGGAAAATTTTAAATGGTTGTTGATGCGAAACTAATACAGATAGAAATATGAAATTTGAAGTATTTTTAACAGATATGCTCCTCTTTGATTTGACTCTTATACGGATATCAAAGGGTGGGAATAGGTATTTAAAATATTTATTGAAAAAAATGTATCCTTTGGAATTTTGAAGTATGTGAAAATGAAAAACTAAAAGCGCCAATTAACTCCAGTTTGTCCATAGATTCAGACGTATATCATACGGATCCTAAGTCAAACCGTGAGCAAAACTTAACCTAAAGCCCCATTAAAAATCATGTTTTTCTGTGTAACATTTTTGTTTTATTTTGTCCAAATTTTTTCCAATTAATAGATCCTTGAAACATATTAAATATTAATTGTTATTCTTGTCTTATAATAACTAATTGTTCGAATTATTGAACGTTTACAACAATTTGTTGTGGTTCTTCGTTTACTGTAGAATTGTTTGAAAAGAACCAGGGGGCGTAAATGATGGATGGTTTCTCTTCTCAAAAGTAAGTATATTAATATATCTTTGATATAATATTCGTGAGTTTTAGCGTTTTAAGATGAGATGCTGGAATATAAGTTACTTCAAATAGACAAATATTATCTAATATTATCTAGTAAAATAACTTAAAAATGTTAGGTCCATAATTGCTTAATTAGTATACCCTAAACCAGAGCATGGAATAGGATATTATAAGTTAGTTAGTTAGAAAAATGCTTTAGTGGGTAAACGTATCATGGACTTAGATTTCAAATACAGCAATAAAAAAATTTTCGAAAAATTGCACATAGCTACTTTTGCTGCGACGGCGACGATATATGTCAATATAAATCATTACCAGTTATTTCATTTGAGTCCACAAATAAATGAAATATGCCAGAGCCACGCCCAAAGCCCTCATTAAAATTTTAGTTTTTTTCGATTTTCGAAATTTTTGATAAAAATTATTTTATTTTTTTAATAATGACAAACGGCTATTATAATAATAAATTAACTTAAGATCAATATATCGGCTCAATATTTACAGGCGCTACCAAGACATACAACCTTACATCCCTAAAGTATGCTTTAAATAAATTTTCCTAAATACATTAACAGAGAACAACGAAGAGAATATTGCTCCATTTTTGGCTTAGAAGGATTTACCATTTCAATAATTAAATCGATATTGGCAGCTATAAGCAGAATATTCTTTTTAAACTTAATAAATAAGATAATAGGTTAACAATATTTGTAAATGCCGAGGCATCGTTCGGCCTCGCGAATATAGTTTTATACAGTAGAAAATTAACAATACTAAATAAATACAACCTTCAGTTAAACCATTGTCTGAAAAGGAAAGCAAAAACGTAATTACACTTTTTTAAATGCAAAATAACACCTCAAGAGTTCCTGTTTTCTACGAATGAAACGAAATTCCGATATGATACATGGTTTCCGAGATACGTCCCAATAAAATAACCTCTACTATGATGAAATGTTCAACTATTTTAGCAATTATAAACTTTTAGCATTTATAAACTTTAAATTTAGCTGCGATATTGGCAAAATCGTTTAGAATGCGCTTAGTAGGAATGTTCTTTGCAAAATGCAATCAGTAAAAACGAAATTTGGCCACATGGAATTTGGGAGTTTTTACCGATGATAATATACTGTGCAACGCTCCCCTACACGCTGCCGCTTGTCCCCACTTGTCCACCACCAAGCCAAACGTTCCAAGGGAAAATAAATAATAAAAAAAATGAAAACCCAAAAAATACAACAAACAGAGAACAAAAAAACAAATGGAACGAATGAACAGAACGACCGAAAAAATGAAAAAGAAGAAGCAGAGACAGAGTCAGAAAAACACTCACTAAACCAACAACAATTGTGTGCGGAAAATATAAAAAATGTAGTAGCAAGAAGAAAATAAACATGTAATATTCATTTTCACAAAATGTTTTAGAGGTTCACTCTCTTTTTGGCTTTTATTTTATTTTAGTTTATTTTTTTAATTAAACAAACCGAAATTATTTGTTGATTTTAAAGTCGTTGTTTTGTTTCTGTTGGCAAAGGAACACAGTATACAATGTTAGCCTCCCCCGGAGGAGGAGGAGGATATTATTTGATCAACCTCGTTTAGGTCAACACCGCCACCAACACTTTGTGTATTCGTGCGCGAATGTAAAGAATTGGGGATTGCGGTTGTACGTTTCGTTTGTTAAACTGGTCAAATGAGGAAAAGAGGATTAATTTTGTATAAATATCGCAAAAGGCAAGGTATCAATCAACACTATTTTAATTCAGATATTTTGTTATTTTATTTTTAAAACAACAAATATTGTTTCAACTCCAGTTCAGTTTTTTCAACGATTTTCAGATATTGTACCACGTATAGTTTTGAAAAGAAAATTGAATGAAGTATTGTTTTTTCAGTTCGTTTCAGTATGTTTTCCGATTTTCAAAAAATATGAAATTGTAGATACTAGGGTGGATTAAAAAATGAAGAATGAAAAAATTCGTAACTTTTTGGTGGCAGGATATAGAAATATTCTTCATTTACCGAATTTCAAGCGAATTGCTTCAAGCTTAATATAAAATTATCAAATCTCAAAATAATATATTTTTTATTTTTTCTTGTTCCTTATAATTTTTTAATAAACAAAAAAATATATCTTCGAATTGTATACCCTCCACCCTAAGATGAAGTGTATATTATATAAGTTAGACATTGCGTTTCCCCCAGCGCACTATGGTCCCAAATCCATTTTTTTGGTAGAAATTCAAAAAATTTAAAATTGGAAAGTGGTAAATGTGTATATATTTTCTTTATGGCAACACTCCAAGCAATCAAGAAAATATACTGGAGAAAATTAGGTGGCAACACCACAAGCCTGAATGGTACTTAAACTTTGCGGTTCAAAAAAAGTGGGATTAATTTTGATTTAAAGCAGTTTTACAAATTAATTAAAGTCAAGACTTAAAAAGAAAATAATAAAGTGACTATATTATGAAAATTGACGGCAAGAGTTAGTAGTTGAAAAATTATATTTAACATTTTATGATTATTGTGGTCTTGTAGGTATTCATAGGTATCGTAATTTTGTGATTTGTAGAGAACATAATCTATAAATGTCGTGGACCAAAAGTTATATGTATGACTCAACTTGACTCAAAGTGTAAATGTTAAAGTGTTCGTCTGAGGTTGTAGTTTATGGTGGAATTAATATCTCGTCAGCATTTTTCGGCAAACTCCAAAAATTGTCATTTTATTTTAGCACAGTTTTTGATTAGCCATAGATATATATATGATTATATCTCTGAATTATTTTTGTGTACGAGACCCCATCAATATTTTATTTAAAAGGTATTGAAAGTACCTTTAAAATGGTATACAACATCATTCACCTTTTTGTACACATGTATACATTTTACTTTATTTCTTGAAATAATTATTTAAATTGCAGTTTAAAGTATACAATTTTTATGATATATTTTGCTTTTGTAATAATGTTTAGAAAAGCACATTTCGTCAAAATAAACAACTCTTCATTCTTTTAAGCTTTCATAAAATTTTGTTTTTGGTCACCCTGTAGCAATACAGGGTGATAATTATGTTGGTTATATATTGAGTTTATATGGGAGGTGGTAGTGGGCGTGGTCCGATTGGCCCAATTTTATTTTTTGTTTTTGTGTATGATATGTCTAGCAAATCAAAATTACAAGACTGTATTTTTATTTTTCGACTTTATGCCATAAAAAATGGATTTGGGACCAGTGTGCAGCGGGCCATTTCAAATTTTAAATTTGAACTACCGATTACTTTGACTTTGAAAGGTAGAATAACATTCATTTTTATTTTTGTTTTCTGGTTTATGTTTGACATTTGCCAAATGGGACGCTATACGCTCCAACAAAATTGAAAAACTTACTTCCAAAGTAGTGAATCTTTAATGCAAACTGTAAGAATTTTACGTGGAAAATTTCCGAGAAGAGATCGACCTTCAGTTCAGTTTGTGCGTCAATTTGTGAGGAGAGTTCATGAAAATGGACCAACCCGTGTACGTTCTGGTCCAATGCGTTCATCAATCCAAAGAAATACTGATATGGCTGACAATGTCCAAGAACATCCTTGAACATCAAATCTTCATCGTTCTCAGGAACTTAACCTTTCTCGTACTTCTTTGAGAATAATTTTGCATAAAGACCTCGGTATGAAGGCTTACAAAATTCAATTGGTTTAACAACTGAAGCATCATGATCATCCAATGCGTTTTCGCTTCGCCCAAAGGGCTGACAATTGTTTGCAGGATATGAAGAATTTTACTGAAAAATCGTGTTTTCAGATGAAGCTCATTATCATCTCGGTGGCTATGTCAATAAGCAAAATTGCCATATGCGGTTCAGAGATCCCACACGAGACTATTGAGAAGCGAATGCACCCACAACGATTTACTGCTGGGTGTGGATTTTGGGCTGCCGGCAACATTGGGCAATTTTTCTTCAAAAATGAGCAAGAAGTCGCCGTTACCATCAACGGTGAGCGTTACCGTGTCATGCTCAACGAATTTTTGGGAACAAATCTAGTTTAATGGCCATGGTCAAAAAAAAAAATACAGCCTTGTAGAGCGTTAAAAATTACCAAAAAATTAAATAAATGGCGCTATGGTCGACTTTCCGAGATCGGAGCCTTGAAAGTTCGGATATATAATTTGAGCTGTAGTCGTCATTCCTGATCCGATCGTTTTACTATAAGATAGCGGAGCAAAAAATTTTAAATCATTAACCCATCGTGAGCCAGCGTTAAGAAAGTGAATTTTGAACCCGCTTTTTTGGTAAAATCGACATTATCTGGAAATGTGTGTGAAAATTACCAAACAAAGAAAAAAATGGCGCTATAGTCGACTTTCCGAGATCGGGGCCTTGAAAGTTCGGATATATAATTTGAGCTGTAGTCGTCATTCCTGATCCGATCGTTTTACTATAAGATAGCGGAGCAAAAAAATTAAAATCATTAACCCATCGTGAGCCAGCGTTAAGAAAGTGCATTTTGAAACCGCTTTTTTTGGTAAAATCGACATTATCTGGAAATGTGATCGATATTGAGATAAGAGATGTGGGTTACGATTCCTGGAACCGGAGATATTCAACTTCAAAATAATGTTTTTGGGGAAAGTCTGCAATAATTGTAAAAATTTTGTTTTCTGTAGGCGTGTTTACACATGAGGATGTATTGTACATCCTAAAAGTAGTTTATATGTAAACACGCAGACAGAAACATGAAGTTTTTTAAGTAGCCGGCCTTCGATCGGGGTTAAAGATTTTCTGCTCTGGGGAATGTCCAAAACCGGCTACGCAGACCAAAGTTTTCTAGGGTAGCCGGCCTTTGGCCGGGGTTAACAATTTTCTCCTCTTGGGTATGTCCAAAAAAGGCTACGCAGACTAAAGTTTTCTCGCGTAGCCGGCCTTCGGCCAGAGTATAAGCTTTTCTTCTCTGAGGTATGTCCAAAACCGGCTACGCAGACTAAAGTTTTCCTGCTTAAACGGCCTTCGGCAGGGGTTAAAGATTTTCTCCTTTTTTTTAATTTTTTTAATTTATTTTGTAAAAATTAAAAAAAAAAACACTCGGAAGTTTGTAAAACAAAGCCAGAATATGGTTGGCTCGTAATTGATTAAGAAATCGATAACTAAATCATAGGACAACTTTGAAGTTGAATACCTTCGGTTCCAAGAGGGTTAAAGAGCTGCAAAGTACCTTAAAAGAAAGCTGGAAGTCTTGATTATAAACATATATATACGATGGCGTACCTCAATATAGGACCTATTTCCAGATAATGTCGATATTACCAAAAAAGCGGGTTCAAAATTCAATTTTTTTAACGCTGGCTCCCGATGGGTTAATGATGGACCGTAGCGCCAACAATTTTTTTTGTTGTGTTCTATATATAGTGAAAATTTGAAACAATTCTGAGAAGCGCACTTAAACTAGATTTATGCCAATTTTTGTTTTTAAAAATTCAAGACAATGGCATGACGACATTTGATTTCAACAAGACGGGGCCGCATGTAACACAGCCAACGCAACCATCGATATTTACGCACAGTTTCTAAAAATCGAATAATCAGCCGAAATTGTGATGTCAATTGGCCGCATCGCAGCTGTGATTTGAGGCCTTTGGATTCTATTTCTGTGGGGAGCCATTAGGGATAAATGTTACGCAAACCATCCAGAGACAACTGAAGCATTGAAAAATGAAATCGAAGTTGCCATTGAAGAGATTCGAGCCAGAACAATCGAAAATGTACTTAAAAATTAACAACAAATAACCCCATATTTCAGTTTTTACTTCACATTTAACCCATTGAGTATTAACATTAAGAACAAAATTTTGCGACCCTTAATGGGTTAGCAAATTCTAAAAATTGCAATTGGTTATCAATACCTGTTCAAGGAGCCCCTAAAAACATAAATCGAACTAAAAATGTGGAAATTATTGCGCTTTTATAAAAAAGGCATCAAAAATTGCACCAAAATAGTATAAATCTGTCCTTTATATTGGGTCATAGTGCTAGTTTTTAATATGGTTTGATAAGGCTCGGGTCGGCTTTTTTCTCAATACCATCCTCATGGTGAATTTTATTCAAGAAAAAACTGATTTATTGAGGTTATTTTGAACGCGTTCAGCTCACGAATGGATAATAATAAACGCGAAATATTTTGGGAGAACACACAAAACAAACCAATCTTTCATTTTAGTCGGGAACATCAACAAAATTTTTTCCTTCCTCACAAAAGAAGCCACTCTAATACATATATTATTAGACAATAGATCTGGCAACACTATTATCAATTATGCTGAGTTCTTCAAATTTAAATTTCTAAATTCCTCCATTTAGTATCATAGTTTTTTTCTATTTTCATAATTTCTTTTGGTATATGAGGCCATATGACGGTAATTCCCGGCTTAACGAAACTATACATCATCTATTCGTGTATTTTAGCACAACAAAAGTACTTTCGTATTCTTAATGTATTCCAATCTAACACAAAACACCTCTTGTCGATATGAAAATCCCCAA
The DNA here is from genome assembly GCA_947397865.1 of Polietes domitor. Taxonomy (NCBI): domain Eukaryota; kingdom Metazoa; phylum Arthropoda; class Insecta; order Diptera; family Muscidae; genus Polietes; species Polietes domitor. The sequence continues at coordinate 29,917,956 of OX377619.1, read as the reverse complement.
CAACAATACAAATACGTCTTGTTACATTTATTTATTTATTTATTAAATGACTTAAATGTACTAAACCCACGTAATCATAGCTTATCCTCCGCCCTGTCAACCCACATATCCTGAATAGTCTTCAAAAGAGGGAAATGAACTCATAAATGCTTGAAAGTACCACCCCACCAGCCCACCTCATTCGCACTCATGTGTTTTTAGTATTTGTTGTTGTTCCTTGAAAACGCATTTACGTTTACGAATTGTCATGAGAGCACAAGAATGTAACCGAAATTTTGAAACAAAAGAGACAGACCAACAAACCAACATCTTTAAAACAAAACAGAGAAAAAAGAAATGGAATGGCAGCATACGTTCGTTCGGTCATTTCAATGGAATTTACATGCCGTACTCTACCTCCATACCGCAGAGAGTGTAACACAGAACATCACGAAGACGAAGAAGCATAAAAATGTATGTCGATATTTTAAATATTTAATAAAACATTAAAATCATGTACCATCACACACACACACATACACGAAAGCAGCGGCAACACTAACTACCTCGAAGAGCCACGAGAGCGGAGAGGAGAGTGTAAAAGATACCGGTTCAGTGTTGCCAATTCTTGAGGAGCAAAAATGGCTAGATTGTTTAAATGGAAAGTCAAAAATGTAGAAAATTATAATTTGTTGATGCTTCATTATTATAAATTGTGATGTTTCATTATTATAATTTTGAAATAAAATAAAAAAAAATAAATTTAAAGACCAAGGCCTACTTAGGGGACGTGCCTACAATTATGCTTTTATTAGCCCTTGACTATATATCAAAGTAATTCTTCAGAAAGACAAAGTACGAATTTTGAATTTCCATTATCTTTCAGGTTCACAATGGAATGTATACACCTAATTTTACGATTCTGGCTACAGTCGTTTGTCTGGTACTAGTTTTACCTCTTTTATCCCATTTTATCCCTAAAAGTACGAATTTGAAGAAATACTTTAGTTTTACGCGTCTACGAAGTCAGAGCAATTTATAAATGAAATTTAATGATTCTAGCTGCATCCGTTTTATTGGTACCAATTTTATCCCTTTTCTTACCGTTTCCCAATAAAAATAAAAGTTTTGAAAATTACCTTGATTTTGCACATCTATAGGAATGTACATGTACTCTAGCTGTAGCCATTTAGTCGGTACGAATTTTAACCCCTTTTCCAGATTCCTCACTTTAAAGTACAAATTTGGGAAATCTTTCTTATTTTTCGTGTCTACGTAGTCAGCGGAATGTATATACAGAATTTCATGATTCTAGCTGCGGTCATTTGGTTGGTACAATTTTTATCCCCTTTTTCCACTTCACCCACCTAAAAGAAAATCCCTTTATTTTCAGAGGAATGTATATACCAAATTTAAATTTTATTGGAGCAACCATTTGTTTGGTACCATTTTTATCCCTCTATTCCCATTTGACCCCTTAAAAGTACGAGGTTGGAAAAATACTTTTATAAAGGGTGATTTTTTAGCTATTATCTTTTTAGCAACACTGGTTTAAACAGTTGACGCACGTTACGTGATTTGTTTCACTGTCACAAACATCTTCAGTTTGGTCTATAATTTAACCATGAATCGTCTTACAAACGAAAAACGGTTGCAAATTATTGAATTTTATTATCAAAATGCGTGCTCTGTTAAGAAAGTTCATCGCGAGCTTTTTTGTGTTCAGCGACGAAGCTCATTTTTGGCTCAATGGGTACGTAAATAGGCAGAATTGTCGATTTTGGAGTGAATATCAGCCAAAAGCATTGCAAGAGCTACCAATGCATCCAGAAAAAGTCACAGTTTGGTGCGGTTTATGGGCTGGTGGCATCATTGGACCGTACTTCTTCAAAGATGATGCGAATCGTAACGTAACTGTGAATGGTGAGCGCTACCGTGAGATGATATCCAACTTTTTTTGTCCAAAATGCAAGAGCTTGACTTGCATGACATGTGGTCTCAACAAGACGGTGCCGCATGCCACACAGCACGCGGAACAATTGACTTATTGAGAGGCGAGTTCGGTGAACATTTTATTTCACGTTCGGGACCGGTCAATTGGCCGCCTAGATCGTGCGATTTAACACCTTTAGACTATTTTTTGTGGGGCTGTGTTAAAGCTCATGTCTATACAGACAAGCCCACTTCAATTGACACATTGGAAGACAACATGGAAGCATTTATTCGTGAGATACCGGCCGAAATGTTGGAAAGAGTATGCAAAATTGGACTAAGCGGATGGACCATTTGGAGCGCAGTCAAGGTCAACATTTGCATGAAATAATCTTCAAACATTAAATTATATGGACCGTACTATCGATTCAAATAAAGATTTCATGCATTTTTCTGAATTTTATGTGTTTTTTTAACTTTCCTATAGCTTTTAAAAAATCACCCATTTATAAACTATTTGATACTCTAAAAAGTTTGTAGAACTTATTTCTCAGATTTTCAGGTAATTTGTGAACCTTAGGCTTTAAGCGAGGAATGTTTATACAACAAATTTGATTAATCACATTTAGAAATATATCATAACAATCAGTCACATTGCTATTTTCAAAAATCTGAGGCAGAGTTACAAGCCGACCCATAATTATCGGCGGCATAATATTCGGCTGATTTGTCGGCTCGTTCTGTCATTCGACCACCCAATTTTTTTGACAATTTTGGGAAAAGAGAAGGAACAATTTGTATTGGTTTTTAATACCTTTTCTTTTATTTTTTGGCAAGTAGTTCAATATTCGTTAAAATTAGCCAGTATTAGCCAATGTTCCCATAATTTAATATTATTATCCCATACAATTATTTTTTGGGAGTGCGAATCCATTCCCAAAATTTATAATTTGGAGCTTTATTACTTGGTGCGATTTTTTAAACGTATATTCGGCAAGTGAGCTGTACTTCTCATTCGTTTGTGAGAATCATTTACTGAGTGGAAATCATGATAGTGGTAGTCTGTAGCCAAGCATATTGGTATTGACTTTCAAATCAAAATACAATCATTCAACTTACTATAGACGTCATCATATAGTGGGATACCAAATTCAAAGAAAGATCACAGTAGTAGGTTGTCTAAGTCGACAGTTAAATTTTAAGTGGGTTGCCTATTTTGGTAGTAAGATTTGACTGAGTTAGAACTCCGCCAAATCTCGGCGGCGTGGTTGAAGTCGGTGTGAGCCAATGAAATCGGCGGCGGCTTGTCGGCTTAAAATCGGTCGGTTGTCAAAATTGGCAACACTGGAGCGGCTGTGAAGTATGAGAGAGTCATGAGGGAAGAGGGGTTGTCCTGAATTGGTGAAAAAAGAACCGCAGTACGTACCAGCAAATGTTTCTTATTTCCCCGCAAAATAAAAATAAAAGAAAAATGAAAAAGAAAACACAAAACAATGAAAATTGTCTTCGTTTAAACGTGCAGAAAACACCAAAAAGTAAAAAACGGCAAGAACAACCAACAATAAACACGGTTGAAAAGAAAAGAAGAGGAACGAAAAGGGAGAAGAAACAAGAAAAACTGAAAAACTCAACTCGCATAAAGTTCATTGTTTTCCATATTACAACACTTTTAACCTAATTCTAACGTATTAACACACGCCGATATGCACATGTCCTTATCTGCGTCTGTATGTGTATGAGTGATTATGAATACGTCGTAACGGTATGTTCATGTGTGTACATGAACAAGTACTCGCATAGCATGTGGTGGTGGTGCGAGAGAGAACAAATTGTAGTGTTTCCGTTTTCCGCCTTTTTCCAACATGGAACGAACAGGCGTTAGACCGAGCGACCGACCATGTTACCTTTATATGGGCAAAGGTGAAATGTGCTAAGTGCTAACAGTTAACAACCAGTCAGCCATCCGCCAAAGTAACAACCAACAGTTTCTTTCCACCTGTGAATGATTTCCCAGAATTGTAATGGAAATGCATTTCATTGAGGTTTCAAGTTGGTTGGTTCATGTTTTTTGTATTTTTTTGCTGTTCTTTCAATTGAACCATAAAAATCCAAGGAAGGAAGGCGGCGGCCTGACAATAAAAAACCCGTCGAATACGAATATATCAAGAAATACGGAATTCATTTAAGGGCCCCATAAACAAATTGCAATATTTGTAAACAAATGTGTTCGGAGTATAAAAATAAACTCAGAGGGGGGAGGTGGAGGGAATATACAAACGAGATTGGAATGGAGACCGTCAATTGTTTAACAAACAAGCAAGCACATAAACGTACGACAAACGCACAATGATTTCAAATCGATTTTTCTTTGGAAATAACTCTGTAACTTTTGAACGGAAAAATATACCTTGACGAACACGGGTTTTATTTTGATAAAATGCAAAATAATTTGTTATAAAGTTAAAAATTAAGAAAAGGGAATTATAGAGGCTTTGCAAAACTTAGCACTATTCCAAATCTTTTGGAGAAAATTATAACTGACATGTTATCTCATCAAGTTTCGTCATTGTTGTCCTGTTGCCAACACGGATTTCGTAGATCCCGATCAACCATAACGAATACATTGGAACTTACTACAGTTGTAAATGATGGATTTAGAAGCCGAATGCAAACGGATACGATTTACACAGACTTTTGATAAAGTTAATCATAACCTTCTCTTGAGAAAATTAGATTCTATGGACTTCAGTATCTCATTATTATCTTGGTTAAAATGCTATTTATGTGGTCGAATCCAAAGGGTAAAATTCGTAAACGCTATTTCAAAGGAAACTGTGGTGTCTCTTCCGGTGTACCACAAGGAAGCCATCTTGGCCCTGTCTTATTTACACTATTTATTAATGACCTTCAATCTGTAATTCGACATTCCAATAGTCTAATGTATGCTGATGATGTAAAAATATTTCGGTCATTTAAAGACCCGATGGAGTAATATTATCTACAATCTGATCTTGATTGTTTTCATGAATGGCGCAAAGTAATTTTAATGGAACTTAATATTTTGAAATGTAAACATATAGCATTTTCTAGAGTTAAACATCCTAGAACCAATTATTTCTTTGGTGATCACGAACTCGATAGATACTTTTCTGGACCTCGGAATCTTATTAGATCAATAAATGATAGTAAACAAAGCTTATAGTGTTCTTGGTTTTATGAAGCGTTGGAGAAAGGAGTTTTCTGATCTTTCAGTCACTAAGCAATTATATACCTCTTTGGTTCGCTGCAGTATGGTTCTGTTATATGGGACCCATCTTATACTATTCATAGTAACATTATTGAATCTGTGCAAAAACAATTCCTCTTCTTTTGTCTACGTGGACGTGGGTGAAACCCCCGTACACTGCCGTCATATGAATTTAGACTTAATCTTATTAAGTTATCATCTTTGAGAAGTCGTCGTACTATGCTGAACATTACTTTCCTGATGAATGTTTCACAGGGCAACATTGATTCAAATTTTATCATGAATAGAATGTTTATAAATATACCTCAAAGACCTACAAGAAATTTTCAGTTGATTCACATTGATTACATCCGCACAAATTACGCTAATAATGATCCTTTCCGCCGCTTGTGTGTTCAATTTAATAAATACTACCACATCATAGAATTATCGGAAAATAATAACTCTATTAAAAGAAAAAATATATTAATATTATATTAATAATTAAGTAGTTCATAAGTGTATATATGTACATTAGTTCTTTAGTCTGTAAGGATATTTGTATCTATAGACTTATAATAATAATAAATAATAACTTTTGGAAAACCTAGCGTAAATTTGTATCATACAGAGAATACCAAAATAATTGATTGGCATATGATTACTGACTAAACCCAGATAGAGGAAGTTGAAATAAATAAATGCAACCGCGAATTTTAGATTTTTACAACACTTGCAGTTGACTACATATGAGCATTAGAGCGTACCAGGTTACAAGTAAAAAAAAAAAAGTTCGCCGTACACCTTCGAATATGAAGTATTATTGAAAGGTAGTTTCAAAAAAATTTTTTTTATTTTTTTATGCCGAACGTAGGGGTCGCGCTTTTACATTTTTCTATATAACTTCTGCATTTATAAACGGATTTTAAAGTGTGATACATCGATGTTTTTGTCCGATTTTTTTGTCTTTGAAGTCATTGAGCTCAAACATGATTCATGATTTTATGCGAGCTTTAATTTTCGATTATTAGAGTGGTACATTAGGGTAGTAGCAACTGAGAAATGATGGGTAAGTACCAGAAGGGGGTGCTTGAGCTCAATGACTTCAAAGACAAAAAAATCGGCCTCGTCGAGACAAAAACATCGATGTATCACACTTTAAAATCCGTTTATAAATACAAGTTATATAGAAAAATGTAAAAGCGCGACCCCTACGTTCGGCATAAAAAAATAAAAATTTTTTTTTTGAAACTACCTTTCAATAATACTTCATATTCGAAGGTGTACGGCGAACTTTTTTTTTGAGGTACGCCCTAATGAGCATCTCCCAGTGACACGGAAGCGACATTCGCACACTTTAAACTACACCAAAAACAGAAAAAGTCAAACAGCATTTTTATACCCTCCACCTTTGTAAAACCTTGAAATATTCCATGGAGACCCCATATAAATAGAGTGATCAAACCCATGACCGAAAACCGGGTCAACCGGTTTTTTCATCTGATTTTATATTTTTTAACATATTTTTACGTATTTGTTCATAATGCGAAGAAAAATTTTATTTTTTTTTTGTAGATTTTCAAGTTTTTCAGATTTTGAAAATTAAAAAAACCTAATTTCTTATTTTTGACTTTGTCTGCTTCTCACACATTTTAAGAGATTTTGCACACACATTTTTTTATTAGAAATTGTGGTTTCTTACCTTTATTGTGTTTGTGCCAAATATAGTTTAGTTGTAATGAATATTGTAAAAAATTATCTTTTTGAACAAATGTCTGACTTTGGACCAACACAACTTTTTCCTTCAAAAGCTTTTAACGATAAAAGGATGATTTTTTACTATTATATTTTTGGCAACACTGGTTTAAACAGCTGACGCACGTTTCGTGTTTTGTTTCACTGTCAAACATCTTCAGTTTGGTCTATAATTTCACCATGAATCGTCTTACAAACGAACAAAGCTTGCAAATTATTGAATTTTATTATCATCATCGCGCGCTTCCATTTTATGGTCAGTTAATCGACCCACTGAAGCGGCTATTCGGGCTATTGTGACTAAATTTCGCACCAAATTTACTTTGTTGGACATTAAACCACCAACACGCTTACGTAGAGTGCGAACTGAAGAAAATATCGCAGCTGTATCGGCCAGTGTTAATGATGACCATCAATTATCGATTCGTCTGTTACTCAAAAACGTGGAAATGCCAAAATTGGACTAAGCGGATGGACCATTTGAGGCGCAGTCAAGGTCAACATTTGCATGAAATAAACTTCAAACATTAAATTATATGGACCGTACTATCGATTCAAATAAAGATTTCATGAATTATTCTGAATTTTATGTGTTTTTTTTTTTTTGAAAAACTTTCCTATAGTTTTTAAAAAATCACCCTTTACAAGCGACATTGGTTCTCTTCGGATTCTTCCGAATCCGTTGGATAGATCTCAAGAAAATTAAATAAACAAAAATGTCTCACATGCAAATTATTTTAGCCATATCACCCGTGGAAATGAAAATTTTGCAAAATTATTCAATTTGTAGAGGACAATCTAGTTCTGACAATAAGAATTCTCTCAGACATCAACATACAACATTTTTTTTTCAATTAATAATGCTCCCTTCGATAAAAAGTAAAAAAAGAAACAGCAGGACTATAAGATTATTCTTCAAAAGAAGGTGTTGAGTAGGCCCTTTCTGAATTATAGAGTCACTATTCTGTTCCAAAAATGCTGATGGACAGTGTTATTTAAAGTATACATATCATCTTCTTCTTAATTTGACGTAGAATATTTTTTTGTGTCAAGTTAACACCAATTAGAAAAAGGTACGAAATTAGTTCTAAAATTAATTTTAAATTTTGAATTATTTTTGAGTTTTGGTGTATTCAGAGACTTATAGAAGAATTTCATGGCAAATATTTTTTTAGAACATTTTGACCCGTTAAAACTCTGTTTTGGGGGAGTTTTTTACCCTTTTTCACAAAAGGGGTCAAAAATGCCATTACATTGAGGAGCTAGAGGGTTAAAATGTTTCACAAATATGCTCCTATGTTTTAAGTAGTATTGCTAAATGTAAATGTAGGAATCACATGGTTTCTTATGCCGATTCATCTTAAGAATGTGCAAAGGGGGTAAATATTCACCCTCCTCTAAAAATTCAAACCTCCTCTATCAGAATCCGTTGTCAGCACCTTTTTATTTTCGAAAAAGCTTCATTTTGTTCCACAGTGTAATTAATTTCACGAAAAACATAGATATCGACTTTATGATGTATATCATAACAGCATTATGATGTACAGGGTTTTCCAACAAGAGGTGTTATTTTGGTATTCAAAGAAAAATGCCATTTTTTTGAGATAAATGATCGGATGTTTATTTCACAATAAAGAGGAAGGTATGCCGTTAATAATGAAAAACAACACCAGCCAAATGGCCAGCACGACGACCACGCTTACAGGACCATATCCTTTTCATGAAATTTTCCATAACCAAATTGCTGCCCTATGTCCTCGATAGCCTCAGAAATCCAATTTGAGGTCTTGAATCGACGCTGGGCTGTCGGCGTAGACCTTATCTTGCACGTGGCCCCAAAGGAAGAAGTCGCAAGGTGTTAAATCACAAGATCTCGGTGGCCAATTGTGATCACCTCTTCGAGAGATAACACGGTCCGGAAACTTTTCCCTTAAAAGTGCAATGGTTTCGTTGCTTGTGTGGCACATAGCGCCGTCTTGTTGAGGGTAAACGTTGTCCAGGTCAATACCATTCAACTACGACCACAAAAAATCATTAATCATCTCTCGATAGCGCAATCCATTCACCGTAACTGTTGATCCAACCTCATTTTCGAAAAAGTAAGGTCCAATGACCCCGCCGGACCACAAACCGCACCAAACAGTCACACGATGAGGATGGAGAGACTTCTCAATAATAACTCTTGGGTTTTCCGAGCCCCAGATGCGACAATTTTGCTTGTTGATGTAGCCACCGAAGTGAAAATGGGCCTCATCAGTCAAGATAATTTATTTGATTTATTTTTGTAGCGAATTTTAATAATTTCAATGCGTTGTTGAAGAGTGTATCGTTCCATTTTTAGTAATGGAGTAGTTTCTACTTGTCAAATGTCAAAGAATAAAAGCTTCAAAAGTGACAGGTACCGAAATACCGGGTGATTCAAAATAACACCTCTTGTTGGAAAATCCTGTATATCAAGAATACTGATGGAAGGGATGATCACATTTGGAGTAGAAAAATGATCTCTTATAAAAACTAGATTTAAAAATATTTGTTTTGTAAAAGGGATTAATTAATTTTCACAACTTTGGTATGGGGTTTTAAAACAATAATTTTAAGCAATGTTCAATATATTTTTATTTATTTATTTTTAGCATTAAATTAAAAAAAATCAAACTTTCGTGCTATAGTTTTGTCCGACAAAAATGAATTTTCCGAAATTTGGCGACGACGCACAGAGGGTTGAAATCGCCAAAAATGGAGATTAATTCGGGGAAGCCTTCGGGTCAGATAATGTTTATATTTCTTTCAATATTTATACTACAATCAGTAAAAGAAAATAAAATTAAGAGGAAAAATGTTTTCTGGAAAATAAATTAAAAAATCCGCCCTCTTTTATCGAAGTCGCAATTATTATCCAATCCCAACAGAACTTGGTACAGCTAATTTTTTCACATCAATGACGGACACTATTAAATTTGAAGCAAATCAGTTCAAATTTAGATATATCTTCGATACAAATGTCAATCCCGATTTCACATTTTTCGCTCTAGATACCACATATTTTAACCGATATTGTTCAAATTTGACACAATACGTTATATTTCAACTAGAAACAAACAGCTGTAGTTAAATGCGGTGACACCGGTTCATTGTTTGATAAAGCCCTCATACAAATGTCCCAGCAGATTTGGTGACATTTGCTCATAAAGGACAATGTTTCGAATGTGTCCGGCATTAAACTGTCACATTTATTTTAATACATCTAGAATTGGTAGTAAATTACTTGAAATAAGGTAGAATATGCAGGGTATCATATAGCCGGCATCACCCGACTGTAGTCTTTCCGTACTTGTTATACCCTACACCACTTCGTTATTATATAGGGTGTTTATAAGATTAAGATTTATTGTGCAACTTGGAATCTCATTCTGCTTCTGTGATTGCTTTTCATTAGAAATAACTGTTTCATTTAAGTGTTAAGTAAATAAAAAGACTTATTTTTCATTACAAAATACCTAAATATTAAGTTTTCGTCATATTAAAAATTGCAGTTGTACAATAAAACTTGATGTATAAGCACCCATAAATAGTGGATATTTGCACTATTTATTTAGTAAAATAAATTAGCGCAAAAACGCGCAAAATGTAATTGCGGAATATCGAAGCTAACACATTGTAATTTAATTAGAAATTCACCATATGGCGATATGTTACAGAATTCACATTTTAAACTCCACATATATTTTGAAAATACCTTAAATGTAGACATATTTTCAACAATTTTTTAAAAATATTTCTAAAATACTTTCGTTAAAACATTTTTTCGTAAAATCACTCTAAAATACCTGAACTTGAAGATTCTATAATCCAAGTGCTACTTTTTACAATGGGGAGCCTTTGAAGTATGTCAATTTGCAATTTTCAGAACTGTTGGCGTAAAACTTAAAACATGTCTGACTTTGAGACAGTGCAACTGGAAAAGTAAACAACACATGTCATTGATGTTTTCAATAGAGATGTAGAATTTTATATTCTTTAATCGTATAATAAAAAAATTTCAAAAAAAATAAATTTTGATTTTTAATTAATTTGGCGATTTCAACCCTCTGTGCGACGATCAAATGAATGACAATAGATAGAATCCAAAAATTGAATGTGTACATTCATCTGACTGCGTGGACATAAAAATCCCAAAAATTCCTAAAATGGGTAAAACATGGAGCTACGTTAAAGGAAACAGAAGTTACAAAATAAATTGATTTCAAACACACATTAGAGTGATATTACGTCAAATACCCACCGACCCAAAAGAAATCTCTTCAAATTGATTTTTGTCCATGGTAGACTAGGTGTGGAACCCAGCTATGGTCGCACCATATGCCAAAAGAAAACCATGACAGCACTTTAACTAAGTGCACACGTGCAATTTCACTAAACACAGTCGGAACAGTTGGTAAGAAACGGATGAATTATTTCCCAAAAAAAAAGAAACAAAAATCGAAATCCCGCACCAGCAGCAACTAGCACCAAATGTGAAAATGAATTATCCAAAAAAGAAAATTGTACACGCAAACTTAAAAACAAAGTTTTTGTTTCTTCTTCTCTTTCTTTTTCAAAAGAAAGCACAAACAACGGCAAAGAAGAGTAGCAGTGAAGTGAAAGAAATGAAAAAAAAAAACATGAAAATGAAAATCTACAACGTCAGAGGCATGGAGCATGGGGCATAAGCATTGGTATGTAGCTAGCTGTGATGGTGGAAAATAATCTAAACGTCACCAACTAAAGAAGAAACTCCAACAACTTGCAATGCGGCGATATTAGCAAGAGTAACAACAGCAACAACGACGGCGGCACAAGTCCACACAGAGCCAGAGAAAATCAATGATGGTGGTGTTTTCACATGCAACGGACAAGGAGAATGGAATTTTGCTTCCTTAATTCGTGGAATCCTTAGGTATGTTTCAAGTGTCACACTCGATGTTTGGAACGATGTAGGGCACGAGGTTAGCTCCCCAAGTACTGAGAAATTCGTAATTCGGAATGCATTGTGCAGATAATTCGAAATTTAAAACAAACAAAGAGGACGGACGATTGGGTGGTTGAGGATTTTAATATTTCACTTCACACCTTTTTTTCGTTTGGAGGGGGGGTTAAATAAACTTGCTTTCATTTGTTTCCTTTTCCGGTTTCTTTTTCTTCGTGTTGGTTGTTGGTTGGTTAATTATTGACATAACATTGCAGAGAACGAACGAACTTTTAGACACCTTATGTTGTTTTGCTTTTCTTTTTTGTTCACAATTCCTTTCGCTGGAGTTCGTTCGTCATTCCTTAAGTTTACGATACACAACCGCAGAACAAAACGAATCTCCACTTATTTTCCCAGAAAAAAACTCACACGCACACACACACACGCTAGGCACGTATCCAAAGTCCAACCAAGAACGCGATATCCGTAACCGAAATTCCGTAACATTCATACCACCATCGACGTCGTCGTCATCGTCCGTTCGTCGTCCGTGGGCTCTTTCGTCTTCATCGACGGCGTAGAAAAACTATTTGTTTTCTTCTCGTTTTGTTATTATTTTTCCCCCGACTAGCAGCAAACAGCGACAAACCAAACCACCCGGCCCGGCCCAAAACTCCCTGGCCCACACACATATCTTTAGTGAGTTGTTGTGTTTTCTTTGCGCTTTGATGACGGCAACAACTCACACAGTGGGTCGAAAACAACGATACAAAAATTACGACACCATTTAAGTAGTTTTAATCAAATTAGGATCAATGTTTTTTTGGATCGGGGGAAGGTGGGGTGAATTCACATAGTAAACCTTGTGATGCTTACATTTTAAGTGTAGAATGTGTTCAGCAATATTTCTTAAAGCACTACGAGGAACATTTCTGTGAAGCATTTTAATTCTGTAGCTCGTCAACATAGGCGTCGTTTTGTGCAAAAGGGCAGAGAACACCCCGAAATTGGGGTTTGACGGGTCAAAATGTTAAAAAAAAATGTTTGCCATAAAATTCTATTCTATTCCATCTGTATACGTCAAAACTGAAAACTCAGAAATAAGTCAAAACATTAAATTTATTTTAGGGTTAATCTCGTACTTTTTCCGGAATGGTGCTATACCAGAACCTTTGTATTTTCGAAAAACCTTTAAATAGAGGGTAAAAAATTGGAAATAGTCTTGGACGTGGGGAATTATTTTTACCCAATTAAGTTTTATTAAATTTCTTAATAGAAACATTTTTGGTACTTATTTGTATATTACTATATTTTCTAATAAAAAACAAGTAAGGAAAGGTTAAGTCGGGCGGGGCCGACTATATGATACACTCCACTTTCTATCCGAATACAATTCAATTCGATAAAAAAGTGAAAATGGGAAGGATTGACCCAATTGTCAAATCGAGAAGAATATATATATATATATATATCTATATATATAAAAGAGTTGCGGTACTGACTGACTGACATATCATTGACCAGCCCCAGACCAAACGGCTGAAGCCAGAGTCATGAATTTTTCAGGGTAGATCCGAAATATGACGTACACGTCGCACAGTAGCGCCCGTAGAGCAAACGAGGTTGCAAAAATCAAAATTTTCATGAGCGCCGACGAAGTTTTCAATAAACCCATGTTATAGGAAACTTTTCAACGATTTCAAATCTACCACTCTTAATAATATCACATTTTTAGTTTAGAAGATATAGCCGTTCAAAGTTGACCGACTTTCGGTTTTCAAAAAAACACAAAATTTTTAGTGAATTTGTTGCGATTTCAGGTGTAATATCACGAAAAATAGGTAACGAATCGCCTTATTTTTTGTTTGTATTGATTGATGTATTTATTAAATGTAAAGGGTGATTTTTTAAGAGCTTGATAACTTTTTTTTAAAAAAAAACGCATAAAATTTGCAAAATCTCATCGGTTCTTTATTTGAAACGTTAGATTGGTCCATGACATTTACTTTTTGAAGATAATTTCATTTAAATGTTGACCGCGGCTGCGTCTTAGGTGGTCCATCCGCTTAGTCCAATTTTGGCATTTCCACGTTTTTGAGTAACAGAGACCCAATTGGTGCGAACGGCGACGAATCGAAAATTGGTGGTCATCATTAACACTGGCCGATACAGCTGCGATATTTTCTTCAGTTCGCACTCTACGTAAGCGTGTTGGTGGTTTAATGTCCAACAATGTAAATTTGGTGCGAAATTTAGTCACAATAGCCCGAATAGCCGCTTCAGTGGGTCGATTAAACTGACCATAAAATGGAAGCGCGCAATGAACTTTCTTAACAGAGCACGCATTCAATAATTTGCAAGCGTTGTTCGTTTGTAAGACGATTCATGATGAAATGTCAAAGCATACTGAGCATCTTTCTCTTTGACACCATGTCTGAAATCCCACGTGATCTGTCAAATACTAATGCATGAAAATCCTAACCTCAAAAAAATCACTCTTTATATTACTATATTTTCTAATAAAAAACAGGTAAGGAAAGGTTAAGTTGGGCGGGACCGACTATATGATACACTCCACTTTCTATCCGAATACAATTCAATTCGGTAAAAAAGTGAAAACGGGAAGGATTGACCCAATTGTCAAATCGAGAAGAATATATATATATCTATATATATAAAAGAGTTGCGGTACTGACTGACTGACATATCATTGACCAGCCCCAGACCAAACGGCTGAAGCCAGAGTCATGAATTTTTCAGGGTAGATCCGAAATATGACGTACACGTCGACTAAGAAAGGGTTTTACGAAATTCGTACTTTTAGGGGGTAAAATGGGACAAAAATGGATAAACATCGAACCTTCGTCCTGACTAAACGGCAGTAGCTATGACCATGCAGACGAGCTACAAACAGGAATTTTTCGATATTTGTACTTTTAAGGGAGGAAGGAGACAAAAAGGGATAAAAATGGTACCAATTTAAGAATTGCAGCTAGAATCGAGAAAATCGGTATTTACATTTCTCTGAGAACGTAGACTTCCAATATAAATTGATTTTTCAAAATTTGTACTTTTAAGGGTTGCGCGGTACAAAAAGGGATAAAAATGGTACCAACTAAAGTCTTGCAGCTAGAATCTTGAAATTTGATGTGTAAGTTCTTCTGACCATGTAGAAGCGCAGTAAAATTGGGTTTTTCCAAAATTATAGTTATAAGAGGTTAGCGGGATAAAAATTGTACCAAATAAAGTATTGTAGCTATAGTCGTGAAATTTTTTATGCAAATTCCTCTCACCAAATAGAAGCGCAATAAAAATTCATTTTGTACTTTCAAGGGTTGCGAGGGACAAAAAGGGATAAAAATTATACCAACTAAAGTATTGCAGCTAGAATCTTGAAATTTGATGTGTAAGTTCTTCTGACCATGTAGAAGCGCAGTAAAATTGGATTTTTCGAAATTTATAGTTATAAGAGTAGCGGGACAAAAAGGGATAAAAATGGTACCAACTAAAGTATTGCAGCTATAGTCGTGAAATTTTGTATGTAAATTCCTCTCACCACATAGAAGCGCAATATAAGTGCATTTTGTACTTTTAAGGGTTGCACGGAATAAAAAGGGATAAAAATGGTACCACTAAAGTATTGCAGCTAGAATCTTGAAGTTTGATGTGTAAGTTCATCTGACCATGTAGAAGCGCAGTAAAATTGGATTTTTCGAAATTTGTACTTATAAGAGGTAAGTGGGACAAAAGGGATAAAAATAGTACCAACTAAAATATTGCTGCTATAGTCGTGAAATTTGGTGCGTAAATTCCTCTGACAACGTAGACTTGCAACATAAATGGATTTTTCAACATTTGTACTTTTAAGGGGAGGGCGGGACCAAAAAGGATACAAATGCTACCAACATTAGGATTCCAGCTAGAATCATGAAATTCAGTATGTAAATTCCTCTGACCATGTAGAAGCGCCATCAAAATGGATTTTTTTCGAATAAAAGGCACTGCGGTTGTAATTTTTTGTTAAAAACTGGGTAGAAAATGATAAAAAATATATATACGAAGGGACTTCAGCTAAAACAGTGCACATCGACAATCGCATTCCTTTGACTGTATATGAGTGCTATGTTTCCAATTTACTATTTTAGAAAAGAAAATCAAATAAATACTGTCCTAAAACAGAGACGGATAAAACTAATAACAAATACCTGGCTTTTTCGCGTGCGAAGCAGGGGGTACTACTAGTATATATATATATCCTAATATGGAATGAAATGACCCATTTTTTTTACAATAGGTTCTTTCAGTTGAAGTATAACGTGTTATGCTCAATTTGAAGAAATTCGGTGAAAATAGTGGTTTCTGCGGCGGAAAAGATTAAGCTGGAAGCGAAATTTGTATGGGAGCTATATATAAATCTGAACCGATTTGACCCATTTTCACCATGGGTGTTTCTATTTGAAATATAAGATATTTTGCAAGATTTGAAGAAGATCTGTTAAAATACAGTGTGTGACAAAACATTGGAAACTTTTTACTAATTTAAAAATTTTCAAATTTAATTGTTTGCTACTTCTTTGTTTAGTTATAAAACTGTTATATTTTTTCGAGATATCTTTGTTCAGTGTATTTCCATTCAATACAAAAACATAAAAATAAAATTTGAAAAAAATGCATATCTTAAATTTTGATTATTTCAGCCACTTTAGCAAAACAAAGGAAACTTTTAAATTTCTGTTCTAGAGTTCATTTTTACAGACGTCTTCATTCCACTTTTCTATGCTTTGTAGGTTCTAAATATAATTTGTTCTTCCATTCTTATACTCTCTTTTTATTTTGATACAAAAACTAGATAAATCAATATTAACCGTTATAAAATTATTAGCGTTTTTACACGTTTTCGTTTAAGTAAATAATGGCAAGAGTAAAATATGAAGAATTTAAAACAAAAATAATAAATGATTTTAATGCTGGTCTAAAGCAGAGTGAAATTTGTATTAAATATTCTTTTAATAAATCAAAAATTTCAAAGATAAGATAAATATCGTGAAAGTGGTACGGTAGCCACTCGTCATTTAGGCAGTAGGCTCCGCAAAATATCTCGAAGACAGGATCATTTAATAGCAAGAGAGTTTAATAAATGCTCGAAAATACAGACAAATCCTAAATGGTATTATATTTTCATTTTCGTAGGAAGGCATGACCTTCATCGGGAGATTTCAGCACGATAATGACCCAAAGCACACTTCCAAGGTAGTAACCGAGTGGCTACTATCGAATGCAGTTAAGGTTTTGAAATGGCCAGCTCAGTCATCTGATCTAAACCTTATCGAAAATCTCTGCGAAATAGTAGATCGCAAAATTCGGAGCTAAAATTACACAACCAAGCCAGATCTCATAAAGGCAGTAACTACGGAGTGGCAACAAAATTCTAATTCGAAATTATCGGCGATGTGAAGCAGTGTTTATAAATAATGGATACCCCACAAAATATTGAAAGAAAAAATCAGTGATTTAATTTTAATTTTTGCGTAGTGAAAGTTTCCAATGTTTTGCCGATGACTTAAAATTTAACATCATCTCTTTTTTAATTTTTTTCTGAAGTTAGTCGATTTTATGTTAATATTTAACTTTATTTCAATAAATACATAAACCCAATATTCTATTGACAAATTAGTTCTTAATTTTCACTGGAAAATTATGGCGGTTGATCAATAAAGTTATAGAAGTACGTAATTTCTTTAAAGTTTCCATTGTTTTGTCACACACTGTATGTGGATTCTAGAGCAGAAAAAGTCAAATCGGGAGCGAAATGTGAATGGGAGCAATATATAAATCTGAATCGATCTGACCTATATTTCACCATAGGTGTTCCTAGTTTAAATACAATATGTTTTACAAAATTTGATTACAATCTGAAAAAAATATATGGTTTCCAAGGCGGAAAAAGTCAAATCGGGAACGACATTTGTATGGGGCTATATCTATATTTTCGTCACAGGTGTTTCTAGTTAGATTATAAGGTGTTAAACAAAATTTGAAGAAAATCGGGTAGTATATGTTTGTATGGGGGCTATATCTAAATCTGAACCGATTTGCCTCAAATTAAATAGCGTTCGTCCATGATCCACAAAACTTACAGACAATCGACTCAGAAAGTGATTCTAAGCCGATCTGTATAATTAACGATGGGTCTAACTCGTTTCCTTTTGGGTGTTACAAACAAATGCACAAAGGCATAATTCCCGCGTGGAGTGTATAAATATTAATAATATGGGAAGATATTAAAAGAATTAAATTCAAGATTATAATCAGAACATACAAATTTATATTGAGAAATGTAGATTCATATTAGGAACATTGAAATTCGTAAATCGACTTAGAATTACTTTTTGAATCGATTTAGCCGTGTCCGTCCGTCCGTCCATCTATTCTTGTAATCAAAGTACAGGTCGCAAATATTGTCCGATCCTAACAAAAATTGGCACAATTTAGTTTTGCGGTCCAACCTGCAAACTCTATTCAATTTGAAGTGAATCGGTTCTGATTTAGATATAGCCCCTAAAAAAGCAGCTCCCGATTTGACTTTTTCCGCTCTATAAACCACTTATTCTGTATTTAAAATTTGGCACAGTACCTTAAAAATACTCTAGAAACATCTATGTTAAAACTGCGCCAGAAAGGTTCAGTTTTAGATATAGCTCCCATACACACTTCCTTATATTTCAACTAGAAAAATCTGTGGTAAGAGTGAGTCAAATCGGTTCAGATTTAGATATCGCTCCCATACAAATTTCGACCACCATTGATTGCGCTCCACAGATCTCATACTTTAACCGATTTTCTTCAAATTTGGCACAAAAACTTATATTTGAACTAGAAATATTATCTGTGGTTTAGATTTAGATATAGCTCCCATATACATTTCGACAACATTTTGCGCTCTAGATACTTCATACTTTAATCGATTTTCTTCAATTTTGTCATACCAATTTATATTTCAACTGGAACCATTATGGTGAAAGTGGTTCGATATAGGCCTCATAAAATGCCGCTCCCGATTTGACTTTTTTCGCTTTCAAATTAGGCAAAATACATTTAATTTCAACTTGAAAACCCTTTAGTAAAAGTGGGCCACATCTTTTCATATTCTAATACAACCCTCATACAAATGTCCTTCACAATTTATATTATTTCTCTCAAGGTATTACAGATTTTGATCTAATTATGAAAGTATGTCACATCGGTTCATGGTTTTTTCTTCGAAATCAATTGTAATGGCGTAGAAAGTGTGGGTATCATATAGTCGGCCCTGCCCGACTTTAGCATTTCCTTACTTGTTTTATTTAGAATGTCCACTTTATGTGATTCAGATAATATGAGTAACATATAAAATGAAATTATTTGATAAGTAAATAATAATTTCAATATAAAGTTTCTAGACGAACAACTTGTAAATATTTAATTTTATTTTTTTAAATAAAATATTCTGTGCTTTCTTGGTAAAGAAATACAACTTTTTCGAATTAAAATAAAATATTTTTTGTTTAATTTTTTCAATTTTGAGAAGAATGAAAGTGGTCTGAGTCTGTGCATCCTTTGAAAGTAGTGGTTCCCTTAGAGGTACCAACGTTATCGATTTTTTTATAAAAGTTCTATGTAGTAGTAGGATATTCTAAGAAAAAATTTTGTGCTTCGGTAGAAAAAATATTTTTCAATTGAGCATTGCATGTCTCAAAACGGATAAAGTGTAACTTAGGCCACTATCATACTAACTGGCACAATTGATGATAATGGGGCAATCGGGTATGGTTTATAAATTAGCCCAAAGTTGATTTTTTATATTTTGTTTTGTTTTTTATATACTTTTAAGTATTTGTTCATATATTTTTTCGTGTTACATATTTTCACCTTTGTCAAATTTTGAAAATTGAAAAAATGTAATTTTTTCTTTTCGACTTGTCGCACTGTTTCTTATACATTTTAAGAGATTTTCACTATTTTCTGTTAGAAATTAGCTTTGTTATGGCTTTAAAACCGTGCCTGTGCAAAATATAGTTTGTTTATAATAAATATTAAAAAAATATGATTTTGAGCCAACATAAATTATTCCCTTTAAAAGCCATTAAAGAATAAACTGAATGTTTAGAAATGTTGAAGGGTTCCCCGCTTGCAGTATCATGACCCACTGCAACCAGGAACCATACTCTACCCAGAGGTTAGCTTATATGGAAATATGTTTTTTTTTATTTTTTAAACACTGTGCGACATCGGACGGGATTGGGTTGATTGTTGTTGGTTTTATTGTTAGTGTTGGCTGTTGTGAAAAACTGAAAACTTGACTTCTGTTTTAGTTTTGTAGTTTTGTTTTGTCTGTTTTTTTTTCGTTCATACTTTTCTTTAGCAGCAGCAGCAGCGTTTTTGTTATTGTTGTTGTGTGCGTGTATGTGTGTGTCTGTGAGTAAATCTCAAAAAAGCAGAGGAGAAATACACACGTACGTACATAGATGATAGAGGAGATAATAAGCTTAATAACCCCGTTTATGGTGTAAACGCTTTTTTCAGTATTTTTCTGAAGTATTTCTCTCATTAAGAAATAGATTTGTAAGTTGTTTTCTTTTCTCGTTGTATCTCGTTGTTGTATGGGTTGGATTGGATGGTGGCCGAATGAGTTCGACTCACAGTCAGACAGTCAGTCAGCAGCCAGTTAGATTGCTTAATGGATAATGAATGATCAATTAGTAACAATTCAGCACAGATTTTTATGGACGACTGTTGCAATTGAGATAAGAAGATTTATTCCACAGATACAATATTCCTATTCAAGTCTTTCTAAATAAACATTGGGTTCCCGTTCAACTTCATCTTTCCATTATTAGCTAATCGCATGTGAAATACAATATGATCTGAATTTAAGAATGTTTCGGGGATACATGTCATTTTATGGATTTGGACCAATTAAAGGAACTTTGAATCAATCAATATGATTTATTGAATGGTCATTCAATAAAAAATTGGCAAAACTACTTATATTTAAACTAGGAACACCTATGGTGAAAATAGGTCAGATCGGTTCAGATTTATATATAGCTCCCATTAAAATTTCGCTCCAGATTTGACATTTTCTGCTCTAGAAACCACATATTTTAACAGATCCTCTTCAAATTAGGCGAAATATCTTATATTTGTTCTTTAAACAGCCATCGTGCAAATGGGTCAGATCGGTTCAGATTTATATATAGCTTCCACACAAATTTCACTTTTTCCACTCTATAAACTACATATTTTAACAAATCTTATTCAAATCTTTCAAAATATCTTATATATCAACTAGAAACACCCATGGTGAAAATGGGTCATATCGGTTCAGATTTACTTATAGCTCCCATACAAATTTCGCTCCCGGATAGACTTTTTCCGTCCCAGAAAACACGAATTTTCACCGAATTTCTTTAAAGTGAGCATAACACGTTATATTTGAGCTGGAAGAACTTATTGTTAAAGTTAGTCACTTTATTCCATGTTTGGATATAGCACCGATACAAATATTATTTTCGATTTGATAAATTGGGCTAGGTCATATTAGCCTATGATTAGGAAACATACAAAAATTCTTCCCGTTTTCACTTTTGTTACCGAGTTGAATTGTATTTCGATCAAAAGTGGAGTGTATCATATAGTCGACCCCGCCCGACTTTAGCATTTCCTTACTTGTTTACCTTAAGAAATATTGGCGACATTGGCAAAAAATGATTTTGTGGGAAAACAATGTAGGAAAATTGTCTTTTTATTGGACACATTGGAAGGCAGACAGGCAGGCGGTAATGCAGGCTCTGAATTAGATTAGATTTATTTATTCAGGCTTTAAAGCCCTTCGGCCAATTCAGCAAATTACAATGTATAACACCGTGCGACAATTTTATATTTTTGACCTGAACAAGACCATATACATGTCGTATGTAGAAAAGCTGTGTACTCAGTATACCATTTCCAGGACTTTTAACTTCCAAAAAGATAAATGTTTTAATAATTTGTTTTCGCATGTTCTGCGAGCCATACAAAAGATGAGATGGATATCGAATGAAAGAGAAGAATGAATGTCTGTCCGAATTAGTTTAACATTGGCAATCATTTCAAAAAAAGTAAAACATGAATAAACTATACAAATTAGAGGAACAATTTTAAATGTTCTTTAATGTTAAACTAATACATAAAATTTAAAGTATTTTTAAAAGATATTCATTTAATTTATTTCTTTGTAATTCCAAGCCAAGTGGCCGATTATTATTGAATTACAATATTCATCATGAATTTTCATATATTAAATGACTTAAACTAATAATCCAAAGCACTTCCAAAAGGTTTGGAGATCCCATCCAGTAGGATCACTATGCAAGATGTGGCAAACAAATAGCATGTTAATAAAAAAAAATTAAAAATTAAATGAAATGAAAAACAATTAAAGAAAAAAAATAAATTATAAATGAATTATAAAAGAGCATACAATCAGAATTTCCTAACAAATCGCCGGACAACAACAATAAAACTAGAAGGTGTTTAAAGAAATGCTGAAAATAATAATAATAATTGTTTTCTCTTTCTAGTCTTTGTATAACCCGCAGAAGTACGAAAATAAAAAACGATAGCCTCTTTATCCGATTCAAAGGCCACGGCTACAATTAATGAGGTACTACTCTCCCAAAGTATGAAAGAAGGTTTCTTCGAGATGTAACGTTGGTGTCACTAAAACTATAATCGTACCGGGTAGTGAATTTAACAATATGGCTATTTTAACCTTAAAAGACTTATACATGTAACCCGTCGCTTTGAGTATAAACAACTGACCAACGCACTGATTGGCAGAATATAAGAGAATAAGGAATTGTGGAATATGATTTTTGAAGAATGACATTCTACATGAAATAGGGGACGAGGGTATAAGTAACGCAGTACTCTGTTAGAAGCTAGTTCAACACTAATCGTGTTTTCTACTGTTGTTTCAGATTATACCTCAATTAGGCATAATTAGCGCATGAACCAATTTATCCTTAATTTATTAATTTAAGTGAACTATTTGTATTAATTTCCTCGTGATGTCCATCTATTTAATCTTAATCGTTTGATTGTCCATTATTATCATTTATGTTCTTATTGTAGTATCCTTGTCCTCAATTCCGCATATCTCAAGTCCTTTTGATATGGATATTGAATCGTATCAACTGTGCCCGCAATGTACAATATCAGTAGCCAAATCACTGGCGTATTTAATATCGTTCCCTTTAGGGCAAACTAAAAATTGGAATCGAAATAAGTTATTTTACAGAAACCGGCTGACGGTTATGAATGGCAAAGCCGGTTGTAATCGTCGTAATATGTAATATATCTAAACCGGTCATTGTTGGCACAATGGGCCCCATTGAAATTCTGGAAAAGACCGAAATAATGTATTTGCACTTCTAGTGTCAGCAAAGTCACATATACAAAACCAGTTGTGGCATCTAAAGGTCACAAATCGATTTGTTTTTGTGACTTTCAGTCAAGAATATTAATTTTAAGCTGTATATTGATTGAGCTGATCTTTCCCATGCCCAAGAATATATTTGGTTTTACGAAAGGGCTCGCTGCCAAATGAACTTACATACTGCATTCATGTTTTGGCAATTTTGATCAGTATACTCTCGCAAATCATCATGATTAATTTCATAATTTGAACAACGCTACCAAATTATCCAAATTTAATTTAAAAAATCAGGCATTGATTCGCGCAACTTAAAGACGACTTTATGCTTTTTATAGCGCATATAATCGTCCATCTGAACAAGCCATTCGTATGGTTAATAAACAAAATGGTCTCTCCATATGAACACAACAGACCCTGCAGTCTCCATTACACGCAGGAAAATGCACTGCTTGGTGCGGTTTACACTCTGGTTGCATCTTTGCACCCCATTTCTTGAAAAAAATAAAGCCGTAGCTTGCGTTACGGCCAATGGAGATCGTTACCGCATAATGATCAATGATTTTTTGTTTGAATATATGGATGACATTGATCCGGGCGACACGTGGTTTCGACAGGATGATGCTACATGACATACGGCGACCGCAACCATCGATTCATTGAAATCAAAATTTGGTGATAACTTGATTTCGAGAAACGGATCTGTCAAATGTCCTCCAAGGTCACGCGATTTGACACCTCTCGATTATTTTCTATGCGAATAAGTAAAGTGGTTTACACTGATAAACCAGCAACAATTGGCGACATGACACACGTCCAAAAATGCTTCAAAACGTGACCCAAAATTGGACGCCATATGCCTGAAAACTTTTTCAAATATTAATTATCCAAATTATATCCATTGTTCTTTAAAATAAATACAATTTTGTTATTAAAATTTAATTCTTTTTGTTATTTTTACAATTTCAAGTTCTATCGCGTTTAAACCATCGGGTGTAGTGATCACTATCTTAAATAATTTGGTATAAAATTATCTACCGGATGTTGTGGAACCGTTAAAAATTCGGAAAACTCAAAACTACTGACAACGAATCAAATTATTCTTGGCCTGAAATTTGTATAAAAGTAGGAATGCGACAGTATAGCTTGGATACATTACGTTTCCCGATGATAAATTCGTGACACCCGCTGGAGGCAGGAAAACAATATACATAAGAAGTACTTGGCCACCATATGCGTTTGGGCAAAGAAAAAGAAAGTCATCATAACTCACATCATCCACAATTTCACACACTTTTTTTCATATCGGCCACAATAATTCACCAAGTCACTGAACAATCAACAATTAATGCGCTAAAACTAATTAGACATAAAGTGACCGATAAACAATTCCAACTGGACGTTGTGAAAATAACAACAACACAAATATGAGATAGAGATGAGATAAACCACCACCACTGCTGACAGCTTCTATTGATTTCCTTCCCACGTCATGTTGTTAACAAATTACCTTAATCGCTCCACGAAACTTGTTGGTGTATCTTTAAAGAGTTTGTTTTTATCAATTGTTTTATGTTTTTAGAGATGGACGAAACGAAAGACCGAAAGAAGACCGACCGACATACAGAAGCAAAATAAGTATGAAAAACACAAATATGAAGCAGGCTTCAAATGCATACACTTTTCACAGCCGTATCACTTGTGCAGCTAATTATATTGTTCAAATTATTCAAATTATGTTCAAATTAATTCATTTATTTATCACAATAATCTATGTTTTCGCAATGACAATTGTTTGTTGTGTGTGCGAGTGTGTTTGTTCTTGTTCAATCACAATTACTTCATTTTCTTATTAGAGCACCTAGTGATGTGAGTTTGCCATTCACAGGAATTGCATTTTATCGATAACCACTAGCTGACCGCAGCATTGCCAATTAGAAATATATATTTTACATTTTTACGAAGACATAATTTTTATAAGTGATTTTAAATTATGAATGAGTTTTTTCGTTTTGCGTTCTTATTTATTGTGCATATTTTATTTCCACATTTGTCACAATTACGCTCTCTCATTCACTGCTCTCACTGTCTCTCCTTACCACCCTTCCCTCTCTCTCACAACAGTTGTATTTTGTTGTATTTTATTCGTTAGTTTCATTTCATTTTCTACTCGCTGCTTCATGGGTTGTTTTTGTTGGCAAATGTCAAAATGGGGAAGTATGCTCATAGGAACTCATTGCATTTACCCGAATTTTTTTGTAAATAAGAAAACGTTGAAGACACCGCTTGCATATGCTCTATTGTGAATTGAAATTGTGTTTACTGTGACATTGTAATGTCTCGTTTATATCAGCAGTGATTGTAATTGTATTGATAAAAATCAATTACCGAAATGATGCAACATATAGGGTAATCACAAGGTACCATAATGTCATAAAGTTGGTTTTAAAACAACTTAGGAAAAGAGAGTGAGAAGACCCACTTTCACAATATGGCTGTTTTTCTTTAAGACTGGATAACTAAGCTGAGATATCAAAAATCTAAATAAAATGTTAAAATTTCACTCAAAATATTTTTTTAATTGTCGCCAAAGGCAATGTGTGTGTGAAAACAAATTTAAAAAAATAATTTTGTGTTAAAATTTTTTGACTTCTCCTGGATAATTATCCAGTGTAAGTCAAAATTATGGTTATCGAGGCTAAGTCCAATAAAGTCGACACAAAATATTTTTCTGAAAATTTCTTTTGTGAAAAAAGAATTTTTTATTTTGAGCAAAAAAATAAATTTTTATTCACGTTTTTGTTATCGCAGCTTGTTATCCCGGTCTAAAGAAAAACTGGCCTAATGTATGTTTCCAGTTGAAAGGTAACGTGTTCTGATCAAAATTTGCTGAAATGTGTGCATTTTAGAGCAGAAAAAGGAGTGACAATATTATGGAAGTTATATATAAATCTGAACCGATTGGATCCATTTTCACTATATATATATATATTAATAATTTTATTAAAATTTTTATGAGAGCTATATAAATCTGAACCGATTTGACCCATTTTTGCCAGAGATCTTTCCACCTGAAATATAGGGTATTGTGCCAAATTTGAAGAAAATCTGTTAAAATATTCTGTTTTAAAGCAGAAAAAATAAAATCGGGAGCGAAATTAGTAGGGAGCTATATATAAATCTGAACCTATTTGACCCATTTGCATCAAATATGTTTCTAGTTGAAATATAAGGCGTTTTGCCAAATCTGATCAAAATTGATTAATTATGTGGTTTCTAGAGCAGAAAAGATAAAATCGGGAGCGACATTTGTATTGTGGCTATATCTAAATCTGAACCGATTCGACCGATTCTAGTTGAAATAAAAGGTGTTGTGACAGATTTGAGAAATTATGATAAAATATATTTGGTTTCTAGACCGGTAAAAGTCAAATGGTAAAATTTTTCTATAAGGGATACATCTAAATCTGAACCGATTTGCTTCAAATTATATAGTGTCTGTACTTGACCAGCAGAACCTCATTGGGCCAAATTTTGTTAGGATCGGTCAATAATTGTGACCTGTACTTTGATTGCAAGGATAGATGAACGGACAGTCGGACATGGTTTACTCTATACAAAAAGTGATTCTAAGCCGGTCTGTATACTAAACAATGGCTCTATCTCGCTTCTTTTTGGGTTTAACAAACAAATGCACAAATATATAATATTCTAGTGAAGGGTATAAAAAGGTAAAAGAAAATGCAAATACCAAGCCTAAATTATTCATGTTGGCTAGATCAACATTTGGACAATTTTTGTAAAGCATACCTTTAGGTGCAATATTTTTCTGTCATTCAAATAATTAAACAGTAAATGTATTATAACCTTAAAAGTATGCACTTCAAAATGCACATGTTCCAATCAGTCGATAAATTTATAGGAACGAAATGACAGGATATTTAAAATGATTTATCAATTAACAAAAAACGGCAAGCCATTATCCCCTAATTTTTTGCAAATTTTGAGCTGATATATTAAGTTTTAATTATTTATTAAGTTATAATAGCTGGTTGCCTTCGAATAAACAATGTCGTTGAGGTTTATCTGATCCATAGCGCTCGCCATATAAATATTATTCGAGCTGAAATCGCATGCAGTCTGACAAGACTATAGGCCTGTTCGGTTGAGTTTACTAGCTTACAAATAAGAGACGGCAGTAGCAGGCTACTTTCTTGTTGCGAGTAAATTCCCTACAAAAATGAAGCTAGTAAGCTAAATTGAACAGGCCTCATATCAGACGGCCTGCGATATCGAGCTGAAATGACACAAGGTCGATTTACAAATGTCAGATCCCATACAAATTTGATTTCGCATGTAGTTTGAAAAGGTTAGTAAATGCATATAAAAGGCATTTTCAATCGAAAAATCTTAAATTTTTTAAGTTTTCACCTATAATCTATTTTCAAGTTGTAGAATAAATCTTAGGGCCATTATCTCATAGTCCTATTAAAGTGCCAATTAACTAACAGGGACATTAGTTTTTCGAAGCGATAAAATCCCGGTTAAACATTTTGTTTTGTGTTTTATTCAACGATTAAATTATTCACAGATAAATGTGTGAGTATGGCAACACCACTGGCAATTATCAACTGAAATGAGAGTCAAATGGCAATGATGTGCTAAATCAGCTGTTCATTTTATTGTTATTTGTGTCAAAGAGAAAAAAATTAAAATACATCGAAAATGATCCAAAAAGCAACGATGGAAACATGCTTCGCAGGAGGTAAAAAACTTACTTCCTAGGCTGATGAGAAGCACAAGTGATTGTTAGGAAATAAATAGTCGGAAACATCAAGTTGGAAACAAACAAATTGAAGTTCAGTACAAATTAATGGGAAACATTTTTAATTACAGCAACAGCAAAATACCTCCAGCTGTTCCAGTTTCTCGATTCGATAAACGCCTAACCGGCGGACGAGTGCCGGTTAGCGTTAAACAATCGTATAACCTTTAACCAGATGAAAATGAAATTATGGTAACCGGGAGTATATCGTTACGTTAAATTCTAATCTGACCATGAGAAAATTGCCCTAGGTATGCCCTAAAAGTATGTACGTTCAGAGATAAAAGCCGACCGATTTTAAGCCGTTTAAGGTTCTTTATTTTGATAAGATATTAAGATTTTTGTCAACTTCTAATGAATTTCGAATTTGATATTACAATTTTTAAATAAAATCAGATACGTAATAAACTTCAATATATAGTGGAACTGCCCGTAAACTAGCGTGTCATGTCTATATAACTCTTATTAATTATATTTTATTTAAGTGGACAATTGTTCGATTAATCGGTAAATCGAATAACTCTTGACTTCATCATTCGATTAATTGGAAATTTTTTGTTTTCAAGTAAACGATAAATCGATTAACATAAAAGTCCGAATAATTGGATAAAAGTCTTAATAACAATATTAAATTATTGGAACATTGGCTAATATTAACAAATATTGAACTACTTGGCAAAAAATAAAAGAAAATTGTTCCTTCCGTTTTCCCAAAATTTTCAAATAAATAGGGGTAATCGAATGACAGAACGAGACGGCTAATCAGCCAAAAGCCGCCGCCGATAATTATGGTTCGGCTTGTAACTCTATGTACGTTTTAATAAAAAGTAGGTGTTCAATTAATCATTACTAGAGTGTTAATTTTTTACTCAAAATAAAAAATATTTTTTTCACATTGTAGCCGACTACAATATAAATATATATACAAAACAAATTGTTAACTTTTTATTTAGGTTTTTGTTATCATAGATTTAATTATCCATTCTTAAACAGAAACAGCCCTTATATACGCTGAAAAACAAGTGGTTACTCTGCTACAAATTCCACAAACCGGCTGACTAGTAGTGTCCTATAAGGTGGGTCATGTAACATTTTAAATTTGAACTACTTTGACTTTGAAAGGTAGAATAACATTAATTTTTATTTTTATTTTCAGGTTTATTTGCAAAATGGGACGCTATACGCTCGAACAAAATTGGGAAATATTGAAAACTTACTTCCAATTTAGTGAGTCTTTAACGCAAACTGTAAAAAATGTACGTGGAACATTTTCGCGTTTTCAGATGAAGCTCATTTTCATCTCGGTGGCTATGTCAATAAACAAAATTGCCGCATATGGGGTTTACAGAACCCACACGTGACTATTGAGAAGCCAATACATGCTCTTTGGTGTGGATTTTGGGCTGTACTGAAAAATTGGGTTGATCGGATGAGGTACTGATATTGGGTTCCACTATTAAGTGACAAATTTCAACCTTTGCAATAAAAACAGAAAAGTGAAAAAATTATCAGTACTTTTTTATAGCTGATAATTTAAAATTTTAAATGTTACAGCCATACAATTGCTGTTCAGAAGGGGAAACTTACACTTTTACAACTTTCCTAAAGTGGAAGTGCTGCACGTGAGTTCCCTTATTATTATTGTAAAATATTATATATTATTGTCAAATAGTCATGGCTCCTAAAAGACCCAAAGCCAAATGCACTTGTTTACGTAAAATCGTTTTATTGCCAAAGTTCAAAAACTACGGGCCAACTCCTACTTGGACAATAAATTGTTACAACAATTCCTTTTTGTGTGAATTTCTCTTTGCGGAAATGACAATCATTGAACGAGATTACTGTCAAATGCGACAACAACAAGAACAACAACAAATTTTATTTCATTTGCTTTGCTGCTGGTGGTTGACAGTGACACACGAAATGACATTTAAACATGACATCGTATTAATGTGGGGAACCTAATATGTATGGGGACGAACGTACAAAACCAAAACACAATAACAATTTGTAACAACTAAATTATGCAGTAATTTTATTGCACTGAAATAATATTTTTTTGCTTTTTAAGAATTTTTAAATAAAAGCGTATTGAAACAAGAGAACGATGAAGTTGATGGCCCAAGAAAAGGATACCAAATGTAACGAGTTAATAACGGCGTATGTGTGTGTGTGTGTTGGCCAAGAAGCAACGAAATAAACGAACAAATGATGGGGCGAACGAGCGAATTACAGCTTATAAGGAATGACGGAAATGTGCCGAAGCAGAATAAATCGAATTATAAAATTATATATAAAATTATTATTATATAAAATTATGTTGATGATGATGGTGAAGGGAATGATGTGAGAAGAAAACATAATCCCGAATCACACTACCACTCTCTAAATCACTAAGATGTCATATTGTAGCCTTTTTCTATGATTTATCATATTGTGGCAAAAATTCAAATTTCAATTTTTGCACATTCTCTGTTGTGAATCCGTGAAAACCAAGAAAAAACTATTAACCAAATAAAGCAGAAGAAAGAAAAGCCAAAGCAAAAGAAGAAGAAATAAAACACACTTACACTCACGATATCCTGCTGCTGCTGTTTCGTATAACTGGAGATGGAGGAGATTGCATGAAGAATGAAGAAGAAGATGTATGGTAGTAGGTCGAGCCGATGTTTTTTTTTCTAAGGATATATGACTACTTTTCGCCTATGGATTTTGGGTGAAGTAAGGATTTTCTGCTCCGTTTTTTCTTTCGTAGGATATTGGAAGGGTTATGCAGATATATATATATATTAGTTGGGGACACTTGTTTCCGATACTTTTCAAATGATGACGTTTTGTTTCGCAAAAATCTAGTGATTCTTTTTTCCTGTTTACTTAGTAAACTTTTTCTTATTGCGCACACATTTATCACTTTTATCTAATCTTTACTTAAATCTGGCTTTCCTTTTGGTTTTTATTGCTGGTTTATACACTCTTCACTTTGTTTTGTGCTGGTATTTTGAGACAAAAAAAAAGAACTTTAAAACTCTGTTTTACACTTTTCCTGCGTTCTTTTTGGATAATTCTTGCTTTTTTCGTGTATTTTTTGTTTTCCTTTCGGTTTTGCTTTTCTGCTTTTTTGTTATCCTTTTCTCTGTAAGGAGGAGTGTGAATGTGTGTAATTAATGTGTGGTCGTCGTATTTGACTCGATGATACCATGCCTAAAAGTATGCTACACTATACGTTGGTGCCTCATTCACAAAAATTTTTTTCACGAAAATACAAAATACTCCTGGTCTGTCGGCTCTCACTTTTCTTTTTCACCTTTCACCTCTCGCACTTTTTGGCGCTTTCTCTCTCACGCGCGCTTTAAACTATTGTTCTCTTTTCTCACAGCGATATTGTGAATGATTGTATTGGGAATATTCGCTCTTATTTAACGGTAACGATTTATTTTTTTCCTTCGTATGTTGTCTTCACAAGTTCGTTGGAATTTCAAACCGCTGTGATACCACGACGACGACGACGGTGATGGTGCTGACGATGACGATGGCGCGGGGAAGAAGAAGAGTTAGCAGCGGCTGAACAAATGTACAAATAACGGTACAAATACCAGCCGTGTAGATTTGTGTAATGTAATGACGACTGCTGCTATAGTAAATAGCATTCATTATACCATAACGGTCCTCTTTGCATTTCACCTCACCTGCTCTATATTATCCACTCTCTCTCTCGCTCGCTCGCTCACTCACTCTGCACTCTGTCTGGACACTCTTCACTTTATACTTCACTTTGGAGCCTTTGGTACGCACGCACGCACACACACACACACACTCACGCTCGCTCACTCACTGGCTGGCTGGCTGGCTGATTTAACCCAACCAACACTTGCTCAGATTACAAAAAAACGGAATTGATGGAAAAACGGAAAACCTTTTTTCTTGTATGATTTGCATTCATTTAAATATGATACATTTCCATGAAAATTTCATCACCATTTCACAATTGCACGATTATAGAACTGCCCGTAAAATTCTCCTATATATATATATACATATATATTTTTCTTTTTTTTTCTCAACTAAACGTTCTACGGTTACAATAAAAAACGCAAAAAATTTTTCAATCGACGTGTTTCCACCTCTCGGTTCTGTGGTGGAGTGTGTAACTTGAGCTAAATTTGCCAAAGCAACGAGTGCAGTTTTTTTAAATACGACGACGACAACAGCAGTAAAAGGATATTATTGTTGCTGACACACACACACGCAGCGAAACAGCAATAACAACGGTCAGAAAGGATAACATGTGGCTACTCGCTACTTGCTTTGATAATGTCAAATTGGGTACGTGTAAGAATGGCGAGTGACACAGGTAAGGTTCGTGGCGACGCTAAGCTCAAAATAAAAAGTGTTGATTCACAATAGGCCACGTCGTGTTTATTTCGAACTTGTATTACGGCTACTTTGCGTAAGAGGGTGCTACATTTCTAAACTCTATAGCATTCAAGGCTAAAACGCAATCAAAGTATGCATATCGGGCATGCATGCGTTATACGAAGTTTTGCTGTTTCCAAAACACATGAAAATAACAAAGTCAGCTGTTTTACGTATCACATTCACGAAGCACACACAAAAGTTAAAAGTTCACCTACTTTTTGTATGTGTTTATACAAACTTTTCGGATGCAGGTTTTTATTGTATGCTGCACCATATGTTTACAGCCTTTTTACACTGCATGCGAAATCAATCTTTTTCAATTTTTTATGGAATCTGACATTTGTAAATCGACTTTTGTCATTTCAACTAGATTTCGCATGCAGTTTGAAAAGGCTATTACATACATTTCAAAAATGCTCGAGACCTACATCAAAGATAATGGAAATACATAGATAAAATAGTTGTAGTTGTAACCAAGACCACTAGGTGGCGAATGTGTAAAAAGTACATTCTATTTCACTCAAAGTACATTCTAATTGACTCAATTTTGTACTCTCTATCGCTTATAATACTGAAAATTGAAAGAAAACGACCTACATCAAAGATAATGGAAATATATAGATTAAACAAAACTCTCAGAGAAATGCGTAGTACGAAGACAATTATTTAGATGGCACTGAATGTCATTTTGGAGAGAAAATTTCCCTTTTTTCTAAAAACTGCAATTAATAGAAAATAAAAGCAAATTAAATAAACTGAAGTGTGGTACTTGACGTAAAACCACAAAAGTCATTGGAACAAACTTTTACTTCATTCGTTTTCTTTCAATTTTCAGTATTATAAGCGAAAGAGAGTACAAAATTGAGTGAATTAGAATGTACTTTGAGTGAAATAGAATGTACTTTTTACACATTCGCCACCTAGTGGTCTTGGTTACAACTACACCTAGTTTATCTATGTATTTCCATTATCTTTGCCTACATGCTTTGAACAGGCTTGCCAGATGAAGTTTTCCCTTGTCCCCAAAATTGTTATGAAAAATCCCCAATTATCCCCAAAATTTAAAAGAGTTGTTGTATATCGAAGTTTTGGACCAAAACAAGAACAAAACATGAATGATTTGTTGTTTCGCCAAGAACCATGGAATATTTTGATAATCGTTGTCCCCAAAATAGTCATGAAAAATCCCCATTCTAAAAAAAATGTTTTATTTTAAAGAATTCGGCCAAAACAATTTATGAATGAATGAATCTGGGAATATTTTGATCATCATATGTCGCGAACAGGCTCGTTACTTAAAATTTCTATTTTAATTCCAAAAGTACACATTCTGAAAATCCACGTGCATAGTGCAAAATAACCTAACTTCATGATTCAACCAATTTTTGCCGTAAAAGAAAAATTACGAATTTGGAAAAAACATTTTATTTTGCGTGTCTATGCAGTCAGAGGAATGTATACACCGAAGTCCATAATTCCAGCTGCGTCCATTTTGTTGGTACCATTTTTAACCCCCTTGACGTTTCTACGCAATTAGAATTTCATCATTCATTCTAGCTGTAGTCGTTTAGTTGGTACTATTTTTATCCCTTTGTACCATTGAATCCTTGGGAAAAAATCCGTTTATTTTCCGTGTCTACGCAGTCAGAGGAATGTATGTATACTCCGAATGTATACTACGAATTTGCTCCTTTCGTTTAGATGCTAGCGTGCTTTCCACAGACGGACGGACGGACATGGCTAGATCGTCTTCGATTTTTATCACGATCAAGAATATATATATTTTATAGGGCATCAGGTCGATATTTCAAGGTGTTACAAACGGAATGACAATGTTAGTATACCCCCATCCTGGAGGTGGAGGCTATAAAAATATATGTCTAGGTCATCAGTGGTGGGTGTATTGCCCCCGGTGTATTTGTTTAAAAATCTCGTCCAACGAACATTTATTGCCTGTACTCCCCAAAGTCTATTTGTAATTGTCACAGTAACAGGTGACCTTTGCGCTGACGAGAGCGAGACACTTGAGTAATGTTTGAATTTGGATAGTCACGCATAAAATAAAATCTCTCAAATGGGGAATGAAAAGTCATCCGCCTCCTGACCATTACATCTGAGAATTTAATTGCAAATAATATGTCGCCGTCGTGGAAGAAAGAAACACACGTTCACAAGAAAACCATCGTGTTGAACAAGTGCGAATTGTTTAATTCTTCTCGGCATTATTTTTGTGTGACTTCAAATGTGAGAGTGTGTGTGTGTTTTCTTTTTTTTTTTGCAATAGCAAATAGCGAGGATGGCGACGACAAAAACGCGCAAATTAAATTCATACAGCAGGGAGTGCCTTTTAACTGAGCACAATGAGCGCAAAACAGGCAAGTAGTACATCCTTAATACTCCTGACCGCCTGCATGTTGATGTGTGTTCACTAGTACCTACTACATATTAACCTATAACCTATAATATATTACTCGCCCAAAGAAAAAAGTTTGTCAAGATAATTAGAAAGTTGGTGCATAACATGTTTGTCGAGTTATTATTCTCCTTGAAATTGTGGTCATAAAGTCCATGGACGTTATGACACTCCAAAAATATCGAAATGTTCATGTGGACGCTATGACACTCCAAAACTATCATAATGTCCATTAGGATGGGACACTAAAGTAAATTGCTGCAGTCATCCCCCAAAAATGAAGATTGGATTGTCTAATGATGATCTGTAAAATATTTCGTCGCTGGGACCATCTGTGAGCTAAACGCTCCTGAAAACACCTCTAAAAGTCATATTTTTCCCGTGTAATTTTTCTTAAGTTCCTCTTGTAGCGTAAAAGCACCAAAAAGTAAATACACGCTTTAGCGGGCGAAATGGGACAAAAAGGGATAAAAATGGTACCAATGAGACGATAACAGCTAGAAACATGAAACATCCCTCTAATTACGTAGATACGTAAAATATAGGAATTTTTATACACTCCACGAGAGTATTATGGCTTTGTGCATTTGTTTGTAACACCCAAAAGGAAGCGGGATAGACCCATTGTTAAGTATACCGATCGACTTAGAATCACTTTCTGAGTCGATTTAGCAATGTCCGTCTGTCCGTCTGTCCGTCTGTCCGTCTGTCTGTCTGTCTGTCCGTCTGTCTGTCCATCTATTGTTGTAATCAAACTACAGGTCGCAATTATAGTCAGATCTTAACAAAAATTGGCACAAGTAAGTTTTGTGGATCAAGGACGAACGCTATTTAATTTGAGACAAATCGGTTCAGATTTAGATATAGCCCCCATACAAATGTCGCTCCCGATTTGACATTTTCCGCTCTAGAAACCACATATTATACTCGATTTTCTTTAAATTTGGCACAACATCTTACAATCCAACTATAAACACCTATGCAAAAATTGGGTAAGATCGGTTCAGATTTAGATATAGCCCCCAAACAAATGTAGCTCCCGATTTGACTTTTGCCGCTTTAGAAACCACATATTGTATCCGATTTTCTTTAAATTTGGCACAACATGTTATAATCCAACTATAAACACCTATGCAAAAATTGGGTAAGATCGGTTCAGATTTAGATATAGCCCCCATACAAATGTCGCTCCCGATTTGACATTTTCCGCTCTAGAAACCACATATTATACTCGATTTTCTTTAAATTTAGCACAACATCTTATAATCCAACTATAAACACCTATGCAAAAATTGAGTAAGATCGGTTTAGATTTAGATATAGCCCCCAAACAAATGTAGCTCCCGATTTGACTTTTGCCGCTTTAGAAACCACATATTGTACTCGATTTTCTTTAAATTTGGCACAACATCTTATAATCCAACTATAAACACCTATGCAAAAATTGGGTAAGATCGGTTCAGATTTAGATATAGCTCCCATACAAATGTCGCTCCCGATTTGACATTTTCCGCTCTAGAAACGACATATTGCACCCGATTTTCTTTAAAATTGACACAACATCTTATAATCCGACTATATACACCTATGCAAAAATTGGGTAAGATCGGTTCAGATTTAGATATAGCCCCCAAACAAGTGTAGCTCCCGATTTGACTTTTGCCGCTTTAGAAACCACATATTGTACTCGATTTTCTTTAAATTTGGCACGACAGCTTATAATCCAAGTAAAAAACCTATGGTGAAAGTGGCTAAGATCGGTTCAGATTTAGATATAGCGCAAATACAAATGTTGTTCGCAAATGTTTAACCAATTTTGGCCAAACTATACATATTTTATTTCACCTATTTCGTTCCAGATTTCAATATACCCCCATACAAATGTCCTTTACGATTTAACATTTTTTGTCAAACACACACATTTACATTTACACATTTTCACCGAATTAAATTGTATTCGGATAGAAAGTGGAGTGTATCATAGAGTCGGCCCCGCCCGACTTTAGCCTTTCCTTACTTGTTTTAAAATGCCTACTTTTAAGGGATACAATTGGAAAAGAGGGGGAAAAATGGTACCTACCAAACCGCTGAAGTTGAAATCATGAAATTCGGTGTATGCATTTATCTGACCGTGAAGATGCGAAATAAAAAGGATTTTTTTCGTAATTTGTACTTTTAGCTGGAAAATGGGCCGAATGGGGATAAAAATGGTACCAACCAAACGGCTGGAGCTATAATAATGAAATTCGGTGTGTATACTTCTCTGACTGCGGTGACGCGAATAATAAAGAGATCTTCGGTATTCGGAGCATCAGGATCTAAATGTAATTAAATTTGGCTACAATCATTAAATGTGTCTACATAGACGCGCAAAATAAGAGGTACGAATTTTTTTAAATTCGACAGTCTCTAATCTACCAATAATACTATGGAATACACTCCGTAGTGGAGGGTATAAAAGATTCGGCACGGCCGAACTTAACGCCTTTTTATTTATTGTTGTGAAATAATTTACAAAATGTCAATTTCCTTCCGATCTTCATCATTTATTTTTCTTTTTATTTTGCGTGTCTATGCAGTCAGAGGAATGTATACACCGAATTCAATGATGCCAGCTGCGGCCATATGGTTGGTACAGTTTTTACCCCCTTAAGAGTACGATTATCTAAAATCTCTTTATTTGACGTTTCTACCCAATTAGAATTTCATCATTCTAGCTGTAGTCGTTTAGTTAGCACTATTTTTGTCCCTCTGTACCATTGTATCCCT
Organism: Polietes domitor; assembly: GCA_947397865.1. Classification (NCBI taxonomy): domain Eukaryota; kingdom Metazoa; phylum Arthropoda; class Insecta; order Diptera; family Muscidae; genus Polietes; species Polietes domitor. The sequence continues at coordinate 29,880,238 of OX377619.1, read as the reverse complement.
TGAAAGTACGAAAAATCAGAATTTCGAAAAATCCGTTTATTTTCCGTGTCTACGCAGTCAGAGGAATGTATAGTCAGAATTAAATGACTCTAGCTGCGGTCAATTGGTTGGTACTATTTGTAACCCCAAAAAGTACGAATTGCGAAAAATCCGTTTATTTTACGTGTCTACGCAATCAGAGGAATATATGGGCAAATCTACGGTATAGTACGATTCCATGTCACTCAGGCTTCTAACCGCTTTAAGAGCAATATATAATATTTCTGAGAGTGTCATAATTTTCAAAACGACGAGTTTAACCTCGCCAACATCCTATAGTTTTAAAATAATGCTGTTAATGTAGTCTACTGAGCTAAGGTCTACCCTAATTTAATCTAATTTTTTCGGGAGTTGTTCAACTCTTTTGGCTATAACTTTTTCAGCATAAGAGAAAATCATTCTGATCTTTTTGTGGATGATAGTAATGATGTTGCGGAATCTTCTATATGTTGAAAAGGGCGTGTGCCATCACTGAGGAATAAATGGTAGCTCTTCAAAATCTGTCACTCTGTTTTTGCTTAAAACGAAAATTGATACAATTTTCTTTTTTGCGCTTTCAGCGTGAACGTAATTGCAAATTTTTATAATATTGGATTATAAACGACAGAGATACTAACAAAAGGCGACCGGACGATTTGGTGTGCCTTCAGCGACAAGGAGATTATGACAGTACGAACATCATCAGGTCGATGCGTGCAGATCATGAAATTTCATATTTTTTGAAGAGCACATCCGCAGTTTGAAAAATAACTGGTGGCAACCCTGTGTGATCGGTGAATATGGGTACTACTAATAATGTGTGTAAGTGCTAAATAGATCGAATTATTATTTTGGTACCGAGAGCCATTTTAGGTTAAATTTTGTTGATTTTCATAGGGTTTTCAGGCTTAACTTGCAATAGAACCAAAAAGGACAATCCAATTATAACTTCTTCAGCACTTGAAAAAAATGATGCGCGCGAGCACATTATTTATATTTAATGTATTTTTACGCCAGCACATTATTTATATTTAATGTATTTTTAACAAGTTGACGCTAATTTGAATTTTTTAATTTTTCAAAATTGAAATCGAACTATTTTGTAGATTTTCCCATATACACCGAATTTCATTATTCTAGGTGTAGCCGTTTGGTTGGTACAATTTTAACCCTCTGTACCCATTGCATTCCTTGGAAGTACGAATTTGGAAAAAAAACCTTTTATTGTCCATGTCTACGTAGTCAAAGGAATATATACTCAGAATTTCATGACTCTAGCTGTGGGCATTTGGTTGGTACTGTTTTATCCCCTTTTTTCATTTTGACCCCAAAAAGTACGAATTTCGAAAAATCCGTTTATTTTCCGTGTCTACACAGTCAGATGAATGTATACTCCGAATTTCATGCCTCTAGCTGCGGTCATTTGATTGGTACTATTTTTATCCCATTTTATCATTTTAACCCCAAAAAGTACGAATCATGAAAAATCCGTGTATTTTACGTGTCTATGCAATCAGAGGAATGCATACACCGAATTTGATTATTCTAGGTTGGTACCATTTTTATCCCTCTCTTCCCATTTTACCCCTTAAAAGTACGAATTTGGCAAAAAATACTTTTATATTATGTATCTACTCAATTAGAGGAATGTACACACCGAATTTCGTGTTTCTAGCTGTTGTCGTTTAATATGTACCATTTATATTCCTTTTTTCCCCCATTTCACACCCTATAAATAAGAATCAGGGCCGTGCGCAGGGGGGGTTTTGGGGGTTCAACCCCCCCAGAGAGGTTTCGAACATATACTTTTTAAAACCTTCTAGACTTTCTGAAGCAATAAAATATAGAATTTTTAAGATTTTTTTTAAAATAACTCGTCTGAAATGGTAATTTTGCAGTAAAATCATGAAAAATCGTGGTATAGAAAAATCGTGGTATCTTTCTTGAATTTCGGACAAAGGTTATGAAAAATACAAACAAACTAAACGAATTGTGCCAATTTCAAGATTGTGTAGTACTAATTTCGCTAATGGGCACCAAATTGTTCGGAAAATTTTCATTTTTATTAACCGATACCACTTCTTGACATTCGGCTAGAGCTATATCTTATGAACTTTTAATTATGTACTGCAATAAAAGTTTGGAAATTTAATAACAAAATCGTTTAGTAATTTTAAAAAAGTGTAGATAAGAATCATAATGAAATCTAAAATATTCTTAATAAAAGCAAATAATTTTTTTGATGCTTGTAGAGCGCTAGAGCGATGTAACATTTGCGATTGGACATTTTTATGGAGCTGTATCTAAATATGAACCGATGTGTCCTATTTTCATCACAGATGCAACAACAACGTTTTCTGTTACTTCCAATGTTTTGGGAGTTTGCAATTATAATACAAATCCATTTCGACAAATGAAGAAATGAGTCTTAACTTACTAAAATTTTTGTTATATTTATCTCTTATGTCTAATATTTTTCAGAGTTAGTATTTTTTGTACATATGTAGCAAGTATTAGTCAAAAGAGAAACAACAAATTCAGTAACTTGGATCTACGTAGGAAAACGATGCTCTAAAATACCAGTTATTTGGTTTTTTGGAATTAAAATGTCTAGTTGTTTCTTCTTGCATTTCATCGAATACAAAAAACTGTATTTGTTAATTGAATTTATACATGTTTAAGATTATAAAAATGAAGAAACATTTCCAAATATTTTTTATTTAATTGGAATATGCGTATAAAGATTTTGAGTAAACATCCTGTTACTCATGTCCTATATCAATTAAAACCCCCAAAACTCTGTAGACATCCTATTTAGACCCATACTTTGTCAATAAGCATATCCAATTTTCTGCATTTATCATAGAAAAAATGCGGGACTGAAGGGTTTATCGCCGAGGAATTTTATCGTTTTTTTGTGTAATATTTCTTCAAAATATATATCGAGGGTTTATATTCAAAAGTGGATATGAACCATTTGCTCGAAAATGAGTTTTTGATGCCCAACTATTCTCAGATTTGGATGTCATCTGGAAAATTTGGAAAAGATTTTTTCTAAAGCCATTTTTTAATTTCTGATTTGGCTATCCTCTCGCACGTTAGTTTGTGACTGCATAAGTGGCAATGAACATAAAAATAATAGAAACAAAATATGTCAACAATGGAGAGCATAAAACCGAAGGATATAATTCGCTACAACGATTTTGTTTAAAACATTATTCTAGATTTAAGGCATATCGTACTATCAAATTCCATCATTTCGCGTTAATAGCATTTTGATTCCCAAGTTATCAGGCTAAAATAGGAGAAATGGTGGCTGTAAAGTCAAAAATTGTGAAAAGTATATTTAGAAAAACCGCCGTAACTTTTTATTATATTGAGAATACCAAAATATTTCTTTGGCATGTTATTGCTGACTTCATGGGGAATACTTGTGTATGAATAGTTTCAGAATTATGAATGAAGAAAGTTAAAATATAAGGAATTGCAACGGCGAATTTTGGATTTTTCATCAATTGCAGCGATTTTCGCGACTGGCTACATATATGTTACAATCGACCAATCTGACGGATGAAGCTGGAATCTTTAAATTCGATGTGTACATCACAGAAAAAGCGTTTTCTATACAACATTGTCAAGATTTCATGCAACAAGTTATGGAGTTTACAATAAATCTTATTCTTATTTCAACATTCATAGTGCTCAATTGTAAACGTGCAAAAGTGGCTATGAACCATGAAACCACGAATAATAGGAAATTTCGAAAACTTTTTAATCGTAGCAATTAGTAATCCTCTTTAGCCCAGATATGCCGACGGGCATATTAGTGCAACAATCTTTGTAGTTTTCCATAATAGTATTATTCTGGCAGATTATATTACAAAACTGAAGAAAGAATAAAAAAATATATTTTTTAACTTGGATTTTGGGTCCGTACTACATGTAGTACGCTCGGCATATATGGGAGCAAAAGACAGTATTTTCTTGGGATTTAATATAGATAGTAATAACTTGCAGCAAGGCACCATCAAAAAATTTATTGAACAACTCAAGAGGTGTAGGTAAAATTTCCTGTTCACATGCTGTAACAACAGGCTCCGTTTCTTCCAGATCGTTTTACCCATTTTACTGACGACTTAATACATTTACGTTTCTTGGCCTGGTGCAATAACGCAAGTGGAATGTCGTCTTCACTATCCGAATCAGAAGAATATAAATTTCGAAAAAGCTCAGCCTCAGCATTTAATAATAGGGGTGGTAGGTTTTCAAAATTCACTTCATCTTCTTCTCCAGAATCTTCAACTGTGACGTAGTTGTTCGCACCTTGAGTGGGTACAATTGAGATGTCGTACGAATTTTGCAAAAACTCTTCATCACTTTCCTCTAATGCATTTATTATCTCATTAAATGTTAAAAATCTGGAAAAAAATAAGTTCTTGATTTCACCATTTTTGCACACTAATGCCGAACGTACTACATGTAGTACGTCAGCAAACACATCAACTAAAATCACATATAATTTTTTTTTTCACATATACTTTTGCTACGTATTGGTTTTTACAACTATTATAATTAAAAAAACATAGAAACCCAACAACAATAAAATATGCATATAGAACTTTTTCTCACCGATTACGTGACATCTTCACACTTTTGCCAATTTCACAAAACTTAAATCTCTGATCCAAAAAAATACACATAAGCAGTTACCCTAGACAAAACTTATCAACGCATGGTTTGTTGACCGTTATATTCTGTAGCACACCAACAAGTAGATTAGAAAATGTAAAGCACTGTAAACGCAGAAACCTGAACATAACAGGTGTACTACATGTAGTACGGTCGGCATATCTGGGTTAGATTAAACTGTAGAAGAGCGATTAATAATTTCTCTTCAAATTAAGGAGAAAATCAGTTGTTTCGCTCTCCTGAAAATTTATGTTTTTTTCATAGCCACTTATGAATATAAGCCCTCGATAAAATAGCAGCGATTGTCTGCTGTCTATCAGCAGGCACTTTCTGCTATTACAGCAGTTTTCTGCAATCTTACATCACCATTCACACTGCTAAAGAGTTTGCAGTCTGCTAAAATTTGCTGTTGTTAATTAAAATATAAAAATAGATAAGCGTTCATAAGCGAGTTTAGCTCGAATTTTCTTTTATATTAGCTTGGGACAAAATGCGCAAATGGCTGTTTACCATCTCAGCAGATACAAGTCTGCTGTCTCTTTTTTAACAGCAGAAAATCTGCTCTTTCAGTAGACTTTCTGCTTTCTTTTACTGACATATTCCTTTGAATGTACTGATAGATGGATTACTGAAATGCAATTTTGCTGACAATGAGAAAAGTAAAAAAATCTGAAATTTTTTGTATGGAAAAAATTAAAATTTACTTTAACTTAAAAATGTATTTTTTCCTAAAATGAAGTTAAAATGTTTACTGAAATTTATGCCGAGTTCTTCATACATTTAGGTATTAATGAATTTATAAAAAACATTTGAAATTGTTAAAAAATCTTGAATATTAATCTAAGAAGCAATTCTCGTTCGTTTGCAGAGACTTATTTCTTAAATACTTTATGAATTATTATACTAGGTTTTAGGAAATTTTTTTTTCAGCAAAATTTTACTAAAATTTACTTAGTTTTAGGAAAATTTTGCTTAAATTTAGTAAAAAATTACTTGTTTTTAGGAAAAATTTACTTAGATTTAGGAAAATTTCAGCAAAATTCTACTTATTTAGTAAAAATGTACTTGGTTTCCTAAATTTTAGTTAATTTTAACTCATTATAGGGAAATTTTTTTTTGAGTGTAGATGAAAACCCCCCCAGGGGAAAATCCTGCGCACGGGCCTGATAAGAATCACTTTATGGTGCACGTTTTTGTTATCGGGGGAATGGGCACACCCAATATCAAGCAAGGACAAGCAGACATATTGAAAAAATATGCTTAAATTCTCTAAAATATTAGGAATTATTATGGGTGTTTTTAGTCCTTGTGAGGGAAAAATTTTTCCCTTTGGGCCGATTTCGCCCCGTTTCAATCCCAACCGATCTACGACTATAAGACGCATTTATGGACAATTTGAATATTCTAGCTCCTTCGTTTAGATGCTTTCAACAGACGGAAAGACGGACGGACATGGCTAGATCGTCTTAGAATTTTATGACGATCAAGAATATATATACTTTATAGTGTCTCAGGTCGATATTTCAAGGTGTTACAAACGGAATGACAAAGTTAGTATACCGCCATCCTGGAGGTGGATGGTATAAAAATAGTGTTTATGATTTTTACTATTAGGATACTCTGTCTAACGGAAATTCGAAATTGACAATTTTATGAAAATAGTCGGTTAATAAAATTGTTAAATATCTGTCAAATAATTATTTTCTTGAGTGTAATTGTTCGAAAACTGCTACTATTAGTATTATTATTGCGTTCAGCTTCATGGAGGGAGGAGATGACCCAACACTGAAGAGAAATCAGCCAACACATAGTTTCTGTTGTTTGTTCGTTGGTTGCTTGATGTTGTTACTCCTGCTTGTTCGTTGTTATTATCATTACCGCCACCACCACCACCACCATCATCATCATCATCATATGTTCTTGTCTTTGTTTAAAACAACCAAAATAACATTGCACATTGGGAAGGCAATATATAAAAAGTGCAAAAAAAAACATCATGAAAAATCATTTTCATAAACAAGTAAGTAAGATTCAATCGGTTAAACCGACGCTCAGAGAAGGACTAAAATTTTACTTAGCGTCGAATTGTAAATAATTGTAAAAACATGATCAAATATGAAGTCATAATGGATTTCAGGCACCGATATAGGAGTTGTAAAGCATATAATAAAGGGTGGTTAAATTTTAAGTGCCGATGTTGATTTTGAATAAGACAGAAATTATTTAGGAAATTATTGTCATTTCTTTTTATGGTTCAATTATGTATTGAACAAAACATTGGCCAAATGGCCGCCGCGACCTCGGTGGCACACCGAGATCCAAATTTTCGATGACGCTGTGGCATAATTGAGGTTCTATTCCGTTAATGTGCCGAATTATGTCATCCTTTAGCTCTTTAATTGTTGCTGGCTTATCGACGTACACCTTTTCTTTCAATAACCCATGATCTTGGCGGTCAATTGACATCGCCACCACGTGAGATAACACGGTTATTGAATTTGTCGTGCAAAAGAGCCATTGTTTCGTTAGCTGTGTGGCAAGTGGCACCGTCTTGTTGAAACCACATATCGTCCACATTCATATCTTCCTATTCGGGCCATAAAAAGTTCGATATCATCTCACGACAGCGAAGACCATTCACAGTAACTGCCTCAAATACGGCCCGATGATGCCGCCAGCCCATAAACCGCACCAAACAGTCACTCTTTGTGGGTGCATTGGTTTTTCGACAATCACTCTTGGATTATCATTCGCCCAAATGCGGCAATTCGGCTTATTGACGAATCCACTGAGGTGAAAAAGTGCCTCATCACTGAAGATGATTTTCTTCGAAAATTGATCATCCACTCTTCCATTTCATGCCACCATTCTGACCATTGACGACGTTTGGAATGGTCAAGAGGCTTTAGTTCTTGAGTCAATTGCACCTTGTAAGTGTGTAAATGCAAGTCTTTATGCATAATGTTCATCAACGACGAGCGTGAGAGGTGCAATCTGGGCACGACGACGAGTTGAGGACGGCTCTTCAGCCACACTATCCCGAACAGCAGCAATATTTCCTGCAGTACGAGCTGTACGAGCATGCACTGGTGTTTTAACATCTCCTACAGACCCGGTTTGCTCAAATTTTTGCACGATTGCACGCACATTTGGACGATTAAATTGATCGAAAAATTACGAAGTGCACGATATGCATTTTGATTTGAACATCCATTTTCATAATAAGCCTGAATAACTTTAACGCGTTGCTGGATTGTGTATCTTTCCATGGTTCAAATTGAGTTAGTCTGAAATTGAGAAATGTCAAATAAAATGCAGAAAAAAACTTGATATACATATATGTATGTACATACATATATACAATTTTTAGGTTTAAAGTGATTATAAACACATTTTCAAATATCAAATTGCTACTGATTTCGACCCGTATGGAAGTTATATCGGTTTTCTTTTAACCCAGGGTTGTGCCATTTTGTGTGGGAGGTACCAGAATGGACGTGGCAATATCGCATATATTCCAAGTGTATCGCATATATTCCAAGTAGGGTTTGGGGTTTCCCGGACTTTTTTCATGAACATTTTCATTCCCGGAAAAAAATAATTTATTTTTGGTATGTCCAATATGGTTTAAAATATCAAAATTTAGAACCAGGTGTGATTTTTTAACCCATTAACGCCCACCTTACACGTCCGTGTACACTATTGCAAGGTTTTTGTACTTTTTTGATAATTTTCAATATGAATTATTGAACTATATGGTACAAGTGATCGAGAAGAACAAAACAAAATATTAATAATCTAAAACTAAATATTTTTTATTATTGTAGTTATTATTACGAAAATAGTATAATAATATAAGAAATAAATGAATGAGTGTTAATGGGTTAAAAACGAATGTTTTTGGTAAAATATTTAAGAAATTATTTTTCATTTTACAAATATTTTACTCTGGACAAATAGTCAGAATCTTCTCTTGGAGGTTCCAAGTGTGAATTTTGTTTTTATTCCTATTTTTAGATCATTTCTTAATGGTTTCACATTCTTTAAGAAGATTTTCACCCCTTATTTCGTTGATTTTTCGGGAATTCCAGGGAAAAACGATTCGGGATTTCCCGGACCCCAAACCCTAATTCCAAGTGTAAAAAAAAAAGACATTGACAAAGGTCAATGTTTCAGAGTATTCCGTTCATCCGTATAGGAGTTGTAACATCTTCAATTTTACGTAGGATAGGGTGATTTGTGTGGGAGGTACTGGAGGGGGCGTGACAAAACCCGCCATATTTAGTACACCTAAAGTGATTATAAACAATTAAGGAAAGGCTAAAGTCGGGCGGGGCCGACTATACGATGCACTCCACTTTCTATCCGAATACAATTCAACTCGGTAAAAATGTGAAAACGGGACCTGGCTCAATTTGTCAAATCGAAAAGAATATTTGTATCGTGGATATATCCAAACATGGAATAAAGGACTAACTTTCACAATAGGTGTTTCCAGTTCCAATATTACGTGTTATGCTCACTTTCGGTGAAAATTCGTGGTTTCTGGGGCGGAAAAGTTCTATCCGTGAGCGAAATTTGTATGGAAGCTATATGTAAATCTAAACCGATCTGACCCATTTTCATCATGTGTGTTTCTAGTTGAAATATAAGATATTTTGCCAAATTTGAAGAAGATCTGTAAAAATATGTGGTTTCTAGACCAGAAAAAGTCAAATCGAGAGCGAAATTTGAATGGGAGCTATATACAAATCTGAACCGATTTGATCTATTTTCACCATAAGCGTTCCTAGTTTAAATATAAAATGTTTTGTCAAATCTAAAGACAATCTGATGCAATATGTGGATTCTAGAGCGGAAAAAGTCAAATTGGGAGCGAAATTTGTTTGGGAGCTATATATAAATCTGAACTGATGTAACACATTTTTACCACAGATGTTTCTAGTCGAAATATAAGATGTTTTGCCAATTTTGAAGAAGATCTGTTGTAATATGTGGTATCTAGAGCGAAAAGAGTCAAATCGGGAGTGAAATCTAAATCTAAACCGATTTGCTTCAAATTAAATAGGGTTCGTCCTTGGACCACCAAACTCCCTTGTGGCAATTTTTGTTAGGATCGGACAATAATTGCGACCTTTACTTTGATTACAAGTATAGATGGACGGACGGACATACAAAAAGTGATTCTAAGTCGATCGGTATAATTAACAATGGGTCTATCTCTGCTCCTTTTGGGTGTTACAAACGAATGCACAAAGACATAATACTCTCGTGAAGTGTATAAACATTATCAAATACCAAAATATAGCTGATTCCGAACATCCGTTTGGAAGTTGGAATGACTTTTAATTTAAAAAGTAATATAGAGAATTAGTGTGGGGTGTACCAGAAGGGGCGGACAAATTCGCCCATTTTCGAACTTCAACTATGTTTGGGAAAAATATTACCCTGTGCAAAATTTGAATTGATTCCTTAACTTCTTTCGAGAGTTATCATGTACTCCAGTCAGCTGGATGGACGGACATGGCTCAAACAACATAAAAAGTTGTGAAACGGGTTTGGTTCAAACATACTTGGGGTCTTAAGGCACTCCTTCAATGCGTTACACTTTTTTTCGGCCCAAATGATATATACCCTCCTACTCTGTAAAGTGAGGGTATAATAACATGAGCTTTCGCTTTGCGTTTTAAATGATGATGTTGATATTGTGTTTCGTGCTCTTTTTCTTAAGGCAGCCCCAATGTGCAACTCCTTCAGACTATGTGAGTGTGTGTGTGTTTCTGAGTGAATGTGTAAAATTTAATATTGTCGTGCTGAGGCACTCCTTGCTGGTTATGGGTCTACTCCTGTGTCTGTGGCTGTGCCTGTCGCTGCGTAAGTAGCAGCAGCACATATTGTTTGGCCATAAGTTTATAGAAATTCGCGTGGTGGCATTTGACTGCTTCGCATGTTTTGTGTGGGCGGTTATGGTGGTGGTGGTGTTGGTGCTGTTTGAGCAAAGCCATCCCGGATGATGGAGTGCTGTTTGGCGTTATGCCTTCGTTCAAATCGCGCCCACACACCTCACACACACACACACGCAACAACATATTTTTTAAATGGCATACATCATACACACCTACCTACAGACATATTTTGTTTGTCCTTTTAAAGTGACTGCTTGACTTGACTGACTGTGCCGTATGGGTGGTATGCATGAATGATAAAACAGCGATGGTCACTAGTTTTTCGAGTGAGTGTGCGTCTGTGTCCGGGGGAATGCCACGGTTTACAGGGTGTTGCAGTCATCTACTAACTCATGGATTTCTGGTGACTTTTTTATTTATTTATTCTCATATTTTTCAAATATTCTAATTTAATTAATTTCGTTGTTAAACCACAAAAATATGTGCATTAGTATATAAAAATACAAAATAATTTCCAGTTACCCCATGGAAATAAAATTTGAATTGTTTAATGATGATTTGCGATATATTTCGTCTCTAAGTCAAGCCGTCAGTGAGCTAAACACTCCTGAAACAACTTTAAAAATTTTATATAATTTTTTGTTTAAAATTTTTGTCCAAAAAATCTTTTTTTAAATAAATAGACCCTTGAAAGCACTTAAATATAAATTATTATTATAGTCTTAAATTTATTTAAAATTAAAATTTAGTGCCAAGTCGAAAAAAATTTTCTGTGCATTGAGGCATGCTGCTACGTAAAATAAACACAAAATTCTTTTATGTATATTTAAATTAAAATCGTCCTAGATGCCTTTAATATTTGTACTCTAATTTTGGAAATATAGCCCCGATCGCTCTCGCTTTTTTGCTCAATTAAAGGTAATTACGATGTCTACACTTTCACATAGAAAAAGTGGTCCAAAAATTTGGGAAAAGCAAGTAAAAACGGCGTTAAGTTCGGCCGGGCCGAACTGTATATACCCACCACCATGGATTGCATTCCACAGAGGTTATCGGTTTTCGCAGAAGTGCAGTAATATTACAGGAAAATATAATTTTTTTAATATAGCCAAACCAAAACAAATACAAATATTGAAAAATTAATTTTATAAATAAATATAATATTTTAATTATTTCAAACCATTATTTATTTCATATCAAAAAATAAATATTCTTATATTTATATTTTCAAAAATATTTTCAAAGCCATAAATATTGGTAGATAGTGGGTGCTACAGTAGGTTGTATTTCCTTTCTATTTTAATTCCAAAATACAAATTTTGAAAATCCATTATCAGACGTTCATAGTGCAAAATAACCTAACTTCATGATTCAACCAATTTTTGTCGTAAAAGAAAAGTACGAATTTGAAAAAAAACTTTTTATTTTGCGTGTCTATGCAGTCAGAGGAATGTATACACCGAATTCCATGATTGCAGCTGCGCCCATTTGGTTGGTACCATTTTTACCCCCTTGACGTTTCTACGCAATTACAATTTCATCATTCTAGCTGTACATAGTCGTTTAGTTGGTACTATTGTTATCCCTTTGTACCATTGTATCCCTTGAAAGTACTAATTTCGAAAAATTCGTCTATTTTCCGTGTCTACGCAGTCAGAGAAATGTATACTCCGAATTTCATGACTCTAGCTGCGGTCATTAGATTGGTACTATTTTTATCCCGTTTTTTCATTTTAACCCCAAAAGGTACGAATTTTTAAAAATCTGTGTATTTTACTTATCTATGCAATCAGATGAATGTATTCACCGAATTTCATTATTCTAGGTACAGCCGTTTGGTTGGTACCATTTTTATCCCTCTATTCCCATTTTACCCCTTAAAAGTACGAATTTGGAAAAAATACTTTTATATTATGTATCTACTCAATTAGAGGAATGTACGCACCAAATTTCGTGTTTCTAGCTGTTGTCGTTTAATATGTACCATTTTATCCCTTTTTTACCCCATTTCACCCCCTACAAATAAGAATCGCAAATATCAAGCAAATATAAACAGACATATTCAAAAAACATGCTTAAATACACTAAAATATTAGGGATTATTATGGGTATTTTTAGTTCTTGTGGGGGAAAATTTTTTCCCTTTGAGCCGATTTCGCCCCATTTCAATCCCAACCTATCTACGACTATAAGACGCATTTATGGGAAATTTTAAAGTTCTAGCTCCTTTCGTTTAGATGCTAGCGTACTTTCAACAGACGGACAGACGGACATGGCTAGATTGTCTTAGAATTTTATGACGATCAAGAATATATATACTTTATAGGGTCTCAGGTCGATATTTCAAGGTGTTACAAACGGAATGACAAAGTTAGTATACCCCCATCCTGGAGGTGGAGGGTATAAAAAAACGTTTTATATGTAAAAAATCTATGGATAAATGTAGAAGTTATGATATTCTTTGTAGACACAAAAGAATTTTTTCAAAAAGTAATGCTTTTCTGTATTTTTGTTTAAATAGCACGAAAAGTCCCATTACAAATTATATAAAAAAGAAAATCCATGAATAAATAGAGAAGTTATGACCCTTGGACATGAGGGAATTTTAAAGAGTCGTGTGTCACTTTTACGAAGTTTTTGCTCAAATTGATTTAGTCATACGTGAAGTCGACAGGTACTTCCACAAGAAGGAAGGACCATAGTTTCAACAACATTTATACATAGATTTTCTTTAACTAGGCTTTGTTATTTTCGTTAAGGTGCTTGCTATTAAAGACTAAAATAAAATACTGTGATATCTAATTTGTAAAATTAAAAAAAAATAAGATTTAAAAAATCGTTTGCTTACACTGTCCGACAGTCCATTATACACTTGAACCAGTTGATATACATCTGAAACTATAGGAGAAATAGAGTTAAATGGCGTTTTTAGTTTTTCATTTTCTCATCCTATTGCCCGTTAAATGGACTACAAAGTTCCAAAGGATACAATTTTTCAAAAATTATTTTAAATACTTATTCCCACCCTATGACGCAGGTGTAAATGCCAAATCAAAGAAGAGAATATGTGCTAAAAATACTTTACATTTCAAGCTTCTATATATATTAGTTTAGAATTAACAATCATTTAAAATTTTATCTCTTAAAAAACATGATATGAATATGAATAAACTAATAAATGGACTACAAAGTTCCAAAGGATACAATTTTTCAAAAATTAATTTTAATTCTTATTCCCACCCTATGACACCGGTATAAATATCAAATCAAAGAATATAATATGTGCTAAAAATACTATAAATTTCCAACTTCTACCTATATTAGTTTAGTATTATATATTTATATATATATATTGTCTCTCGAAAAACAAGATATGAATAAACTAAAAAATCTAAGGGGTGAATTTGAAATAGATGTTATTGCTGAACTAATACAGCTAAAAGCTTGATATCTGCAGTATTTTTAATAGATATTCTCCTCTTTAATTAGACACTAATTTACCTTCGCCGAAAATTTGAATTTTAGTAAAAAATAACAACAAATTCCCACAAAAAAATGGTTTTTGAGTTTAGAAAGCCAAAATATATTTAATTTTATATTTAAAATTTTAAACTTTGATTTGAACTGGGATATTGTCCTGGCTCAAGACCATTTTGCCTATATTTAATAGAATGCACATTTATTTACAAATGGCATGGTGACATTTATTACTTGGCTGCAGACTACCACGATCATGATTTCGACCATGTCAAAAGTCTTTTCAAGTGGCTTCGCAGCTCATGATGATTCTCACAAACGAACGAGAAGCACAACTCACTGGCCGAATTTGCGTTTAAAAAATCGCACCAAGTAATAAAGTACACATGCCATCTTAAAAGCATCTCATTGAGTTGCATATGTAAGTATGTGTATATGCAGGTATAGTTAGTTACCCAGCAATACTTCTGCCGTGCCAACGCTCATTTGTTTTAGTTTTTTTTTTAACTTTTTGAACTACCGAATACTTTTGAATGGGAGAATAACATTAATTCATTCGAGTCAAAATTAACTAAAATTTAGGAACATTGAACTTCGTATAGCACTAAAGCAATATTTCCTCATATCAAGTTCAAACTTTTCCTTGAATGTAGTACATGCTTTGAACTTAATTCTAGTTCAATTTTCCTCAAACCAAGAGAATAAGGAAACTAAGGAAAATTCCAGTATGATTTTCCTCAAACCAGGTACATTTTTACTAAATCTAAGTAAAATTTTACTGAAATTTTCCTAAAACTTAGTAAATTTTTACTCAAATCAAGTTAATATTTACCTAACTGAGGACATTTTTGCTGAATTTTTCCTCAAAACTAGTAAATTTTTACTTAAACTGAGGAAAATTTTTCTTGATACAAGGAAAAATAATGAACTTAAAATAAGTTCAACTTATCTAAAAATAATTCAAACAAATGATTTTGCTTCAGAGTATGCAAAACAGATACAAAAATTGGCGACATGAAATATTTCTTCAAAAATTCATTAAACCTCTGCCATAAATAGTTGTTCATGATTGCTGCGAAGGCAAGATAGGCGCCTTCGCAGTGGTTGTTTAGAATAATACTTGAAGTATTTAGGAAATAAGTCTCGACAAACGAATGAGAATTGCTTCTTAGATTAATAATCAAGAATTTTCTAAAGAAATTGAGGTGATTTTTATAAGTTCGTTAATACTTAAATGTATGAAGAACTCGGCATAAAGTTCAGTAAACACATTAACTTAATTTTAAGAAAGAACTAATTTTTTAGTTAAAATTTACTAAATGAAATTGTTTCCATACAAAAAAATCTTAATATTTTTCTTACTTAAAACCTTGACAATTTTCTTCCACACAAGTATGAATTAATCAATTGTAGAATTTTTTATTAGATCCAATGAAATGTTTTTAAGTAAATTTACTACCCTAGTTCTAGTAAATGAACTATTTGCTATGACTTTGAAATAAGGAAACTTTACTCATACTTTGTTAATTTGTATACACTCCACGAGAGTATTATGTCTTTGTGCATTTGTTTGTAACACCCAAAAGGAAGCGAGATAGACCCATTGTTAAGTATACCGATCGACTTAGAATCACTTTCTGAGTCGATATAACAATGTCCGTCTGTCCATCTATTGTTATAATCAAATTACAGGTCGCAATTATAGTCCGATCTTAACAAAAAATGGCACAAATACGTTTTGCGTATCAAGGACGAACGCCATTTAATTTGAGGCAAATCGGTTCTAATTTAGATATAGCCCCCATACAAATGTCGCTCCCGATTTGACTTTTTCCGCTGTAGAAAGGACATAACGTACCCGATATTCTTTAAATTTGACACAACATCATATAATCCAACTAGGAATACCTTTGCAGAAATTCGGTAAAATCGGTTCAGATGTAGATATAGCCCCCGCTACAAATGTCGCTACCGAAATGTCGCTCTAGAAACCACATATTGTACTCGATTATCTTTAAATTTGGCACAGCATCTTATAATCCAACTAGAAACACCTATGCAGAAAGTGGGTAAGATCGGTTCAGATTTAGATATAGCCCCCATACAAATGCCGATTTGACTTTTGCCGCTTTAGAAATCAAATATTGTACTCGATTTGCTTTAAATTTGGCACAACAGCTTATAATCCAAATAAAAAAAACTATTGTGAAAGTGGGTAAGATCGGTTCAGATTTAGATATAGACCAAATACAAATGTTGCACCCAAATGTTTAACCGATTTTGGCCAAACTATACATATTATATTTCACCTATTTCGTTCCAGATTTCAATATACCCCCATACAAATATCCTTTCCGATTTAACATTTTTTGTCAAACACATACATTTACAGGATTCAAAAATCCTTCCCGTTTTCACTTTTTCACAGAATTAAATTGTATTCGGATAGAAAGTGGACTATATCATAGAGTCGGCCCCGCCCGACTTTAGCCTTTCCTTACTTATTCTATTTTCAAGAAATTTTTACTAAACTGGAGTATTTATTTTACTCAAATTTAGGAATGCTATTTTTCTGAGTGTAGTGTGTCCTGTAAACAAACTGTAAGAAATTTACGTGGAAAATTTTCCTGTTTTCAGATGAAGCTCATTTTCAGCTCAGTGGCAATGTCAATAAGCAAAATTGCTGCATTGCCGTGGAGTTCAGAGAACACACACGTGACTATTGAAATGCCAATGCCAATTTTGGGCTCTACTGAAAATTTGAGTTGATCGGATGAGGTACTGTCGAGCCACTCGTGGAATGATATTGTGTTCCATTATTAAATGATAAAGTTCAACCAATTTCCAATAAAACCGGAAGTTTGGAAAAATAATCAGTACTTTTTTATAGCCGACAGATAACAGTAGAAATATTTAAGGTACCTTCGCCGAAAATTGGAATTTTAGTAAAAATTAAAAACAGTACCATATTTTAATATCGTTTTCCAGTTTAGAAAGCCAAAATACATCAGAAAATTTTATATATTACCCTTCGACAAAATTTTTGTTGGACGTTTATAGTATTGTTTGTGGTTTTTCACAGTGACAAATTTTTCGTCTTTTGTGAGAATATTTTCTAAAAAAATATGTGCAGTCCATACCTTTCCAATCATGCCTAAATGGTGAACATTTGAATGAAATTGACGCCGCCGCGCATACTTTTGTAAAAAGAAAAAAGTTACCTATGAAAACTCTTTTCTTAAACTCTTTTCACAAAATTGGGCTCAGTGGCGTCATTATTCCTCTTATTTATTTTTATTGTATTGATTATTGATGTAAGTCATTGATTCCAACTATTTACTTTTCATAACACCTTTTGCAAAATTAGTTTTTACTTGTCAATTTGAAAACACGCAAAAAATTTTTTTAGCGTCCGATAATTCGGCAAGAATAAGTTATTGTAAGACAATAATAAACATTTATATTTAAATTTCTTAATTTCTGGCGATGACCACAGCAAATTTTTTGTCGTGACCCTGACTAGTGTACATACGATGGTTTTTCAATAGGTCTGTGAAATATTAATTTATAACTCAAATTCATGAATACATCTTCTCTTCCCAATTTTGGTAAATATTATCAAAAACAAAACAATTTAATGCGATATAAATTGTATAAAATTTCCTAAACTTTATAAATGTTTTTTTCCTAAAATAAAATACTATCAATGAATTCACCCGTGACAATGTTCCGTGGAGAACATTGCCGTGACCAGGATTCGAACCTGGGTTACCACGGCCACAACGTGGGGTCCTAACCACTAGACGATCACGGCTATGTGAAGTCTTACTTTTCTCACCGCTTATTAGACTTTAAATGCTCCCCAGTAACACATTCCAAGTAGAAAAATATGTATGTACACAACTACATACATACATTCATACTAATATATTAATCCGGTATGATCGAGTTTATGTTGAAGAAAAATAGATTAAAAAATAATCACACAGTACGAGTGTACAGAGCCCCAAGTCAACTTATGTGAGGCAAAATCTAATACAAATTTCAAAATCAACTAGCAGAGCATACGAATTCACATAGCCGTGGGTGTCTAGTTGTTAGAGCGCTGCTTTCGAGCAGTAGTGTTCCAAGTTCGAATCCTAGTCGCGACAACGTTCTTCAATGTAGCTTTGCCACGGGTGAACTCGTAGAAACTTTTGCTATTTTTTATTTTTTTTTCTCATTTTCAACCGTTTATTTAATTTAATCAATTTCTCTTCTCGAATTTCTGGCTATTTTTTATTCCGGTGTTCCCTCCCGTCAATTTTCCGAATTACCAGCATTATGACCAATATCACAATGTGGATAATTTAGGTCTGTTTCCCGTGATTCAATAAGACTGGGTTCTGCTACAAATTTGTTTTATATTGAAAACAACGAAAGAAATATTGAAAATTTTCCAAAAAATAAAACAAATCACTTCTCTTAGAAAATGTGATTGAGAATTGCCATTTTTTAAAAAAAAAAAAATAATTTTTACGAAAAACCCCATAAAAAATACAAACATAATTGTAAAAAATATTTTGTTTGATTTTCTAATATCGAATATTCTAACGAAGAAAACAATATGTAAAAGTTCTATGGGTAAATGTAGAAGTCATGGCTCTCTTCGTCTTTTTATATAAAAGCCATTTGTACATTAAATAACAGAATATTTAGTTATATTTTATAATAGCTGGGATATTAACGAAGGGAACAAGGTCTATTTGAAGAAAATATACGAATAAATGTAGAAGTAAGAGAATTTCTAAAAACGGTGTGTCACTATTACCAAGTAAATAATATTTAAAAAAAAAAAATTTAAAGTCAAGAACATTTAAAAATGTTCATATATGGTTGCCAAGAAAAAAAATAAAATTTTTTTGGAGACTGTGAAAGTGAAATTCACAACATATGTAGCCGCTATCAGTATCTATAATTGAATCTGTAAGCGGACTTGTTATCTGACTTATATTTCCAAAATGAGAATATAAATACATATAAAGGTAGGTACCTTCAACGAAACTTGGAATTTTAGTATTTTTGTTAATTTTTTAACATCGTTTTCGAGTTTGTGAAAACCTAAATATTTATATGTGTTTTTCATAATAATGCATTTAAACGAAATTGAATGCATTGTGGAATTTGAGGACTAGACTTTTTGTTAGTTCTTGTTTTCCATATTCATTGTTCACATGATTTCAAGCCTGAAAGTTGCTAAAGGGTGATTTTTTAAGAGCTTGATAACTTTTTTTTTAAAAAAACGCATAAAATTTGCAAAATCTCATCGGTTCTTTATTTGAAACGTTAGATTGGTCCATGACATTTACTTTTTGAAGATAATTTCATTTAAATGTTGACCGCGGCTGCGTCTTAGGTGGTCCATTCGGAAAGTCCAATTTTGGGCAACTTTTTCGAGCATTTCGGCCGGAAGAGCCCGAATTTCTTCGGAAATGTTATCTTCCAAAGCTGGAATAGTTGCTGGCTTATTTCTGTAGACTTTAGGCTTGACGTAGCCCCACAAAAAATAGTCTAAAGGCGTCAAATCGCATGATCTTGGTGGCCAACTTACCGGTCCATTTCTTGAGATGAATTGTTCTCCGAAGTTTTCCCTCAAAATGGCCATAGAATCGCGAGCTGTGTGGCATGTAGCGCCATCTTGTTGAAACCACATGTCAACCAAGTTCAGTTCTTCCATTTTTGGCAACAAAAAGTTTGTTAGCATCGAACGATAGCGATCGCCATTCACCGTAACGTTGCGTCCAACAGCATCTTTGAAAAAATACGGTCCAATGATTCCACCAGCGTACAAACCACACCAAACAGTGCATTTTTCGGGATGCATGGGCAGTTCTTGAACGGCTTCTGGTTGCTCTTCACTCCAAATGCGGCAATTTTGTTTATTTACGTAGCCATTCAACCAGAAATGAGCCTCATCGCTGAACAAAATTTGTCGATAAAAAATTTCGAACCGAACACTGATTTTGGTAATAAAATTCAATGATTTGCAAGCGTTGCTCGTTAGTCTATTAATGATGAAATGTCAAAGCATACTGAGCATCTTTCTCTTTGACACCATGTCTGAAATCCCACGTGATCTGTCAAATACTAATGCATGAAAATCCTAACCTCAAAAAAATCACTCTTTATAACTAGTACAATTCACTTGTCACCATATGGGTGACGTATACGTTATGTTTATTGAGAATATTATTACTCATACGCAGAGTTATTGCTACTTTGCTCAGTTGTTCCAAATCGATTTTTTGTTCGAAATAATTTTGTTACTTCTGAATAGAAAATGATATGATTTCACATGGTTGATGACGCGGAAACTTTTGAGGCAGCTAATATAAAAATCCCACAATTCCTAAAGCGGGAAAAATAAATCCCAAAAATGTGTTGTTTTTTAGTAAAATAATTTCGATCAAGGACTAGAAGAAACAAGTAAAAAAGGCGTTAAGTTCGTCGGGGCCGAATCTAATATACACTCCACCACAGAGTGTATTCTACAGTATTACCGGCATATTAGAGGCTGTCGGCATTACATAGAAGAGCACTACGATATTAGGAAAATTGTATTCATTAATCTAATATTATAGGCCTCTAGTATATATGAATATAAAATTTCAAGTGTAATCAAAAAGTGAACATTAGGCAACAAACTTCAAAAATGTTTCCTAATTATTATTAGGTAGAAACAATTTCCATCAAGCGCGATTTTTCCCATTTGCCATTTCTTGATTCCAGCTAAAGCCTAAATAAATATTCAATATTTTTCAGAATATAATATACAAACTCAATTCATGATTTTAGCTACAGCAGTTTGCTTGGTACCGGTATCACCCCTTTTTCCATTTTGATCCTAAAATTACGTATTTAGAAAAAGTTTTTCCCACGTCTACGCAGTCAGACGAGTGCAAATACTGCATATCATGATTTTAGCTTTAGCCGTTTGATTGGTGCCAAATTTAATTCCATTTTGATCCTGAAGGTAAGAATATCGAAAGATCTCTTTATTTTTTGCGTCTACACAGTCAAAGAATTGTACACACCGTTTGGTTGGTACCATTTTTATCCCCATTCTCCCCATTTCCGCCTAAAAGTACACATTACAAAAAGTCTTTTTGTTTCGCATCGTCACAGTCAGATGAATGAATACAGCGAATTTCCAATTGTATCCCTTAAAATTACGAATTTTGAAAAAAAAAAACTCTATTTTACGTATCTACGCAATTACAGAGGGGTACATTCCGAATTTCATGTTTCCCTCTAATTGCGCAAATACGTAAAATCTGAAAAATAAAACGGTTTTTACAATTTCGTACTTTCAAGGGATGCAATGGGAACAGAGGGATAAAAATGGTACCAGCTAAACGGCTACAGCTAGAATGTGGAATTCGGTGTGCACTATAACGTAAATGAGATCATGATGGCGCGTGACTAAACAACTACGTGTCACTCGTTTACTGTACGAAATCCTGATCAGCTAGTTTTCAGCAACACCAACACAACGCTTCTAATAAATTCATTGTCACACCCTGTATTTTGAAATAAATCTTTATGATAACCGTTACATTGATGATAGTGTGTAGCGTAACACACATGCATACATACATACATAGATAGAAAGGGATAGGTCGGGTCGGTCACAGTACAGCGGACATTTTATTCAAATTTTAGTCTACAACGAACTTTTGAATTAAACACAACAACAAAAATCGAAACGAAACGCAACGAAAAATATTCAAAAATCATTAGAAAAATAAATAAAATAAAATAAAAATTATTTCAATTAAACAATTTGTTGTATAGTGAAACGATAAACTTGTTGATTGAAGCAGACATTTAATTGGATAAATCATAACAACAAAATGCCCGACGACGAGAACGATTACTTGAAGCCAAATCCCGATACAGCCTGGCTGGAGAGCATTACCATCGGGGGATTCAAAGTGTGGCACATCATAGCCATATGTCTGGGAATACTAATGAGCATAGGTACAGGATACACTTTCAAGTCTAACGATGGCAGTTTTATAATTTGTTTATTTCGTTTCGTACGGTGGTGCTTTAGTCATAATGGTTTGTTGTTGTATACGTTTCCGCATACCCCGAACGAAACAGGAAATCGAGGCGGACTACCAACGGAAACAGATAACAAAGAAATTTCGCGAAAAACTGCAACAAATCAAAAACTCTGATATGGACGATATGGATTTGCAAAAAGGTAAGACAAATCGAACAATTGAATTAACTAATTAATTGCAAATTAATTTCGCTGTAAATTTTAGTGCCAAATTTGTAGATTTTTTTTGGAAAAGTAACGACTATAAATAAATAAGTACCTAAATATGTTGTAAATTAAAATTGTATTGAAATTCTGTACATATTTACCTGGGTGTATGTAAAATGTTCATTCTTCCTGCCTTCGAAGTTATTTACTTTTAGAAGCTACGAAAAGTATTAATTTTCATGCTAAAAATACGTATGTGTGTCATTTGTAGACATATGTAGATATGCATGTATATATTGTATACTAATACGTGTATTTATGTATAACTATGTGAAGTGTTATGAGGCCAAGCCCCTGTTGTTGCTTCTTTATTTCCTTTCTTCCTTCCTTCATGGGGTTCCTTTCAACCTAAAATGATAAATGTTCCAAGGGGTCAGTAACTTAGCCAATGTTTTATCAGAAAACATAAAATACATGTATATGTGTATGTATGTATATTGTGAATTTGTTGTACGTATGTATATAATTTGTATGCCTGCGTATAACTTGTGTATAGTATCGATATTAATAATAATCTTTCTATAAATTCGATCTCAATCTCATTTTAAATAATAAATGTGTACTTATTATTAAACTACTATTTTGGTGTGCAAAATCCATTAAGATAATATTGAGCGAAATTCATTATTAGAGACCAAAAAAATTATAAAAAAGGAAAATCAAAATTTTCCAAGAAACGCATCAAAACACAGAAATATAAAATTTGGATATGACATATTGTTTTACACATTGCTAATTTTTTTGAATAACTTCTTTGTTTCTTGTTGCATTCAATATAAAGTAAATTTGTTGTTGAATGGCGTGTCTAAAAGACATTAATAATTCAAAGAAGAAAAAAAAACGAAATTCTTCTTCTATATCGTCATATAGAGGCCTATCATTATTTTCAAAGATTATGTAGTTCAATCATATTCAAATATAAAGATATATAAAATTGTAAATGTAATCGTAGGGTCAAAATGTCGCTATTTTAAAGAAAATATTTGTTGATTTTTGCTATAAAACCATTATTTTCAAACGAAGGAGCCTAAAATTTGGTCAAATTGTGTATTTTAGTCAAACACTGTGTCATAAAAAATGAAATGGGAAGTTATATTATTTTTCTTGAAGATATTGTCGGACAGAACAAGAATCTGTATTGTTCGTACCTTTGCACACTTATAAGTTTGCAACTTAGTTGGTTATCAACCGATTTTTATTGTCTCGTCGGAGCTGGAGCTTTCGATATATACATTAGGGTGTGTTGATTTTAAACAGTTTTTGATTTTCTACAAAACTTATGTGATTTATATCGGAAAGCTATGTGTGAAAATTGGTAATTCATCGATTTAACGAGTGGACTTTCAACTTCACACTCTCATGGACAAACCACATAATTACTGCTGCCGGTAAAGTTCATGGAATGCTGAAGAATTTCTGAACTGTTAGACTTTTACTCCACTTTATAGTACAGGGTTTTCCAACAGGAGGTGTTATTTTGAATCACCCGGTATTTCGGTAGCTGTCACTTTTGAAGCTTTTATTCTTTGACATTTGACAAGTAGAAACTACGCCATTACCAAAAATAGAACTATATATGCTTCAACAATGCATTGACATTATTAAAATTCATGAATGAAAATGATCCGGAATTCCATCGAAAAATCATCTTGACTGATGAGGCCCATTTCCACCTCGGCGGCTACGTCGACAAGCAAAATTGTCGCATCTGGGGCTCGGAAAACCCAAGAGTTTTTGTTGAGAAGCCTCTCCATCCTCATCGTGTGACTGTTTGGTACGGTTTATGGTCCGGCGGCGTCATTGGACCTTACTTTTTCGAAAATGAGGTTGGATCAACAGTTACTTACGGTGAATGGATTGCGCTGTCGAGAATGATTTTTTATGGTCGGATTTGGATGGTATTGATGTGGACACCGTTTATTTTCAACAAGACGGCGCTAGGTGCCACACAAGAAACGAAACCATTGCTCTTTTACGGGAAAAGTTTCCGGACCGTGTTATCTCTCGAAGAGGTGATCACAATTGGCCACCGAAATCATGTGATTTAACACCTTGCGACTTCTTCCTTTAGGTCACGTGAAAGATAAGGACTATGCCAACAGCCCAGCGTCGATTCAAGACCTCAAAGATAGAATTCGTGAGGCTATCGAGGACATAGGGCAGCCACATTGCGATTTGGTTATGGAAAATTTCATGAAAAGTATATGGTCCTGTAAGCGTGGTCGTGGTAGCCATTTGACTGATGTTGTTTTTCATTATTAACGACATACCTTCCTCTTTATTACGAAATAAACTTCCTATCATTTATCTCAAAAAAGATCATTTTTCTTGGAATACCAAAATAACACCTCTTGTTGGAGATACAGGGTTCTCCTTGCAAAGATTTATATAATGAAACCTCTTCTATATAGAAGTGATTTTTTCCAAAGTCAAAAACTGAATATGGGTGGCAATAACACAGTTTGCACATAAAATCCAACTCTATAGGACAGGAATACCTACTCAATCGCATGACATTCGCACGCTCTAACAGAGCTGTGAAGATGATACATCTCAGGATTGTTTGTCTAACTTCGTAGAGACAATTATTTATATTTAGTGCTCTTCTCTGGGACATTCTCACTTTGAATTTGCTAAGGATAAGTAATGCTACAACTTTTGAAAAAATGCTTTGCCATTTTCAGATTTATTTTTATTTTTGTGATACAATTTAGTTTGGACGATTTACCGTTAAAAGAAAAATAGATTTTTTTCAAAAAGCACGTTTTTCGATCTTTTAACGATCGCACAGAGGGTTGAAATCGCCAAAAATTGAGATTAATTCGGGGATGCCTTCGGGTCAGGTAATGTTTATATTTTTTCAATATTTTTACCATAATCAGTAAAAGAAAATACAATTTGAGTACAATTTAGTGGAAAATGTGGTTTTCCTGGAAAATAAATTAATAATCCGTCCGTGTATATTCTCTTGTTATCGAAGTACAAGTCGCAATTATTATCCATTCCCAACAGAACATGGTAGAGCTAATTTTTTCGCATCAATGACGGACACTATTAAATTTGAAGAAAATCAGTTCAGATTTAGATATATCTTCCATACAAATGTCACTCCCGATTTGACTTGTTTCGCTCTAGATACCACATATTTTAACCTATATTGTTCAAATTTGATACAACACGTTATATTTCAACTTGAAACATTTATGGTGAAAGTGGGTCACATCGGTTTAGATTTAGGTATAGCTCCCATACAAATGTATTTCCAGATTTGACTTTTCCGCTCTAGTAACAAAATTGTTTACCCAATTTTGTTCGCATTTGGCACATAACGTTATATTGCACCTACAAACAGCTGTAGTTAAATTTGGTGACATCGGTCCATTGTTTGATAAAGACCCCGTACAAATGTCCCACTAGATTTTTTTCATTATAGAATATTTAAATATTAAGTTTCGTCATATTCTAAATTCCAGTTGTACAATAAAACTTAATGTATAAACACCCATAAAGAGTGACTATTTTCACAATTTATTTAATAAAATAAATTGGCTCAAAAACGCGCAACATGTAATTGCGGAATATTGAAGCAAACACATTGTAATTTAATTAGAAAGTCACCATCTGGCGGTATGTTACAGAATTCACATTAAAACCCCACATATATTTTGATAATACCTTAAATTAAGACATATTTTCAAAAAATTTTTAAAAATACTTTCGTTAAAACGTTTTTTTGTAAAACCACTCTAAAATACCTGAACTTGAAGATTCTATAATCATCGTGCTACTTTTTAAAATTGGGAAAAAGATATTAACCTTCGAAGTATGTCAATTTGCAATTTTCAGAACTGTTCGGTTAAAACTCAAAACATGCTTGACTTTAAGGCAGTGCAAATGGAAAATTAAATATCACATGTCATTGATATTTTCGGTATTGATGTAGAATTTTATATTATTTAATCGTATAATAAAAAAATTCAAAAAAATTAATTTTGATTTTTGAATTAATCTCCATTTTTGGCGATTTCTGTGGATCGCTACTGAACCATTGTTTGTACGTGAAAGATACATACGTATATAATTGCCAGCGCTACAAATGTTGCAAATGTATCTTTTATGTAGAAACAGTGGTTTAGTATGATCGTTAAAAAATCCCAAAAAAAAATTTAAATCGTTTATCTTTTGACTATTTCTCGAAATTTTGAAATTAAAAAAAAAATAATTTTATTTTTTTTTATTAAAATTGCAATTATCGTCAAAGGCAGCCTTATTATTTTTGAAGTATAAGCCCGACCGAGGCGATTAATTTTAGGTAAATTGAAGGTCGTTTATCTTTTGACTATTTATCGAATTTATTTTGAAATTAAAAAAAAATAATTTTATTTTTTTATTAAAATTGCAATTATCGTCAAAGGCAGCCTTATTACTTTTGAATTATAAGCCCGACCGAGGCAACTAATTTTAGGTTAATTGAAGGTAATTATGAGGGCTACAAATGTCTCTTTCACGTAGAAGCAGTGGTGGTAGTAGTAGTCATAAACAATTAAAAACCGTGCTTTTCTAAAATATCGATTTTTCTTTTACAATTTATTGAGCTAACCTAAATTTTATCACAAAATTAAAATTATATCTGAGAATGACAAAGCATTCCACCATTTTTTTCAGCTACACGTTTTATGAAAAACAAAAATTGTCTAAAATCAACACACCCTAATGTATATTCAACTGGCCATACTGTTCTGTACATATGCTTAAAGTTTCAAGATAAGTTTTTTTCTTTATTTACAAACAGCTGTTTGCTATTTCAGCAAATGCAAATCTGCTATCTCTTTTTCAGCAGGAATTCGGCTCTTTCAGCAGACTCTGATTTCATATACATGCAAATTTCTTTGAGTGTATGTATCTGTAGAGGTATCAGCGTTTCATAAGGCATCAAAACAATTCCTATTCACAAGATGTTCCTCGATAAAACCAACACAGTTTTCCTTAAAGCCCAACTTTTAAAAACAATAATAGTCGGCATTTGTTTGAATTACCCTATATCCGTTCTTATATTTATAACCGAAGATGAAACCCTAACAATTCTAGTTTCTTCTTCAGTTATCCAGCACATATTCAAATAAATTTTAAATGTTTCACAGACGCCCATTGGGAGGGTCACAACTGCAACTATCGGTCAACTTATTACGACAATCCCATATTCTTACCGGGTGTCCATATGGCCTGGAAATCTCGCAATCATTCTGTGATGGCTTACAATGCATCCAAAGCCGAGGGATACATGGCTCTATGCCACACCACAAAAGAAGTCGTGTTGCATCGATACTTTCTCAAAGAAATGGGTTTCGACGGCCATATTGTACATCCCACACCGCCCTCATACGACATTAGGCAGGGACAACAGTTCATGGTTAGAAATCCTCCAGTGGGAATACACAACAACAACAACACCACCAAGACAAGTAACAGTAATCACCAGGACATACGTTATCACTACATACGTGACAAGTATGTAGGGCAGGATGACGATGTTGATTTTTGTGCGAATGCCCATGCTCGTGTGATTTCAGCCGAGAAATCTCATCTGATGTATGACGGTTGTAATTTGTAGTCAAATTGTCAAAAAGGAATTCTCCATTCTCGCTCCAATCTTGTACTTTGATGTCCATGCAAAGCATTTTTGATTTGGAGTTGCAGAATTTTTGATCCACAGCAATATTGTTAATTAATTGTAATTGTATTTGTTTTGAATTTGAATTATTGAAATCGAAGTGAAAAAAATATACGAGTAGTTATTGCAAATCTTCTGAAACATCCGGAGGTCTAAACGTCACACTCGTGAACAGTTGAAAATTGTAATTTTTGGTGGAACGAAAAAGTGATGTTTCACACACACACACCCACACGGGATAGTGGCAATA
The DNA here is from genome assembly GCA_947397865.1 of Polietes domitor. Taxonomy (NCBI): domain Eukaryota; kingdom Metazoa; phylum Arthropoda; class Insecta; order Diptera; family Muscidae; genus Polietes; species Polietes domitor. Next base: position 29,851,913 of record OX377619.1, on the reverse strand, counting down.
TGGCTTGTAATACATGAACAGTAATTTTTATTTTTATAAAATTTACTCCCACCGCTCTAACTGTCCCAAGGAGATCCCTAGGGGAGTCAAATGTATGACTAACACCCAATATTATTTCAGCCCCAATATTTTCTCAGAACATACCTACCCTCTATCTTTAACCCATAAGTAGTCCTCAACCCTTTTTTTTATATTTTTATGAAGGAAAGGCCCCCTTAGGGGCCTCCTTGGGACAGTTAGAGCGGTGGGAGCAAATTTTATAAAAAAATATTATTTGTATGGTATTAATGGTAGTGGGGTAGTGAAAAGTTTGGAAAAAACGTTGGAGAGGAAAAATTCATGGGCGTTGGTCTCATATTTAACCCTTCTGGGGCCGTCTCCGAGGCAGTTTTGGGGATTTTTGTTTATTTGTACACATCTTTCCTCGCCTTCGACCACGATGAGCAAGAGGCAAGGCTACTGCGAAGACTTTCCTCTTTAGGCATAGACATGAGATTACAAAGTTAAAAATATGGAATCAACTTCGCCAAGAAATATGATATCTTTCTTTTAACTCAAATAATAATGGAAATAAAGGGTGATTTTTTAAAAGCTATAGGAAATTAAAAAAAAAAAACACATAAAATTCAGAAAAATGCATGAAATCTTTATTTGAATCGATAGTACGGTCCATATAATTTAATTTTTGAAGATTAATTCATGCAAATGTTGACCTTGAACAGTAACAATTGCTGCGAACGGCGACGAATCGATAATTGATGATCATCATTAACACTGGCCGATACAGCTGCGATATTTTCTTCAGTTCGCACTCTACGTAAGCGCGTTGGTGGTTTAATGTCCAACAATGTAAATTTGGTGCGAAATTTAGTCACAATAGCCCGAATAACCGCTTCAGTGGGTCGATTAAACTGACCACAAAATGGAAGCGCGCGATGAACTTTCTTAACAGAGCACGCATTTTGATAATAAAATTCAATAATTTGCAAGCGTTGTTCGTTTGTAAGAAGATGTTTGACAGTGAAACAAAACACGAAACGGGCGTCAGCTGTTTAAACCAGTGTTGCCAAAAAGATAATAGCTAAAAAATCACCCTTTACATATGTAGGTGTTTACAAGCAATAACACTGTGCAATAGGGGTGGGATAGTGTACGACTTTTCGATATGCAAGAACCCCTAATTTTGTAAGATTCGGAAAAATGCATGACTCCAAAAATGGTGGTAAAAATACACAAAAAGCCCCAAAACCTCCAATAATTTTCCCTCCCCAACATTTTTTTTGAATACACATACCCCCTATTATCCGAAATACACCTTAGAGGGGTGACGTGTAAGGCAGATCACATTAATTTTCTCTCCCCAACATTTTCTCCAAACATACCTACCGCCTCCACTCCACTACTCCTTAAGCGGAAAAGTTGTTACACTTCTTATTATGCTTAACCCTTTCGAGACGGATTTTTTTTTTTAAATACGAACTCTTTTTTGATGGGTATTGGTTAGTTATAGTTCCAATAAATGGCCATAGGGTGCGTTTCGCGAAAGGATAACCAGAACAAGGAAAATGTCCTGGGACAAATATGTCCCATCAGTAAGTGCGGATGGGACACATATGTCCCAATAGTAACGAAGTAAGGCAAAACTAAAATAACATAATATATGTAAACTTCAATGCTGTTTTATTAATTTATGAAACAAACAAGTTAGAATTGAATATGTGTCATATACAATGAAAATGTATGTTAATTAGTATGATATTTGGCGAAACACAGCTTGCACAAAGGAATATTGCAAGAAACGCACATCATTTTCGTACGATGCTCTTTGTTATCATTTGAACAGCTTCTGCAACGACGGCGTGTTTTCCCCTCGATAGGAAGATGTTCTCCAACACCAGAAAGTGTTTTTGATCGCTCTGATGGGCGACCACTCGTGCTACGACGTTTAATTGTTGCTCTCTCTTTTCCATAATGAAGAAGCTGCACCGCCAATGGTACCTTCACATGCCGAGTTTCTTGGAAAAGAATCCAAGCATTGGAGACGGAAACCATAAGCAGTTTTTGAAAAACTCTTCCACCATTTTCCAGATTTCCTGTCAGGATCATAAAGAGATGAAAATTGATCTGAAAGATCTACACCACCCATGTATCTATTATAAAAGGCAATGGGCTCAGGGCATGCAACATCAAGGGCTTCTCCTTTTTTGTTGGTTCTTTGAACGGTCGTTACGATATCAGTGTGGCAATTGGTGAGTAACAAAACCTCCTTTGTATCTTGCCATTTACAAAGCATAGTACCGCTGCTGTTATACTTGAAAACATAGTCACCTCTTTCTAATTTTGGTCCATCAAAATTTGGTAAGAATTTCTTATTTTTCATAATGGTACCAACTAAACCAAAATCCAAAGTCTGCGCTAAGTTGACAGTAGTAAAGAACCGATCGCAGCATATAACGGTGGAAGGATTTGAGATTGTGGAACACAGATAACACAAGCATGCGAAAACGATCATATTTATTACTGTTGGGACAAATATTTATAGAAATAGTTGGGAGTAATTGCGTTTCAGTTCGATTAGAAAACTCAATGGGACACATGTGTCCCGTCAGTGTCGAAAGGGTTAAGGGGGCTCCCTTACAAAAGCAAATTTTTTATAAAATTTGCTCCCACTTACACTCACCCCACCAGCCCCATTTTTGCTCATGAATTTTTTTTCGGAACCCTACAAAATAGGGGTTTCAACCGTATACAAATCGAATTTCTAAAATACTTTGCAATCATTTCATAACTATACTTTTGGTCATAGGGACGTGTCACAGATTCCGATCGGAATTGATTTGATTCCGTAATTTTTGTTTTAGCTTCTAGAGATTCCGTTCGATTTTGTAGATACTCTTGTTAAACACAATTAATAGAAAAAATACTGTTCAACAAGTATAAAATGAATATATTTTAACTTTAATAATTAATAAGTAGTATTTTCTATACATTTTATTTTGTTTCAGTGTGATTTTTAGAAGTTGATTGACACACAATGCCACGTTGGAAATTAAAAGTGGTTTCATTCCCCATTAAAAATTGCTTTTAGATTTTCTGTAGAAGAACAATTAGGTTTACATTCCATTTCCGAAAGGATTTAGACCCTGTGACAAGGCCCATAATATCAAATGTTCACTTGACCGAGGTGACCAACTTTGTCGGGTTACCTATTGGCCCTCGCAAGCAACGCAAGATCCAAAGTTTATCAAATTATCTATGAAATATCTTTATTCTAAGCATGTGAAATTTGGTCAACTTAGCTTTTTCCGTTTAAAAGTTTCTAAAATAATAGATTTGGAACCACTGCGCACCACTATATCTGCCCCTATTCTTAGTTAGTCTATAATGCCACTATCTTTCCGGAATTTGTCACTAGTCAATAATTGGCCAGTTCACGACTGTGATGCTTAGACTTCGACGAGTGTCTTTCATTTGTTTCTTTAGACTTTTTCATTACAAAATACTTATACTTGTACATACATAAACTCATAATGTTCGTAATCATACTCGTATTACATATACATACATTTATTTTAATTACTCTTGTAAATATGTACATAAACGACAAATTGCACACGTTTTTCCTTAACTTTATTACATTATTCTTCTTTACATACACACTCTCCTTTCTTTCGTATTTTTCCATCATAACTTTTGTATATTCCATAATTTCCTCTATCGTTACTCATCTCGTCTCTCTCCCCCTTCTCGTAAAACAATCCATAAATATAAATCGAACCAAACTATTCACAGCACTTGCTTACATAAAATTGGATGAATACGATGAACCATAATAGCCAAACATAATTTTTAAAAACATAAAAACTAAATTCAAATAAGGGGACACTTTTGAATAATGAAGCAAGCTAAGCTAAGCTGGTAAGGTAAGTTTTGAAACCACAATATTTAGAAAAAAAAAACAACATGCTTGCACATTTTAAAAGTAGTTTAGATCCATTTTAACAACAATTTGAACAATTAATTGAGATTATTATTTAAAAAAATAATCATATATTCGTTTAGTAATTATTTGTTCTACCATCTTTTTACAGCCATCGAATACATCCTATCGTCTTATCTTATGAATCAATGCAACAGCGTGGAGAGTTTAAATAAGGATCCCAATAAATTGAAAAATAATCACATAAGTGTAATTGATAATAATATGAAAGTTTAAATAGCGAGATTTCCAAAACAAGTTTTATATTTAAATTAAAAAAAAAACATAAAAACAAAGTATTAATAAAAATGTGTTAAGAACAATCAATTTTCGTTTATGGTCCTTTTTATGGTAAAAAATCATTTCGAAATTTATTTCCAAAAGAAAATCTATCAGCGTAAGTAACATTCAGTATACAAAATTAATATTTATATTTTGCATATTTCTCCTGAAAAATAAACATTTGAAAAAATATTGTTTCTGACTGATTAGTAAACGAAAATATAATTAAAATAAAGAGGCCAAACCGTAGCTTATATAAAATAATGATCATTCATGTTTTGTTCTCTTTTTATACCCTCCACCTCCAGGATGGGGGTATATTCACTTTGTCATTCCGTTTGTAACACCTTGAAATATTCATCGGAGACCCCATAAAGTATATATATTCTGGGTCGTGGTAAAATTCTAAGACGATATAGCCATGTCCGTCTGTCTGCCTGTTGAAGGCACGATAGCGGACGAACGAAATGAGCTAGGAGGTTCAAATTTTTCCTAAATGTGTCTTATGGTTGTAGATCGGTTGGGATTGAAAGTGGACGAAATTGGCCCAGAGGGAAAAATTTTTCCCTCACAAGGACTGAAAATACCCCTAATATTTAGAGTATTTCAGCATTTTTTTAACATATTAGCTTGTATTTACTTGATATTTGCAATGCGCATTCCCTTTATAGCATAAAAGGGCACCATAGAGTGATTTTTATTTGTAGGGGGCGAAATGGGACAAAAGGGATAAAAATGGTACCTATCAAACGACAAAAGATAGAAACACGAAATTTGGAGTGTACATTCCTCTAATAGAGTAGATATATAATTTTGTTTTCTAAATTCGTACTTTTAAGGGGTTAAATGGGGATAGAGGGATAAAAATAGTACCTACCAAATGACAGCAGCTAGAACCATGAAATTCGGAGTATACGTTCCTCTGAATGCGTAGACACGAAAAATAAAACGTTTTTCCATATTCGTACTTTCAAGGAATACAATGGCTACAGGGGATAAAAATAGTACCAACAAAATACAGCTAGAATGATGAAATTCAGTGTGTACATCCCTCTAATTGTGTAGATACGTAAAATAAAGTGATTTTAGATAGTCGTACTCTTGAGGGGGCAAATTGGAAAAAGGGGATAAAAATGGTACCAACAAAATGGCCGCTGATAGAATCATGGAATTCGGTGTATACATTCCTCTGACTGCATAGCCACGTAAAATATTTTTTCCAAATTCGTACTTTATTTTGTTGCTTTTACGACAAAAAATTGTAGAATCAAGAAGCTGTCTTATACTGCGTACGTGAGAGATAAGGTATTTTCAAAATTTATACTTTTGAAATTAAAATAGGATGGAAATACAACCAACCAAACGACTGTAGCTGAAAATACACTCGCTATCGCCCAGTATTTATGATTGCTCCCTTATATTTACTTTATGAATTGAAGTATTATATCTATTATATATATAGTATACAAATATAGGTAGCCTTGGCTTATTAATTAAATTTCTTATTTTCATACAGTTAAAATTTGTTGAGGACATTCCTCATAAAAGTTTTAGCGGGCTAAATGGGACAAAAAGGGATAAAATATGGTACCAATGATACGACAACAGCTAGAATCATGAAATTCGGTGTGTACATCCCTCTAATTGCATAGACACGTAAAATAGAGGGATTTTTCGAAATTCGTACTTTTAAGGGATATAATTAAAAAGAGGGATAAAAATGGGACCTACCAAACTGCTGAAGTTGAAATCATGAAATTCGTTCCGACTATGAAGACTCGAAAAAAGGTTTTTTTCGAAATTGGTACATTTGGTCGGGGAATGGGGCGAATGGGGATATCTTTTAAATTTATACTTTTCTTATCACTTTGTCTGTATCTGAAAATGCTTCTTTCTAATGGCGACTGACAATCGCCTAATGGCATGTTCACTTTCACAATTACAGGATCATGTGCATAAAAATATCACAATTTTCGTAATATGGTACTGTACTTCTATGTAAAGTCGACATCCTTTAATCTGCTGGTAATACTGTGCAATGCACTCCGTGGTGGAGGGTATATAAGATTCGGCCGGGCCGAACTTAACGCCTTCTTACTTGTTTATTTTGAGATATGATACAAGTGCTCTCTTCTGATATTTGTTACAACAATAACCAACGCCTATGAATGACATATGAATGAATAGATAGTAAAGATCAGTTTAATGCAAAATTTTGATCGGATTTCCCTGACCGTTCTAGTGTCCCACGTCCTCGAAAAATTATAAATTTAAATGGGAAACTAATGCGTATTTTGGTGAACTCGAGAAATCGTGCTACAAGGATGGCATAATGAAATTGGAGTAACACAGAGCTAGAACACTATATCGAGCTAGAAGTGGACTCTGTTGAGAAAAAAATGACATTTTGATCGGCACTTATCGAACTGTCCTCGTTATGCAAATATCAAATTTTCCTGAACAGTGTCATAACATGGTGTATAAGTAACAGGGTATAATCAGATCATATACGCCACCAATTCATAAGAGAATTGCACTTCCATGTAATTTATTAAGAAATTTCGACAGTTGTATACCCGTTGATAAATGATTATTCCATTGATATTCGTCGTTTAAACCTTTTGAGTACCATACATTTTTGGTCGAAGCGATTTTGGTTTTGCATTGACATTTGTGATGTGCGCCCAAATATTTACCCTAATAATTCCAAAAAATCGTGAAAATTCCAAAAGCAAGAAGAGCTATCCAAGGCTACTTTCTACTCCATTACGAGTATTTTATTTCCAATGTTTAAAGAAATGTTGCTAAAATGTTGGTCATGAACCTCAATTAACTATTATCATTATATGTTATTTTTATTTTTTTCCAATGACCTTTGGACTCACTTTGTGGAACTAGGCCATTATCAATTGTAATTCAAAAGACATCGCTTGAAATTCAAAAAATATCAGTTGAAATTTGAAAATTCCATTTGAAATTAAAAATATCAGTTGAAATTCAAAAATTCCATTTGAAATTCAAAACTCATATTTTTTATTCAAAAGACAGCATCTGAAATTCAAAACTCTTGTGGAACTACACCATTTGAAATTCAAAAATTCAATTTGAAATTCAAAAAATATCAGTTGAAATTTGAAAAATTCCATTCCTCCTTCCCACACAAGTAAAGGTAAAAAAAAAAATAAAAAATAAACTGTTTACATTGTTGAATTATTATATTGAGAGGACGATATTACGTTATGATGTGTATAGTTGACCTGTTTGATTTTTCTTCAGACTTTCCTACCTTTAACTGGTCGCAACTGTTGTCCGATTGACATAAAATTTGGCAAAATTATTTTTTTTTGTCAAAGGTGGTCGCTATTGAATTTTGAGGAAATCGGTTCAGATTTAGTTAAGTCTCCATACAAATATTCCTCCAATTTACCATATTACTGCTCTAGAATACACATCTCGGTAAAAATTTTCAGTATCATGTTATATTTGATCTAGAAACAACTAGATCTTTCAACGTGAAAGTCGGGATACATGAGTGGTTTATTAATTATTAATTTTTGTTCCGCTTTGATAAATATGCAATCATAATGTTCAAAAAAGTCCGTACATTTCGGGCCGAAACCCAAATTCTAAATTTTCTAATTCCAATAAATTAAGAATTTTTGATTGGAACAGAATAAACTTATAGTCCAGTTTGTCCGAGTTTCTTTTTACAGTAGGTCAAAGTTTTAATTTTTTGGTCGAAGGGCGCATTAAACTAGTGAAAAAAGTTGTGATTTAATGTCTGAGAGAATTCCTATCATTAAAACTACATTGTGGAATTTTATGAGGATCATTTCTTTGGAAGATCTTCTTTTTGGGTCAATTTGACCCTTTTTTCGAGAAAATCAAAAAACGTTCGAAAATTTCAGTGGATGCAATTTCATTTATTTCTAGTTTCTCTATCTGGGTTTCTGAAATTATTCTGTCAAGAATATTCCCTATTTAGAAAAATTGGGAGTGTTTTGAGAAAATAAGATAAATCAATATATTACTGATCAGCTAGTCATATATAATATTAAGGAAAAAATAATTATTTTCTAAACATCACTTTATAATAAAACACAGATACGCATTTTTGTTTCTCGGATTTTTTTGTAGGAAAGTTTTGGATTGCATTTTTATTGTGTTTCTTGTTTTTAAATATTTTTTGTTAACAAATTTTCTGTTTTATTATAATTATTTAATTTATCTTTTGCTTTTCTTTTTAGGTTTTGTTTGATTTTTCACAAATAAAAAATAATACAATTAAAAAAACTTAAAATTTCTATTTTTATTACAATTTTACTTAAGGGTTAAACCACATTATTATTATTAATCAATTTTTAGTTCTTAGTTTCGTATGTGTGTTCGTTCTTCTTCATGATTTTTTCAATTAAGACAAAGTTTTGGAATACCGTTTTCTCTCTATATCGGAATATTTGCTTTTGCTTGTTTGTTTAGTTTGTTATGACGAAGAAATTGGCATTAGTTTTGTATGTGTGTGTGTGTTTTATGTTATATTTGTTATCAGACAAGAATTCTCATGATGATGATGATGATTTTGTTTTTCTTTGATTCTTAGGGAAATGTATTATTTTACTGGTTTTCCGTAATTGTTTTCACTTTATTTTTATTACTCTCTGCTTGTTGGTTTCGTTTAATAATACAAAATTAATACATTAATATAAAAAAACAACTAGACATTGTCCATAAATCATTCTTTGCGTATAAATGTTCTCCCCCTGTTTTCGAAGGAAGAAAAAGAAAATACATTTAGATAATGTTCTAGCCAAAAAATATAATATTGTGATACATACGTTATGGTCTTCTTCTCCAAAGTTTTGGCTTCAGGCCTTGCACGATTAAGAACCTTTAAGAAGTCTGAAGTTTTTGCACGCATTCTTGAGTGAATATAAGCCTTTGAACACTGTCGATAAATAAAATAAAAGTTTTTTAATTTATTTGCTGTGTTAATTAATTGTAAAAATAATGAAATGTTACCTTAATGTGGTAATGTAAATAATCTCGGAACATATGTATTAAATTAATGGTATTATCTCTAGTTTCCTTATTAGTATGACGTGGAAAGAGCACTGAAAATAGATGTGAAATTAATAAAAAAAAATCGATTAACATGTTTTTATATTATTTTGTAGTATATATTCAGTATATTTGTACAAAATTTCTTTTCCTTTAAAGCCATAATAAAAAGAAGAAACAGCTGAAACTGGAAGCATGAAATTCGTTATATATTCTTTTGAATAGAATAATTTTTTGAGACTTGGAAAAGGGGATAAAAAACTTTATACTTCTAGGGAAGAAGTCAGAGGAAAGGGGATAAAAATGGCTGCAGTTAGAATCATGTAATTCGGTGTATTAGGAAAATAAAGAGATTTCGCGGAATTCGTTATATTAATGCAATATTGGAAATTTGTCTAAAAGAATAACCAACCAAGGGCATTTTTTAAAACTCGTATTTTTAAGTGGTGAAATGGGAAAAAGGGATACAAACACTACCGACATGACTGTATAGACGTGGAATATAAATGGATTCTTAAAAATTTGCTCTGAGGTCTTTGAAAACTGCATTGGCAGGATACGCTACTGCGAAGCCATCTGAGTCGGCCTCATGAAAAAAATAACAAGGTTCTGACAATGCATTCTTATAGAGAACTAGCAAATACCCGCTACTTCGTACACGGAAATTTTTCAAATGGCTTGGTATTTCTCGGTATTCAAACTGTTTTTTATATTTTGAAATTGCCTTAGCCGAAGGATATCACTTTCAGGGCAAATCGTTTGTAAACGCTCACAACTTTTGAAAAATCGTTTTACTTTGCGCTACGTATTTAGCGGTATATTCACACTAACTTTTCGATTCGATTTATACACCTTGTACAAATTAAAAAAATAAATCCATTTACACTGTGCCATCCATTTATACGTAGTCAATAGTTTAATTTATAGGCTCAAAATGCAAACAATTTTTTACAAAAATCATATAAAGCTATGATAATTATACCCTCATTACAGAGTAGGAGCGTATATATCATTTGGGATTGAAAAATGTGTAACGCATTGAAGAGAGATTTAAAGCCATAAGTATGTTCCACGTCCCTTTCCCGTCCGTCTGGCTCGCTGGTATACACGAAAACTCTGGAAGGGATGGGGGAAATTGATATACATCTTATCTTACCCCCACAGGTATAGTCGATATTCCAAAATAAACGACCCATACATACATAAAATTAAACCTAAATATTATATTTAGCAATATTTTCACATAACATATTTTCATTTTGCGTTTGGAAGCACTTTCAGGGATATACATGCCGAATTTCATGATTCCAGCTCCGTCTGTTTGATTGGTACCATTTTTATCCCTTTCTACCAAATTTCACCCACATAAAGTACGAATTATGAAAACTATTTTCTTAGCCACATTCGTGTTGTAAAAGTAATGCCCGTTCCGAATTTCATGATTCTAAGCCCAGTCGTTTGGTCTGTGATGTGGTACAATTTGTATCCAATTTAATCCCTTAAAAGCACAAATTTCGAAAAATGCCTTCATGTCAGTGATCTGCGCAGTAAAACGAATATACACACCGAATTTAATTATTGTAGAGTCATCAGTTTTATTGGCACCTTTTTATCCCCTTTTCCGTTTACCTATTAAAATTACGAATTTCAAAATATTCGGTCATTTTAAGTTTCTAAGCATTTTGAGGTATGTACAGTGTACACACCGAATTTTATGATTCCAGCTCCATCCGTTTAATTAGTACCATTTTTACCCGATTTCACCCACAAAAAGTACGAATTTTGAATAATATTATCTTGGTCGCATTCGTGTTGTAAAAGTAATGCCCGTTCCGAATTTCATGATTCTAGGCCCAGTCGTTTGGTCAGGGCGGTGGTACAATTTTTATCCCATTTAATCCCTTAAAAGTGCAAATGTTGAAAAATTCCTTCTTAACAGTTATCTGCGCTGTAAAACGAATATACACACCGAATTTCATTATTGAAGCGTCATCCGTGTTGTTGGTACCTTTTTTTATCCCTTTTTACCCGATTTCAAAAGTACAAATTTTGAAAAATATTTTCTTGGGCGCATTAAAGCTAAAAGATGAATTTGCGTACCAAATTTCAAGATTCTAGGCCCAACCGTTTGGTCATTGCGGTGGTACCATTTTTATCCCTTTTTACCCCGTTTTACGAATTTCGAAAAACCCCGTCTTATCACACCTCTACACTGTAAGAGAAATATACACACCAAATTTCATGATTCTAGCTCTAGCCGTTTGGTCTGGGGAGTGATCAGTCAGTCACTCAATCACGCAATTCTTTTATAAATATATAGATATACGTATATATAAATAGAAAGAATATACGTGTATCGGCGATTTGAAAGTTTATGGTGGTCACGTTGGCGGGTCAATATAATCCAGCATTAAAATTTTGAATCGGCAGAGGAAACCTTTTGATCCTTACATTTTAATTTTAGTATGTGTTCAGCACTATTACTTAAAAACACTATGAGGGACATTTTTGTGGACATTTTAAACCCCTAACTCCTCCATATATGGATTTTTTGGTGACTTTTGGGGAAAGGGGCCAAAACACTCCTAAAGCAGGAATCCTTCTGATCCTTATTTTTAGTTTAGTATATGTTCAGCAATATTACTTAAAACACTACAAGGAACATTTTTGTGGAACAGTTTAACCGTCCAGCTCCTCAATATAGGGGTATTTTTGCTCCCTTTTGCACAAAAGGGTAAACACACTCCTAAAGCAGGAAACTTTGTTATCCGTACATTTTTAGTTTAGTATGTACGCAGCAATATTACTTAAAACACTACGAGGAAGATTTTTGTGGAACACTTTAACCCCCTAACTCCTCAGTATAGGGGACTTCATGCTCCCTTTTGCGCAAAAGGTTAAAAACACTCCCAATACAGGTGTTTTTTATAGCAAAAATAAATTTTTATAGGAAATATATAAAATTCAGAGACTTTGAATACACCAAAACTGAAATCTCAACTTAAATGCCAGAAATAAGTCATTCGAGGATTAGTTGTCTCTGTCTCCCAAAACTGAATTTTAGGGTGTTGGGTATTTAAATTTTGTATTATTTTTTTATCAAACAATGTTCAGCATATGTCAGCTATAAGAGAATGAATACTTCATCTTTATAGCGTTCTTCACTTTGTACTGAACCTTGTTATTTTCGTAACAGTTTCTCTTTGTTCCCCAGTTTATTTTAATTTTTACAAAGAAACTTGTGATTTGATCCAATTAGATTTTATATTATTTCCTTCAATTTGTTCAAGATCATGTCTACTTTTATGGATAGTCAGAATCAGTATCTCATAAGTTTTTCCAAATTTTCTTGATAAATACAATTTGTTATCGGAGTAATTCAGAGATAAACCATACAAAGACTGATGATTATCTCCTTTTTAACTCCCTCACTATAGCTTATTAGTTAATGCCATGCTTGCAATCTGCTTGAATATCTAATTCAATCTCTGGTTATTTGAATACTGTAATAACTCGTATTAAATTATAAATAGATCACTTTTATTAACATTAGAATAACTTAGATTTTATTTCAATTGTTTACTTTTACACTTTTGTCAGAGATCATAAAAACATTAGAATAGAGATGAGTCAAAGATTTCGATAAATATCAGTGTTGCCACAAATACCTACAACTATTTTGTTTAGATCGATGGACATCCAAACTGTGGATTTAAATTAATTAATAACCTAACATGTTACAATAGTTGGACATATATGATGAGTAATTGAAAGGAACTTACCAAATGTAACATAACCAATATTATCGCCAACTTTAGCCTCCGTGTTGGCTAACTCTAGTGGTGGTTCACGATGCGAAAAGAGCACTTGCGGTGCAGTATGCGATGCCCGACGACCTTCACGTAATTCCTGCATAAAAACTTTACCTATAACAACATCATCCTCATCGCGGAATATGGTACTAAAAACAACAGTAACACGATCCGGTTTGGACTCAACGTACCTGAAAAAAATAATTAATTATTTTATAGACAATTTTTCAATGCAATCGCCTTAAAACTTACAGAGTCTCATCGTTTCTATAATTGATAACAGCACGTTTTTGGCCCTCTTCTCCTTGTTCTTGGAAATCAAAGTATTTCTCAAAGACGGACGCAAAACAGTTACGTTTCAGCAAGCCAATATTTTTGGCAACTTGTTCCCAATCCGAGGGTATATCTTCTAAATTAATAAGTACGGATACGTTGTAGCCTAAAGGTAATGGGTACACATAAAATTAGCAAACAAAAGTCTGAGAGGGTAAACTAACTAAAATATACTGAATGCATTCATTGTCTTATTTACCATCTTCCGCTTCAGTTAACAAACTGCCATATTCACGCTTGAGCAATTCGTCGGCACCATGTTCTTGTAATTGTTGGTAAAATTTTAAAGAAATGCTAGTCTAGAAATTACAAGAACAAACAAACAATCCATGAGTATGGGGGCCAACATTACATAGTAATTATAAATGTAAGCAAAAAGAAAAACAGGAGGCGGGGAAGGAGGTACAATTAATGCGGTTTCATTTGGTGAGAGGGGGTGGGAGACAGGGAGATGAAAGCCATACTCACTCGAACTTTAGTCTTATCGCCATTTATGTTGGATATGTGAAATAACACACCATCAAAGTCTGCTATTTTTATGTCTATTGATTCGGGTTTTAATCTGTAACAAAAATAGAGAGAAAAATATCACACAAACATTAGTCATTTGAAAAAATGTCAGCTTATTTGATATGGAACTGCTGTTGTCGATACAAAAAATATTATATTTAACTTCTTATCGCATTTGTTAGCGAAATGGAAAAGATAACGAGTGCATTGTGGAGAGGGGTCTAGTAAAGGTGTAGTGTATTAATGGACTACAGTGCTCCTCTTTCTTCTTCTTCTTTACATGATAATGAAATGAGTTCAACTTTTCTGTTTCTCTGTTCTTAAAGATCAGAAACAAAACTTAAAAAAATTAAGGCACGAAATAGAACATTATTTAAAACTAAGTTTTTGTGTACTATGTATGTATGACGTTTGCCGTACGTATTTATGATGCTCCGTTGCAAATAAAAAAAATTAAATTCCATACTTTCTAACTTTAGGTTCACAGAGCTACACGAAAACGGGTATTAGAAACCTCTTGCACAAAGCTTTCCAGTGTTCGATTAGAAAACCGGATTTGTACACAAAATAAATGCAAATTCATACAAAATATCCATAATATCAAAAAAGATGTATGCTTTGATACTTTTTATACCCTCACTGTACAGAGTAGGAGGGTATATATCATTTGGGACAGAAAAAAGTGTAACGCATTGATGGAGTGACCTAAGGCCCTAAGTATGTTTGGACCAAATCCGTTTCACAGCATTTTAAAACGTTTGAGCCATGTCCGTCCGTCCGTCTGTCTGGCTAGCTGGTGTACACGATAGCTCTCGAAAGGAGCTAAGGAATCAATTCAAACTTTGCACATGGTAATATTTTTCCCAAACTTATTTTAAGTTCGAAGATGGGCGAAATTGTCACGCCCCTTCTGGTACCTCCCACACAAATAGCCCATATTCCAATGTTAAATTAAAACCCATATAACTTCCACACGGATAATCGGAATCAGCTATATTTCGGTATTTGATAATGTTTTTATAATCACTTTAAGTGTACTAAATATGGCGGGTTTTGCCACGTCCCTTCCAGTACCTCCCACACAAATCACGCAAAACTAGGTAACATTAAAGCTGTTATAACTTCTATACTTCTATACGGGATTCATTTTCATTTAAAAATACCATTTAAATTCTGCTTGCAACTGTTCGGTTTACCGCAAAAGTTGTTTTGCACAATCGAAAAAGTATTTTCAAACTGAAACACACTGTCACATCCATAGATATAAAAACGATAACGTTATTATTAATATCATTGTAAATATTGATAAAACACAAATAAACAATGACATATTTGAACCTAAGAGAGTGAGAAAAAGAAAATATGCGGTGAAATGCTGATATCGCAAAAGCAAATTATTGAACTGTGTTCAACAAAAATGAAATTAATTAAATTTAAGAGATTTATGTGAATTAAAATATCCATAAATTAGAATACTTTATGTACAGATGAAACCACTTTCAAATATAAATGTTTGAATAACTATAATAACACAATGTTGTAAATTTCTAAATATTAATTTGAAATTTTATATATTCAATTCAAAATTATAACACAGAATTTATTTAACAAATATCGCAATTAGGAAAAATATCATAATATCCCTAATATGCTAGAGCACTTCTACGTGAAGTCGAACGCCTAATACTAATAATGCACTCCATGGTGCACTCCCGGCCGAACTTAACGCCTTTTCACTTGTCTTCAAACTCAGTAGCGTCCGTCATTAACAATAAAAATCACTATTGCCAAATTGCTATTATTACAAGAATCGACCAAGTCGTCAAGAAATTAAGGACAAAAGGCGATTAATGGATGAGTCACTTAGCCAAGATTTGCTGGTCATTACTGAATGGGGTCGAGTGAATAGAGTAGAATTTAATGCACGTAAGACCCAGTGCTCCTTGTTGTCTCACAAGCGATTCACTGATCCAACGGTGTCGTCGATTTTAATGAACGGTGTAGATATTGAGCAATCAGGTAGTCTCAATGTTCTAGGCATGATAATAGATCGTGATGATCGTTGCACAAAACATGTATTTGATGTGTCGAAAGAAGCATTTAAATGTATAGAATTTTTAAAACGACGTAAGAAATATTTCACACCCTCTGATCTACTCAATATCTACACTACCTACATTAGACCAAAGATGGAATACAACTCCCACATATGGTTGACCGTGTCCAGATGAGGGTGATGGTGTTGATAGGTGACGGTTGGATATCCATTTCTATTGTCTCCCTTGAACACCGTCGTGATGTTGGTTGTGTATCATTGTTCTATCGATACTTTCATGGTGTTTGTTCTTCGGAAATTCGTGATCTTATACCGCCAGTGAGAACGTTCGGTAGAGATACGCGACTCTCCAGGAACGCTCACCTATTTGTTGTCGATTGGACAACCGGCCGCACTACATCTTACAGAATAAATTCGTCCATACTAGCCATATGTGGAATCGACTTCCGGCAAATATCTTTCCCTCCAAATACTACATTCAGAGATTCAAAACAGATGTCAACAGATACTACTCCCTCTTTCCTCCTTCCAATACCTGATCTTCCTTCCGCCAACGCAATGCACAGCATTTATTTTGGTAACGATATATAGTAAGTGATCATTCGAAGAAAATAGGATCTCATCACCCATACTAACATTTTAAAAAAATTAAAATAATTTATATGATTAATGAAATTCCGACACATTACATGATCTGAATGTCAACGATTGATATCTCTACATCTTGCGAACACAAGCTAATTTCTCTTCCAATTTGCACAGTTAGACATATTTATAGATGCACAGTGGAGTGTTTTTTAAAAAAAGTGATAATTATTATATATAGATCTCAGTAAGTACTTTATATGATACAGCAATTGCTGTGCTTTTAGAAGCACAATTGCAATATAAACTATTTGCAATAGGACTACCTCAGTTTCCGCAAAATATCCAGATCTTGCAACTTCCGCAAATCTGAAAAGACTGCGATGGTTTTTTTTTGTAATCAATAGGATGATGAATATACATTTAGATAACTGAACTTCATGTTGCGAGTTTTAAAGGGTGATTTTTTAAAAGCTATAGTAAAGTTTTTCAAAAAAAAATCAGAAAAATGCATGAAATCTTTATTTGAATCGATAGTACGTTCCATATAATTTAATGTTTGAAGATTATTTCATGCAAATGTTGATCTTGACTGCGCCTCAAATGGTCCATCCGCTTAGTCCAATTTTGGCATTTCCACGTTTTTGAGTAACAGAGGTCCAATTGCTGAGAACGAATCGATAATTGATGGTCATCATTAACACTGGCGATACAGCTGCGGTATTTTCTTCAGTTCGCACTCTACGTAAGCGTGTGTGTTGGTGATTTATTGTTCAACAATGTAAATTTGGTGCGAAATTTATTCACAATAGCCCGAATAGCCGCTTCAGTGGGTCGATTAAACTGACCATAACATGGCGCGTATGAACTTTCTTAACAGAGCACGCATTTTGATAATAAAATTCAATAATTTTCAAGCGTTGTTCGTTTGTAAGACGATTCATGGTTAAATTATAGACCAAACTGATGATGTTTGACAGTGAAACAAAACACGAAACGTGCGTCAGCTGTTTAAACCAGTGTTGCCAAAAAGATAATAGCTAAAAGAACACCCTTTAATTTTGGACATATTTGAGTTATACAATTAAATTTTAAAGACAAAATATTTGAAAAAGGACGTTTTAAACTGGCATTGTGACAATCAAAAATTAGTTTCTTTCATAAAGTAGCGACATTTTGACGCCAACAAAATTTATCTAGATTTTTAAATTTTTTACATTTGAACACGAGTGACACGAGTGAAACTCAAAAAATTTATTAACAAAATTCGAACTTTATAATTGAACGTTTTTCACATCTCTTGAAAACTTATAAAAATATAGGTTTTCGTCATTTTGCATTTCAGGTGACGATGTGTATTTTCTTGTTCTGTTGTAAATCACTTAATCAATAAAAACACAGGTTACAAAAATTGAACTCAATGCGAAGTTTTAAGATACACAAGTTTCGTCACCAAAAATGTGAACTTCTGGCTCAACTTCTAAAATTTTTGAACTCATTTAAAAGTCGGTATAACATTGTTTTAAATATCTCCCACTGTGAGACATCAAATGAAGAAATTGAAAAGTTATTTAATAAAAAATAAGTGTAAAATTCTAGTATAGTGTTGTTTGCATACAAAAAGTAATAGTAATATGCAAATTTAAAATACATACATACATATGCATATCACGAAGCTTGTGTACGTATGTATGTATGTACATTTTATGACACAATTGTATACAAGTTTATTTTATAATAATAACAAGTGATGACTCAAGCTTAAATGTTTAACAACACAACTAACTGCACTCTCTTATATTTGTATGTATGTATGTATTTATATAGTAAACAGATACAAAAACTGAACTGAACAATCATAGCATAATGAACTTGAAAACAAGAGAATGGATACAAAATATAGGCAAAATACGAGTATAAAAAATAGTAAGTTAAATAATATACTCGAGTTGATGATTGTAAATTCATATATAAAGAATAAAAAATATACTCTGATCAGGCGTGTCACGATGATGAATGGAAGAATGTACAGTGTTTACACTAGTCCACAGATATAATTATTTTAAGACGGGATTAAAGCTTTCGAAAGCGTTTTCTGAATTTGTGGACTCTTTACCAAATGCGATTCTTTAAGTACCCGGATAACTTTACGTTAACCTTTGGTAAAATTTAACACCACCATCGGGTGGGGCTATATCAAAACATGGGCCGATATGATCCACTTCCAGAAAAGATGTGCCTAGGTCTAATAGAACACGATTTTGGAATCAATTGAAGAAAATAGAAACGCATGTTGATGAGCGTCTGAAAGAATCATCGGACATATTTAAAGGCTGTTTTTAAAATCACAGAAGGTCCCTTTCAATGAGTTCTAAACAATATTACGCATAGCTCATTGTTTGACGGAAGCTCCGCTAATTTATTTGGGGAATGTCTGTGGGATTATTTGCATTTAGAGAATAGGATTGATCATTTTTTAAATTACTACGCTCTTCACAATGACTAAAAACGTGTTTAAAAATGAAACATGCATTTTAGCAATTTATTGATGAAATAAAAAGAAGAAAAGATCCCTTTTAATGAGTTCTCTACTATATTGTCCAAAGCTCATTATTTAACCGAAGCTCCGTTTATTTATTTTGGGAATGATAGAGGGATTATTTGCATTTTGGTAAAAAAAATATTAAAATATTCATTATTTAACCGAAGCTCCGTTTATTATGTTTTGGGAATGATAGAGGGATTATTTGCATTTTGGTAAAAAAATATTAATAATTTTTTTTAAATTATTCGCTCTTCACAACAATGTCTAAAACCATATGTTTTACACTTAAGAACATGCATTTTGTCTACATTCTCTACATAGTCCACAATTATCGAATAAAACAACTTTCTGTCGACCCGTGTTCTCTATTAGTCATCATTTTGATGCAAAGAACGCGTCACTAAAGGGAGATTCTGTGTCTACCAGTATAACAAATTCATTGAGTAAATTGAATTTTACGTACATGTATTTACTTTTTAATGTGAGAGAAACATTTGCAGTTCAATGTACATTGGCCGGCCACAATTTGTAGAGCAGCTTAGGCTCTAAACAGTCGAAAAAGTTGAAAGAGTTTGGTGGGGACTGTCTCAAATGAATGATTTGTAGTAATTGGACTTTCCTGTACGTTAAGTGTTAAATATAATACGTTCGCACACGGGCAGGCGGTAAGCTAGGTGGTGTAGCTTTTGTTTTTTATAGCGTTGTCGCATACAGCAGCCACTTGCTGCAGTTTGTAGGTTAATCCATACAAACTTTATGAATGAGAAGATCTTTTTTTCATTTTGCCATGTCACTCACTCACTTTGTACATTGAATATTGTTAGAGCGCCGCACCGCACACCAACACAATTGTCATGAATCATGGAAAATTGCCTTGGATTTTTTAGTAGCATTGCATGCACCGTATAATGGAGAGAACATATGCATATAATGTACAGAACATCCCTGCATATGCGACCATGGAAGCAAAGGGAATCAAAAACATAGTATATATTACAACTTCAGCCTATGTCGTATACAATTGATATACCACCGTCCACCATAAGATTGTCATTTCGTCTGAGGGTATATTAACCCAATGTATTTTTGATATTGATTAAAATTCTATTACATCTCATATTTCCCTTATCCGTCCGCCAATCTTGAGGGCACATTAGCATCTAAACGAATCGAGGTTGAGGGTTCAACATTTACAATAACGTTTGACCGGTTGCGACCATGGAAGCAAAGGGAATCAAAAACATAGAATATATTACAACTTCAGCCTATGTCGTATACAATTGATATACCACCGTCCACCTAAGATTGTCATTTCGTCTGAGGGTATATTAACCCAATGTATTTTTGATATTGATTAAAATTCTATTACATCTCATATTTCCCTTATCCGTCCGCCAATCTTAAGGGCACACTAGCATCTAAACGAATCGAGGTTGAGGGTTCAACATTTACAATAACGTTTGACCGGTTAGAATTGGGAATGTGAAATTGTATTGCCTCGTAAAAACACATAAAATGTTAAGTATTATTTGAATTTATTTTAGGTATTACTTTAATTTATATAGCCGGGGATTATTCTACTTACTATATGGTCATCGAAATATGATTCTAAAGACATCCCATATTTCACTTATCCGTCCGCCAATCTTGAAGGCACGCTAGCGTCTAAACGAAACGTGGTGGAGGGTTCAACATTTACAATAACGTATGACCGGTTAGACTTGCGAATGTGAACTTGTTTTGCCTCTTAAAATGTATGTATGTAAAATGTATTATTTGAATATATTTTAAGTACTACTTGATTTATATAGGATTATTCTACTATATGGTCATCGAAATATGATTATTGAAGTCTGTACTGAAAGTAGGTGTTCTGATCTGCTGCACAGGGGTTTGTTTATAAGCGGCAATACTCCCAAATTTTTATTTATAGTCTCCACTCTGTGTATACCCTCCACTATAGTATTATATCATTGCGCATTTGTTTGTAACACCCAATGGAAGCAAGAATAGACCCATTGTTTTGCATCCCCATCGACTTAGAATCACTTTTTGAATCGATTTGGCCATATCTATCTATCCGTCTATCTGTTATTGAATTGAAAGTGCAGGTCGCAATTATTGTCCGATCCTTGCAAATATTGCCACAATTAAGTTGTGCGGCTCAAGGACGAACGCTATTTAATTTGAATCGGTACAGATTTATATATATATCATACAAGTAACGAACCTTATTTGACATTTTCCGCTCTAGAAACTACATAAATTCATCGATTTTGTTGAAATTTGACACAACACCTTATATTTCAACTGGAAACATCTGTGGTGAAAATCGATTCAGATTTTGATATAGCACCCATACAAATATTGCTACCGATTTTATTTTTTCCGTTCTTCAAACCATATATTCTAACAGATTTTCTTCATTTTATTTTACTTGTATTAGTTTTTGATAATACCAGAAACGTTTGTGTTATTTCAAGAAACTAGCTAGATTCCTTCGAGTTTGTATGAAAATATTTCACAGTGTGGCGGTGGCACTGTACTTTGAGGTGATATTGACGTCCTCTAATCTGCCGGTAATGCTATGGAATGTGAACCATGATGAATGAGGGTATATACAATTCGGCGTAGACAAAACTATCGCCCTCATTCTACTTGTTGTGTTTACAGAATAGAAAAAGAATGGATGACGTCACGAATATTGTTTACAAGTGAATTTTTGTGCCGAAATAAAAGACTAAAAGAGTATAAATACAACCCTTACTAGCATAGCATCAGGAGTGAAATTTGCTCGTTTACTGGCCAAATGTTGACGAGCACAAATTGGCCTAACAAGTGTGACTTCCAGGGGTTAATAAACGAATATTATTTGTTTATTTATTAGTAGTTCACAACATTCATATAATAAATACTGAACTATTTTATATGTCTATATACACATATGTATATATTTATCAGCTAAAACCAATAAACGTAGATTATTTGTCAAAAGCTGGTCATTTCCACTTGTTTTTATTTTTTGTCCTAAAAAAGTAGATTTTGTTAGCAACAGTGCAAGGAGTAAAAGTATTCTTTATAAATTTATTCAATTATTTTCGTAAGAATTTCAGTTATCAGTAGAATTAAAAAAAATAAGAATACGTATACACATTAGAGTGGTTTTGGTTGTAAGGGAGAAGAAAATGTTGCAGATGTCCTCGACTAAAATGAAACATTGGTTTGTCTTATGCGTTCTCCCAAAATATTACGTTTTTATCATTATCCTTTCGTGAGCTGGACGCTTTCAAAATAAACTCTATAAATCAGGTTTTATTTCTCCAAAAGAATTCACGTTGTGAATGGTATTGAGAATAAACCACGCGAGATTAAAATCCTTATCAAATCATATGAAGATCGTTTAGCTCACAAATGGCTTGACCGAGGAGACGAAATATTTTGCAATTAGAAAAATTTCCATTTTTTAGAAATTACATTCCAATTGTATGGGCTCTCGTTTAATGTACATACATATGAGTCGACCAGCGTTAATGATTCCCATGATCCATGTCCTTTTATGAATTGAATACTATTACCTACATCTCACGAAAATTTCATAGAAAAGTGTGATACTTTCTATCGTATAAATTTCGACCGAAATTCAAATCCTAAGTCCGTTCCAATATACAATCATTTGATAAAATCTGGGTGAATAAAAAACCGAAATTGAGAAAGTTACGATCGAGATGCGCTCTTATTTATAGTGGAAAAAATGCATAAATTTTTACCAAAATTTTTCGCAGGAAATTTCATTCGAAAAAATTAAAAATTGATAATGATCGTAACTGCTCGATTTCGAATCCCGTGATTAGACCCCCAGGCCTTTCGTTGGCTATCAAGAACTTTAAATGTAATTTTCAAAGTTCTCAGATATTAGATGTTTGTTTTGTTTTTCGCTGCCTCAGAAAATTGATGTTTTGATTTGACTATTATCTGCGAATTCACACAAATTTGTAAAAAAAAATATTGATATATTTTGTTATTCACATTTGCTTTGGTCATATAATTCTCAAATGAGCCTTGGGTACTAAAGACGTCCTAAGTATCCTTAATCCTCTCCAAACATCAACCTCAAAGTCAACTACAAAAGCCAAATAACAACACAAAAACAAAAGTTGTTAACGAATGTCAAAAAAATAAACATCAAAAATACACACACTCACACAACAATCCAACAAATTTGAACTACACCCGACTTATTTTATATAGAAACAGAATTGGAAACAAATACGAAAGGAAATGAAAAAAAATATATTGTATGAAGAAATAAAGATAACACAGTCTTTAAATTAAAACTTTCTTATCTGTCTGATTACTCACCCGGCCAAAGCATTACGGAATTTAACCAATAATGTCTCCTCGACAATACGATTATTGATTTCCAACAAAATCATTGTTATTTCTGTTTTGTATCACCACCGAAAGAAAATACTGAATCTCTCCAAAAAAAACCCCAAACAGAAAATATAAATACGAAACGAAGTCCAATCTGCTACTTGGCACTACTTGATGATGGTTCTAATTTTGGAATGGAATCGCTGTTGAAATGCACACACTAACTTCTCCTCGGTGTATGTCCTACATAAACATGTGGTTGCGGTGCAACTTTTTTTCTTTGATTCTTGTTCCACGGGGCCTCGTTGAAGTTAGTTTTTTGTTTCGTTGTTTCAAATAAAAAAAGCAACACCCCGCCCTCTTTTAGTCACTTCGATGTGGTGCTTGTTTTTATTGTTGTTGTTGTTGTCACCAAAACGAAATTATGATGAAGAGAAATTAATGAATCAACAGCAACATTCGGCAAATTGCACACACCAACACCAATTGTATTTGTTTGTTTTTTCTTTTTTACACTTATGTATGTTTGTTGTTTGAGGTCTTGTGATTAGTGTACACCTCGTATGTGGGGATATATTTTATGTTTCTTCTCTGCTGCCGCTGTCGCTTTTTTGGCTTAAATTGAAATTCCAGCACTTTTTTGCGCACACAACCGTCGTCTGACACTCTTGTCATACACACACACGCACGCACACTTATACAAACACGCACTTCATCTGCTTTTTTTCAACTCCTCTGCTTTTCACGTCACGTCGTCTTCTTTTCTTCTTCGTTTCGGCAGGCAAATGCAATCAATTTCTGTATAAATTTTGATTTTGAATTTGTTATCGTAAGAATTCTATAATTTGACTAGTGGTTCATGGGTGTAAGTTGAAATTGAGTGCAGAAAATTTGATTTCTTTATGGAAATGCAAAATTGAAATAAACTTTATCCTCTAATTTTATTCTGCTCACTTCATTATTCTGCCCCGTTCAGACTACGAAGTCGAGGTGTTGGTGGATTGTCGTCATTTTTTCATCATGTCACGCTGCCGCCAATTACAACGGCGTAAGGCTGAAACGAAGCCGCCGTTTACCGATAATACATTATTGCATAAATTGAAAGTTGACGCCTCAGAATAGTTTTGGTCTATTTTGAACAAATGTACATTAATGTCCGCTTTATGGGTGGTAATTTATTTAAGTTAGACTTAAATCAGTGATAAAATGTGTAAAATCTATGCAAAATCATATGTTTTCAGTCATTTACCTAAATGAGATATTTAAATGGCCACCAATATTTATGCAAAGTGACTGTTGTACAAATATTTCGATTTTGTCGTAGCGCTTTTCTGTTATTGTTCAAAAGTTTGAATAAAAATCTGATTTTTAAGGCGCAAAAAGCCGCTTTGCACAAAGTTTTGCATTTGTAGGCTAAATGGGGGTTTAGGCACACCAAACATTTGGGCAAAAACATGTTACGCAAAATACTAGACTTGTTAAAGACAATGCAATTTACGTGTTCTGGTGTAGCCCCACAAATGCAAAACGGTAAAAAGGCCTTAAGACGTATTATCTCATATTTTGCACAAACCGTTTTACTATATTTACAAATGTTTTATATTTGTAGCTGGCGTTTACCACCGCAACAAGAACTCCACTCATGTGTATGTGTGAATAAAAATTATGTCATTCAAGAATGTAATTTTTTTAAGTTGATATAATTTAATTAAATTTTGAAATATTTCCGTTCTACGTGAATAGCAAGAAACTGGAAAACATGAGATTTTGGTCGGAATTTATTGAAATGTAAAGAAATTTCCATGTTTATGGAAAATAAATACTGTAGAATATTCCAATCGTATTACATGCGGATTGTATTCTGAAAAGTTCAGTCTATCCCAATTGTTTTCTTTTTTGTTACCATTCCTTGGACCGTTTTTTGTGGTTCTTCATCTTTTTCATAATCTCAGCAAAAATGGTTTTGTGCAAGTCAAATGCATTGGTATGTTTATAAACCAAATATTTATCACAATATTTTATCTGAAAAGGCATGGCATAACTAGAATCGGATTCCAAGTTGTACAATAAATCTTTGTGTGACCTATTGGGACGAGATAAAATTCAACTTGACGCCGCTATTGAGCAAAGTTGTATTCGGCTCAGCTCTCCAGCCGCCGCCGTCATTCAATAATTTCTTGCGCCATTGTAATTGATAATGGGATTTGGATTTGAGGGCATATATTTGGGAAAAACATGTTGCGTAAAATACGATACGACCTAGTTAAAGTACCCTCCGTGTGAAAAAAATAATTTCGAACACAAAAGTGTTACGCAAAATGTGAGAGACTCTGCATTTGCTTCACAAATACAAAATTTCGGCAGTACGTACGTATATATTCGCCCACCGCTCTTGAATTTAGCACGGCACACGTAGCGCATTTTGAATAGGTTGCGCTGTTACCACGGAGTTGTTCCGCAAATACACAACATTGGCAAAATGGCATTTTGCGCAAATATTTACTTTTGTCTGTCTAAAAATGCCTTTAGGGTCCAAGCGAAATCGCTGCGATTAAAAAATAATTCCTATGGCAGCTACCGTTAATTTGAGACTGTGCCTTAAGGCACTACTTGACGTGAAAATGATCAGCCACGTAAACCAATGGTGGCTATGGTCAAGAAACCACCTTTGACGACTTATATCTGTTTATAGATGATTCTCTTAATCATATGTTGTGGCCACTTTAAGTACACAAAATCGAGGATCGATTGCATTACGAACGATTGGTCTTTTAACCATGATTTTTTCAAAATCAAATCAGCATATTTGATTTCGATCAGTATTATATGCTCGATTTCAGATGCCGATAATATATGGCACAACTTTTGCTTTTTTGACGACTGTACCAAAATGTTTGATCGGAAGAAATAACACAAGAATTCAGCCACGACAAATTTGAGAAATTTACAAATGTTCGAACCAGTCCAGAGGAAAACATACATTCAGTCGTACTTCTGACAGTTTGTACATTTTATTTAAACGTAGGATTAAATCTTTATATAAAAACATACATACGTATTGACATACATACTTCTTTTATTACAAACAAAACCTTAAATTAATTGTCAATATATATTCACAGGTGTGACATCTGCAATCTCCTCGTTATTCAATATCTTAATTTGACATTCACATAAAAATTGTAGTATTTTACGTTCCGCCTTGTTTCTTTGATCCGGCTCTAGGCCATCCAACAGCATATGTACCTTTTGGAGCATTTCAGGTTGCATGCTCATGCTACTGTTCTGCTGTTCCAATTCATTCTTATGCTGTACCTTTTGATGTTGCAATGCCTTGAGACAATCCTGTGACTGCCGTAAAACACATTCCATATTTGAAATGACGCTATTGAGTTTTTCCTCCGGATCGAATGGCGCGATTGAGGAAACATTGATGCATTCCGCTGGTGTTGTCATTGTGGTTGAGGAGCACGGCGCGGTGGCTGTTGCCCCCACATACGTCGTTGGTGTTAGGTCCTGTGTGACATGATAGGTTACATGCTGCACCGTTTGTTGCTGCGGATTGGATATTTTTTTGTTGGGTAAGAATAGGAATTCGTCAAAGGTTTGCTCTTCCAATTCCTGTATATCCGTTTCTTCCGTTATTAATTCATGGTCATGGTGATCTTCATTTTCCGAGTAGTAAGACCGACTATAATCATCTCCCCAGGGATTTTCAGGAGCTGGTTGAGATGGTGGGGCCGCTGCCGAGTTTTTTTCTTTGCGTTTGATTTCTTCAATGGGTAGAGGTATTCTAGAGGAAAACAAAAACAAATAAATAATGGAAGCTCATTCCTTGTACATTGTATAATCACTCACCCTTTCCTGTAATGGCTTTCAAGAAATCTGAGATCATTGAAGTAAATCCATGTAATGGACTTGTCGGGATTCAATTGCATTTGTCGATATTCCCGGGAAAAGCGATCTCTTAATTTCTTCCATTTGTTATAACAAGTTTCCTCTAAAAGATAATGATTTAAATATGTATAAATATATATTAGCTCCAGATAATAATTGAGGTTGAGTTGACACTTCCAGGTGCATTATCGTGCTTGTAATGAATTGTCCGGGGATTAGTGCCACCCACAATAATGACTGGCAGCAACATACTTTTGATATTTTGTTAGTCTTACCCGATATTCCGAGAGCATTAGATATGTTTGTCCAGGCTTCATTTTTCGCTGTCAAATTCTTGGAGTCTCTTACTCTTTTGCGATCATAAAGGACATCATGTTCTTTGACTAAAGCAATGATGTTTTGATTAAGGGCCAGTTCTTCAGGGCATATTTTTACATCACTGTTTTCTCCTGAATCTTCATCCAAGTACTCTTCGGTACGAGCGGATTTACGTTTCTTCGCCTTCGGTTGATATTTAATACATTCAACGATATCATTGTTGCTTGCACATCTGAAGAAAGAAGCAATTCCATTAAGATGTCACCACATCCTACCGCAACTATCTTACCCTTGTTTGTAATGGTCTTTCAGAAACCATAAATGCGGAAACAGTTCCCAATTGGTTATCTCCTGGGGATTTCCTTGTTGTCGACGGAACTCTTTTCCAAAACGATCTCGTATAGACTTCCAGCGGGTAATACAAGCAACTTCGGATTTCTTGAGAATCTGCGCCACTTCTCGCCAAACGTCATTTTTCAGTGAAGAGTTCTTGTGGCCGCGTGTATGTTCTTTGGCATAAAGTATGGGATAACTTTCGACCAATTTGATGAACTCCAAGTCTGAAGCTTTATTATTCATTTTAGTTTATTTTTTTCGTCGAGTTTTATTAAATTTATTTTTATCCATCGAATAGTCAACAACACAATTGACAATTGGGTACAATCTGGTCGTTTTTCCATAAATATTGTTTGTGGTTTCTGAACACTTCCCATTTGGTGTTGATCTTGCCAGATTGATGTATTTTTCGTTCTTGAGACAAACACGCGTTTGGGTGGTGTTTACACCGAAGGGGTTGTTTACACATAAAGAATAATTGTACTACTTGTAATTCCATTCAACACCATTTTCAATACATCATATCGAGAAAATAAAAAATTGAATTTGAGAAATTATGTTTAGAATTTAGAAATTTTTGCGCAAAAGGACTGATGGACAAATATTTTGAATTTGTGGGTGAGCTTTTGTGTTGTTTTGCAAAATTTTGAATAAAAATCAGTTTTTTTGATGAATTTGTACCTCTCAGGGAAATGGTAAACATGAAAAAACAATAAATATATTTTGAATTGACTTGGTTCTACATACCTTGCGCCAAATTCTTGTTTTTGATTATTGATTATAGATTATTCTTTATTTTTCAAGATAGTCGGAACTGTTGGTCGAACAGTGGAGAATTATTGATTTTACGAAAACATACGTTTGTAAAAATATTTGATACGTCTAACCCCCTATTATAGAAGATTTTTATTTATGCATTTTGTAATTTATTTTATATCGGCTAATGGGCTTAGAATTACAAGTCATGAAGAAATAATGAAATAAAATGCAAATTGAAATTGAGAAAATACAAATTGTAATGCAGAAATATAAATTGTAATTAAGAAAATACAAATTGAAATGCAGAAATGTAAATTGAAATTGAGAAAATAAAAATTGAAATGTAAATTGTAATTGAGAAAATACAAATTGAAAATCAGAAATGTAAATTGAAATTGAGAAAATAAAAATTGAAATGTAAATTGTAATTAAGAAAATTCAAATTGAAAATCAGAAATGTAAATTGAAATTGAGAAAATAAAAATTGAATTGAAGAAAGTAATTTGAAATTGAGAATATACAATTTGATATTGAGAAACAAACAATTGAAACTGAAAAAGTAGCAATTAATTTCAATTTATTCTCAACTTCAATTGTATTTTTTTAATTTCAATTTACATTTCTCATTTTCAATTTGCATTTCTGAAATTAAATTTTTATTTTTTCAATGTCGGAATTTCAACTTGCATTTTCTTTATTTCAATTTCAATGGTGTAGTTCGGAAAAGATAAAAATTTCGCTTCATTTAGTAAATCTAAGTTTAACAGCCTTTTCAGACTGCATGCGAAATCAAACTGAAATCAATCAAACATTCAATTCTCGTATATGAGTTTCACAGTGCAATGAGGCTATCCAATAAATAATTGTAAATCAGTTGATCGCTTGACTACCTCGTTTATTAGAAATGTTTTACTTTAAGCCAATTATACGTATTGTAAGATAATCATCTATGTTTTAAGTAACATAATAATTAACAAATCATAAAAGAAATTAGTATAAACTATATATGTACAAAAATATGTGAGTAAATGGCCCCCAGCTATATGAACATTGCCCAAAATAAAAATTTGGACCAAATAAATAGGATCCTATAGTAATAAGACTACCACAAGAAATTAGCTGGATTTATGTCAAAAAACCATTGAAGTAAGCCTGTTCGATTGAACTTACTAGCTTAATTTTTGTATGGAATTTACTCGCTTAACAAGAAAGTAGCTTACTACTCTCTTAAGGCCCAACCATAATGTGCTTAAGCAAACTTAAGGCCCAACCGTAATGTGCATAAGCAAACTTAAGGTAATGTCAAAAATCAACGAAAAGCCTGTCAAATGCTTAAGCAAAATTAACTAGACTTTTAGTTGGCTATTATGTACGTAACATAGCATATGAAAACATTTGACGTTTTGGTAATTTGTGTGCATAAAAATGAATAACAAATTAAAATATTTAAACAAACTAAAATGATTAAAATTAGCACTCGAAGGGCTGTGCAGTTCGAGAAATTAACCATGACAGGAGAAGGAATGGGTTCCACGCTCTTTCCTTAACATTTCTGTTAAAGTAAAAAGAGTTCCTTTTGTCATAGACATATAATAGATATAATAATAAAAGCACTTTCTGACATGACATAAGGTCGATTTTCAAATGGCAAATTTGTATGGGATCTAACATTTGTAAATCGACCTTATGTCATTTCTGCTAGATTTCGCATGCAGTGTGACAAGGCTATAACCAAGATATTAGGTGCACTCAGTTTCACTCAAAATAAAAAAAAAAAAAAAATTTAAATTGTGTATTTCACAACAGTGTTTGAAAAAATAATTTTGTGTTAACAATTTTAGACTTAGCCTGGATAATTGTCCAGTGTTAGACAAATTTATGGTTATCGAGGCTAAGTCCAAAAAAAATCAACACAAAATAATTTTTTTTTTCAAAATTTGTTTTGGTACAAATATTTGTATAGTAATTGGCAACAATGTGAACAAATAATTTTTTATATTGAGTAAAAAATTTAATTTTTATTAACGTTTTTGTTATCGCAACTTGTTATTCCGGCTTAAAGAAAAACAACCTTATTATCGAGGGTGAGTCCAAAAAAGTCAACATAAAACAATTTTTTGGAAAAATTGTTTTGATACAAATATTTATATTGTAGTTGGCGATAATGTGGAAAATATTTTTTTATTTTTAGCTAAAAATTCAATTTGTTATCGAAGCTTCTTCTTAAAAAGAAAACAGCCCTATTGTATCGTGCAACCACCCAAACGAACTAAAAACTCGGCATAAATGACGTTTATGTTAATTTCATTGAGTCGACAACATTGCACAGCCAACATTAGACTTCTGCTGAGAGAGAGTTGATGAATCTCTCTTCACAGTGTTCATTATCTTTGGTGTTTAGTTGTGGTTGTTGTTATTTTATTTCACACTCTCCGGAAAAATTCAGGTTTCACTTGTTTGATTTTAATAAAATATAAAATCGAAATCGATCTGCCATTCGCCGTATAAGTATAGTGTTTGTTCGAGGTGCAAGTTGTTGTTGAAGCTCAGAAAATACCATGGCTGCACCTAAGTCCACGAAAGCACCTGCTAAAAAAGAGCAAAGTTCCATTATCACGGCTTATCTTTTCCTCTACAATGCCATACAAGTGGTAGGCTGGACATACATTCTCTATCAATTGCTGAATTATTATGTGATACAAGGAGCGGAATTCAGAGCCAGCATTACATTGTGGGATTACACACGCTTGTCTGTAATTATTTTCCAGAATGCAGCCTTCGTGGAAATTTTGAATGCATCATTTGGTTTGGTGAAATCGAATCCAGTTGTTACAACCTTCCAAGTGTTTAGCCGCATGATGGTTGTGGTAGGCGTGGTCATGGCTACACCAACGGGCAAAGTGTCACCAGGTCTGCCCATTGCCCTGTTCGCTTGGTCCGTTACAGAGATTATACGTTACGGCTACTACGCCTTGAATCTTGTTAAATTTGTGCCCCACATTTTGGTTTTCCTGCGCTACACTACCTTCATTGCCTTGTACCCGATTGGCGTAACCGGTGAGCTGCTGTGTTTCTGGTGGGCCCAAAGTTATGCCAAAACGAACACTGTCTGGTCCATCGAAATGCCTAACATCTATAATATCACATTCTCCTACTTTGGCTTGCTGTGGATTGTGATGCTGCTGTACATTCCTCTATTCCCACAACTTTACATGCATATGTTTAGCCAACGTCGCAAGATATTGGGAGGTGGCGACAGCCATAAATCGGCAAAGAAGGTCAACTAAAGCCATCGTCAAGTTGACAGCCATCGTATGAATCGCACAACGGAGAATACCTTGAACTCAAAACTTTTGCTTTGGTGCAATTATTAATATATTACTGCAACGCTTGAAACCATAACATACTGACATAGATAATAGATAAAGAAAACCTGTTTTTTTGGTTAATCTTCCGAACAACCTTTGTATTCACGTGCATTGGATGATAATAATGATGTTGCTTTTAGTTCAATTCAGTTCACGTATATTGTATATTTGAGTTTACCATTTTATGTAAATCAAAGTATTTGATTTGTGAACTCGACGATTTGGCATTTCTGTTTTATGGTGTTGCTTTATGTACCTAATTTGAATAAGTATACACTATTTACTTAGCAATGTACATGACATTGCTTGCGACGTACGTGTACCTTTAGAGTACATATAAAATATAGACTTTATACTCATCATTAGCGTAAAATAGTACTAATTTATAAACGAACAAATAAATTGTGTGGTTGGATGTAATTTTTTAAATAAACAGACCATTTTCTTTTGTAAAATGAAAAAAAAAAAACGTTTGCAAGCTATTTTAATACATTTTTTTGGATGGTTCTAGTTTTTTTCCCGAACTAATCAGTTCAGAAATATCGTTTATTTTTAATTTTTTGGAAATTTAAATGTCAATTTTGACTGTAGCCTCCTAAGAGAAAATGGCTATGTGTTGTAAATTGACTTGCGGTAGATTTCGATAACACCAAGGTGTATTTATATCAGGTGAAAGCAGGAGCCCGACTTTCATACAAATGTAACCGAAACTATCAAATCCCATATATTTTGCTTTGACCGTATGGCTCACCATTCAAAAAAATTGCTTGTTTTTTGTTGTTGTCGAATTTGTTTTTGCTCTGCTGCTATCACCTTATATAAATATGCCTTGGATAACACTGTCCATATTACACTTGAACCAAATGATATATGTACGTCTGAAACTCTAGGTAAAATAGAGATAATTGGTGTTTTTTATTTTCTCATCCTGTTGTCCCTAAAAAGGAGTACAAAGTTCCAAAGGATACAACTTTTCAAAAATTATTTTGAATAAATGCCAAATCAACGAAGAGAATATGTGCTAAAAATACTTTAAATTTTATGTTTTTATCTGTATTAGTTTAGTATTAACAACCATTTAAAGTTTTGTCTTTTAAAAAGCAAGATATGAATAATTTCAAATGTATGTTAATGCTGAACTAATACAAATAGAAGCATGATATTTGAAGTATTTTTAATAGATATTCTCCTCTTTAATTTGACACGAATACCTTTATCATAGGGTGCAAACAAGTATATAAAATAATTTTTTGAAAAGATGTGTCCTTTGAAACTTTCTAGTCCTGCGAAGGGGCAACAGGATGAGGAAATGAAAAACTAAAAGTAACAAGTAACTCCATTTCGCCTATAATTTCATTCGTATATCATCCACTTCATATGTAACGACTTTTTTAAAAAATAAAAAATGTCGTACGGTGTAATATGTACCTATAAACTGCATAGGATTCAGAAAATATTTCAAATTTGCATCAAACAGGGCGCACGAAAATGTATCAGTAATATTTCTTAAAGATTTGCCTACTTCGTGCTTTTGGGCCATATTAATGTATATTGTCACCTGAAATTCAAAAAGACTTAACAATAAAAAAACAATTTTGACTAAAATGTACAATATTATAAAATTTTAGTCTTCTTCATCAGAGAATCACTTTTCAGTTCTTCTCGTTGGATGCCCATTTTCATCAAATTATGAAGAAACATGTAACTTATCACGAATAAAAGGGGACCTTAATCACGTGGATTTTTCCTCTGCTGGCGTATGATAGTAATATGAACATAACCCGGGAATAGGCTTTACAGCGTTCTAAAGGAATAAAACATTGAAATCGGGTTAAGAAATTAGCAGAAACTCGAAAAATAGACCATAAATCTCGGTTGGAAATCTAAGATAACAATTTATTTCCGCGAAAATTTTTAGCAAATAATTTGAAATTTTGTCGAAAATGAAAACTGTTTTTTGGCCTCCAATGCATTTTCTTTCCTGAAGCAGCGATATATGATATATTTACATATGACTGAACTTAATAATTGCAGACATCTACGTCCAATAAAGTTGGAATATATTAACAGAATACAATTAGGATATGATTTTATGTCTTCAACTTTATTAACGGACATATTCAGGTGTGTGATACAAATCGTATCGTTTTAAATCGATACGTTTTTATATTTTAAAAAGCAAATATGTTTTGATATGATAAGTATTGCACGATTTTTTATACTTCGTCATCTAATTTTATGATGGGATAAAAAAATAAATATGTTTATTACTTTTATATAGCATAAAACTCAAAAGAAATATGCGAAATCGTATCGATTTAAAACGGAACGATTTTCATTACATACCTGATTGTGTTATCCAGGGGTGTCATATAAATATTCGATATTCGCATTGGTGAAAGATCAAACAGCCATTAAACCATGTTCGTTGTTTAAACATAAAAATTTATTTTACAATTCTAATTCACTATTTGACAAGCTTCCAAATCCGCGAAAAAATAATCATTAACTGAAGATCAAACGCCCATTAAACCATGTACGTTATTTTAACATAAATTTAAAAATTAAATTAAATTTTATTTACACATAAATCATTATATTATAATTCACCTTTCGATAAGCTTCCAAATGCGCGAAAATTTAGTATTTATTAAGCATGTCCCTGCTTTTACACGTTTTGGCATATTTTCCACGATTTTTCTGGCACAGGAAATTCGTGTTTTATCCCATTCTTCATGTAATCGTTTTTCATTTCTGATGTGGATGTTATTGAGTGGCGGCGAATACGGCGGTCCAATCCTTACAACAAATTTTCGGTGGGGTTCATGTCTGAGTATTGGGGAGTAGGATGAAGCACTTTTGGACATTTATAAAGAAGCCACTCCTGTATTAAACTGGATTTGTGTTTCGGATCATTGCTCTGATAAAATTTGAAGCTGTCCAGAACACCTGGTTTTTCCGCGCTTGACTTAAATTTTTCTCTTAATATCCTCAAACAAATTTCTTTGGTTACTTGATTACCAAATAAATAAAACACTCCAACTACTTCACTTTAGTGAAAGTTGTATTTTTTTCAATGTCGTTTTTTTTGCATATTATTCGGTGCTTATGATATTTTTAAATTAAAATAGTTATTTAGTACGGAATAAACTAATAAATTCCTATAATAAAAAAGAACAACTGAACGAAACTGATTTAAAGGCCTTTACAAGGCCTGCAAAAGAGACAATTCTATAAAGCCTATGATGTTGTTAAGTTTATACAAAACAGTCGTTCCATACACAACAACACAAAACTTTTTTCATTGATAATAATGAAGGAAGTGTTTAATGTTGTGACCACTGGATATTCTTCAAATCAATACCCTCTTGCACCATTTCCCACAAGGGAGACATTTCACGCAAACGTTCAACATGTTTTATGCATTTGTCCGCAGTATAGTCAACTTCCTCGATGGTAGTAAAGCGACCTATGCCGAATCTAAATAAGACAAAAGACAGGTAAGATTTGTTACGGGGAAAATGTTTGCATTATTCGCTTACCGGATCGAGCTATGGGCCAAATCTTCATCTGTGCCTATAGCTCTCAGTACATATGAGGGCTCCAATGAAGCCGAAGTACACGCGGAACCGGAAGACAAAGCCACGTCTTTTAGAGCCATCAACAAAGATTCTCCCTCTACATAGGCAAACGAAAGATTTAAGCAGCCATTGTAGGTTTGTTCCGCATCTCCATTACGGATAACATTGGGTAAGGCTTCTGTTAAGCGCTCCAGCAAACGCTTCGAAAGGAAATTAATCCATTTTGCATCGTATTCCATTTCGTTTTGGGCCAATTCAGCGGCAGCACCTAGGCCAACAACTAACGGGGCAGGTACTGTGCCACTTCGCAGACCTCTTTCTTGGCCACCACCACTCTGAATGGGTTCCAGGCGAACACGCGGACGTCGACGTACGTAAAGAGCTCCAACACCTTTGGGTCCGTAAATTTTATGGCCAGAAATTGACATTAAATCTATGTTCATGGAATTGACATCGAGAGGAATTTTTCCGACAGCCTGAGCTGCATCGGTGTGAAAGAAGACTTTTTTGGATCGGCATAGAGCTCCAATATCAGAAATGGGTTGTTTTACACCTGATTTCGAATGAAATTGCGATGTTTAGATAATGTATGTGTGTCTGTGAAAATAATACTCCATTTTTTCTTACCAATTTCATTATTCACTGTCATTATGGAAACCAGTGATGTGTCTGGTGTAAGCGCCTCCTCCAATAGTTTCATATCTATGATGCCGTTTGCTTTAACGGGCAAATATGTTACCCGGAAGCCTTCATTTTCCAGAGCTCGGCAAGAATCCAAAACACATTTGTGTTCGGTTTGTGTGGTGATAACATGCTTCTTCTTTGAACCATAAAATCTAAGAGACAAAAATTAGAGATAAGACAAACCATAAATGCAAATCTGCACTGTACCCCACCTGGCTACACCCTTTACAGCTACATTATTAGATTCTGTAGCACCAGATGTGAAAATAATTTCCTTCGGTTCGGCTCCAATGATATTGGCTACCTGCTCGCGAGCTTTCTCTACCGCCTGTTCGGTTTCCCAGCCATAGGCGTGGGTGCGTGAGTGTGGATTTCCATAGTAATTTGTCAGATAAGGTAACATGACATCTAAAACGCGGAAATCCTAGAATTTGTAAATGGATGTTATGAACAACACTTTCTTAAGATATCATTATAATTACCAATGGCGTCGTAGCTTGTGCATCCAAGTATAACGGCCGGCCCTCTACATTATCTGTCTTGATATTGAATTTAATACGTTTCTGTCTGAATTCTATGGAAAGAAGGGGAGAAGTGAGAATGTTTACATAACCTCAAAATAATACCAATTCCAAGGATCATAGTCAAATCCTCGTTAGCCACAGAGACTACTTTGGACTTTTCGACAAAATGTACCTGCTGACGACGAAAGTTTTTCGCCTTTTGCTTGTTGTCCGACTGAAGCCGTTTGACTTATGCATGCGATCCATTGTTTGTTTGGACTTGCTGGCGTTTTCACCGCCTTTGTGCACATTAAACGCAACATTCTGCTTAAGCTTTGGCTGGATATTTTCTTATTTATTTCAATGGAATGAAGAATTTCAGAATTTCACAACAATTTATCCGGTATAATCAATCAGCCACAAAAATCCTTATTACCAAACACACAATATAAAAATACCGACAGAGAACAGCTGATTGTCAGCTGAACATTAGAACAATACCAACCTAATCATCTAAACTAACAGCGCTCCGTGTGAGAACAAGAACGCGGATGACTCAGTACGTGCGTGCACCGCACTGTGGGCTAAAAGTTAATTTTTCTGCGAAAAATAATTATATATTGGCTTAAATCAAGCATACGAACCAAGGCGTATTTATAAAGGTGATAGCAGGAGCGGCTTATATCTAGTTTACCACAAGAGCTCCAATTTGTCCAAAAATCATACCATGCGTACAACTTCTTATTCTTATCAAAATAAAAAAAAATTGGCGGCGGCCCATACTTCCCGAGTTATGAAAGTTCGTAGATATATTCCTCGATATCTTCCATGTTTTTCATCGGATCGGGTCAATATGGGTATCATTAGAAAGCTTAGCGCAACACTTTCAAAACGATATATATACCCATTGCAGCCAAATTCAATATTTACGATTTTTTAGTCGAACTTTCTACAAAAGAGAAATATTACATCTAGAAATATTACAGATATGGCGATACGTATTTTACATCACACACATGCGCAAAATATGAGCCCTTTTAGGGTTAGCTAACCCTTTAAAAACCGGAGATATTAGAAAACAAAGTGGTGCAAATGAAAAAAAGTGAAAAATTAATTAAAAAAAAATCGCTACGCAAGAAAACTTTAGTCTGCGTAGCCGGTTTTGGACATACCCCAGAGGAGAAAATCTTAAACCCCGGCCGAAGGCCGGCTACGCAAAAAACTTTAGTCTGCGTAGCCGGCTTTGGACATACCCCAGAGGAGAAAATCTTTAACCCCGGCCGAAGGCCGGCTACCCAGAAAAACTTTAGTCTGCATAGCCGGTTTTGGACATACGCCAGAGGAGAAAATCTTAAACTCAAAAAAACTTTAGTCTGCGTAGCCGGTTTTGAACATACCCCAGAGGAGAAAATCCTTAACCCCTGCCGAAGGCCGGCTACGCTAAAAAACTTCATGTTTCTGTCTGCGTGTTTACACATAAACTACTTTTAGGAGGTAGAATACATCCTCATGTGTAAACACCCCTATAGAAAACACTTATTTGACTCGCAATGGGTTATCGGATCGAAAAAAAAAAACAAATATATATCGTTTCAAAGATATTGCGATAAGCTTTCTAATGATACCCATATTGACCCGATCCGATGAAAACATGGATGATATTGAGGAATATATCTCCGAAATTTCGGGGCCCCGTAACTCGGAAAATATGGTTCGCCGCCAATTTTTTTATTTTATTTTTTTATCTAAAATATGCCCTCTACCACTTAAAAAATTTTTTTTG
This sequence comes from Polietes domitor, assembly GCA_947397865.1. Lineage (NCBI taxonomy): Eukaryota > Metazoa > Arthropoda > Insecta > Diptera > Muscidae > Polietes > Polietes domitor. The sequence continues at coordinate 29,813,150 of OX377619.1, read as the reverse complement.
ACCTCTTTTGCTAAACTAGATATGTTCCCTGAAATCTAGCTGTCATGACATATTTGCGCATAAGGACTTTTGTGCAAATATTTTGAATTAGCATTTTTGCGGGATTTGTACAAATGTTTTGTATTTTTAGCTGACGTTGGCCACTTCAGCAAGAATTTCAATGGCAGCAGACGTACGAATTAAAAAATTTAAAGAAACTACTGAAATTCTCATAAAAAGGAGAAATTGGAAATGAAATAAATTAAAGAGAACATTTATTTCTTTTAACTAATTTATTGTAATAAAAATACAATAAATAAAACTTGACTTACAAAATTACCACTCAGGGAAATGGTAGAAATGAAAAACACAATAAAAATATTTTGAATTGATGTGGTTCTACATTCCTTGCACCAGATTTTTGTTTTTTTGACTTATATGAAAGTACAATAAATTAAATTTGACTTAAAAAGTTACCACTTAGGGATATGGTAAACATGAAAATACACAAAAAATTATTTTGAATTGTTCTACAAATCTAAAAAATAAATAAAAAACAAGAATTTGTTGTTTTTCTATTTGTTCTTATTCTTCATTTTTTTATAATAGTCGGCACTATCGGTGCGGCACCACAGCCATGTATAGGGTGGACCATTTAAAATTATAACTACCGTTTACTTTGACTTTGGAAGGTAGAATAACATTCATTTTTATTTTCAGGTTTATGTTTGATATTTGCAAAATGGGCGCATATGCTCGAAATATTAAAAACTTACTTCCAAAGTAGTGAGTCTTTAACGCAAAGTGTAAGAAATGTACGTGGACAATTTTCGAAAAGAGATTGGCCTTTATTTCAACTCATTTTCATCCCGGTGGGTATGTCAGTAGGCAAAATTGCCGCATATGGGGTTCAGAGAACCCACACTGAAAAATTGGGTTGATCGGACGAGGTACTGCCGAGCCAGTCGTGGTAGTTTTGCTTACTCCGCGCATTTCAAATGATTAAATTTTTTAAATTAAAATACAAAAATTCATGAAAATGTGTCAATTCTAGCCGCTCTCTCTCTTGTTATCGATTTTCTGTTACGACGCCGCCAGCGTGTGGCATTGTGTTTGGGCTCAGGTTGCACCGTCACGCGTTTATAATGAATTCATGAACACCCAGTTAACATTCCACAACAATTTCATTGTTGCCATTTACGAAACCATAATCAAAACAAAACGAACAAAAAACAATCGCCTCGCTCTCTTTGAGCTGCTAATTCGTCCGTACGTTTTTGACATTCCTTTTTGTGCTATAATTCGGCCGTTTTTGACATCTCTCTTTGTGCGAGTTCGTGTTCTCTTCGCAATCATCAGTGTTGAAATTTCAGTTGAAGCGGGTGGACGTGCGCGCGCGTGTTCTTAAATAGGAAAAATAATAATTATGGAGAATAATAATTTTTTCAATTGAAGATAAAGTAAATGTTTTTTACATTTACATTATACATATATATGTATATACACAGTGAAAATAAAGTATAAAGTGAGTCGAGCTATAGGAAAATAAAGAATGAAAAAAAAAATACAAAAATTAAATCAAATGTAATTAAAAGGGAAAATTCAATAAAAAGAAACAATCAGAATTCCGTCAGGGGAGTGTGGAATAGTGAAGGAAAAGTCAAACAACAACAACAACAATACAACGAATATGCAACATTTTCCTCCTAACGTCGTGTGAGTGTGGACGGACGGACGGACGCGACGACGACGACAACAATGATCCAAATATTAACCCACAACTGTGGGGGCGGGGGCGAATAAACAAAATTTAAGGCTACAACAAAAACAAAACAATGTTAAAGAATTAAATGATAAGCGCTGCAATGGTGATACATAAATATTTTTTTAATTCAAGTGCAAGAGATTTAAAGTGTTTTTTCTCCCTGGGCTTATTTAAGGCAGTGCGGGGGAGGGGTCGGCTGTTGTTGTGAAATGAAAAAGAAAGTCTATCGTCGCCCCCAATACATCCTCTATACCATATGTTCAAGATAAGCCCTTCGACTCATCTCACACTTGCATTTGTTGTCGTATCATTCGTTTGTTGTGACTCCCGTCGTAATCAGTTGTTATGGCAGGGAACTGCAAATAGTTTCTGTTGTGAATTTTTAAATAAAATTACTTAGAAGACGTTTGATGGAAAGACATTGAGGGGATCATGCACTCCACAAATTTACAAGATGTACTGTAACTTTTGAAGACCTTAATATCGGGGACCGACCCTGCTACTGCAAGCTCAACTATGAGAGGATGAATTCATATATACATACTTTTTTTATATTCCGAAAATCGGAGTAGATTAGTCCACGAGATCTGAGCGGAGTCTACAATCTGGTAATGACTTTTTCAGAATGCATACGAAGTCATTCGATTTCAGCTTGAGATGACATAAGGTCGATTTTCAAATGTCAAATATGTATGGAATTTGACATTTATTTAAATAGACTTTATGTCATTTCGGGTAGATTTTACTTGGAGTCTGAAAAGGCTATTACAGGTATGATCAAGGACACCCTATTGCTGAATAAGTTGACTAGATTGGAACTGTTTCGTAGTGGCTGTGGTTTTAACCAAAATCCCTGTGAAAGTTTTGGCTTGACGTGGAGTTTCGTATCAACTGGGTTGTGCAATCCCTAGAGTAGCAAGGAGTGAGTAATATGTCCACAAAACATATTTTGTTGACCCCTGTTGTTAGGGCAATTTAGGTTTTGGCCTCTTCATTTAAGATCATTCAAAAGATATTTCAATTCCCTTTCAAAATACATATGAATCATTCCATGTCAAGCGGTACGATCTTTGACATCGATATCTGTGATTGTTTTGAAGGTTTGTGTATGTATTCTTCTCTTAAAAATTTTGTATACGTAGTTTTGGCAAAAAAAATAGAATTTTTTTATCGAGTTATGTCCAATTTTATAGTGAAAAAGGCGTTAAGATCGGCTGGGCCAAACTTCACTTACCAACCACCATGGATGCATTCCACAGAGGCTGTCGTAGAATTGCAGTAACATTAAAGGAAAATGTATATTTTTTAAATATAGCCAAACCAAAACAAATAAAAATATTGAAAAAATAATTTTATAAACAAATATAAAATTTTATTAGGCAAGGCTACAAATACGTCTATACTATATATCGAAATAATACCTCAAGTCAAGCAAAAAGTAAACATGAGACAGCAATCTTCAGAAAAGCTTAAATATTTACCATAAATATTGATAGATAGTGGGTGCTACAATTCTTTGTATTTCCATCCTATTTTAATTCCAGAAGTACAAATTTTGAAAATCCATTATATCACAAGTGGAACTTTCAACAAATTTTTGCCGCAAAAGTGAAAATTGATTTTTTATTTTGTGTTTCTGTGCACTCAGAGGAATGTAGACACCGAATTCCATGATTGTATCTGCAGCCATTTGATTGGTACCATTTGTATCCCCTTTTCCCATTTTACCCCCTTAAAAGTACGACTTTCTAAAATGTCTTAATTTTATGTGTCTACGCAATTGCTGTAGCCGTTTAGTTTGTACCATTTTTATCCCTCTGTTCACATTGTATCCCTTGAGCCGTTTTGTTGGTACCATTTTTATCCCTCTGTTCCCATTGTATCCCTTTGGCAGTTTTGTTGGTAACATTTTTACCCTCTGTTCCCATTGTATCCCTTAAAAGTATCAATTTTCCGTGTCTTCCCAGTCAGAAGAATGTATACTCCGAATTTCATGACTCTAGCTGCGGTCATTTAGTTGGTACTATTTTTATCCCCTTTTTCTATTTTGACCCCAAAAAGTACGAATTTCGAAAAATCAGTTTATTTTCCGTGTCTACGCAGTCAGAGGAATGTATACACCGAATTCCATGATTGTAGCTGCGGCCATTTGATTGGTACCATTTGTATCCACTTTTCCCATTTTACCCCCTTAAAAGTGCGACTTTCTAAAATGTCTTAATTTTATGTGTCTACGTAATTAGAGGGATGTACAAACCGAATTTCATCATTCTAGCTGTAGCCGTTTAGTTGGTACCATCTTTATCTCTCTGTTCCATTGTATCCCTTGAGCCGTTTAGTTGGTACCAATTTTATTTCTCTGTTCGTATTGCATCCATTGAGTCGTTAAGTTGGTACCATTTTTATCCCTCTGTTCCCATTGTATCCCTTGAGCCCTTTAGTTGGCACCATTTTTATCCCTCTGTTTCAATTGTATCCCTTGAAAGTATCAATTTGGAAAAAACCTTTTCATTTTTCGTGTCTACGCAATCATTGGAATGTATGCTCCGAATTTCATGACTCTAGCCACGGGCCTTTGGTTGATACAATTTTATCCCCCTTTCCATTTTAACCCCAGAAAGTACTAATTCCAAAAATTTCATTTATTTTACGTGTTTACGCAATAATATTTTTAGTTGGTACCATTTTTATCCCTCTGTTCCCATTGCATCACTTGAGCCGTTTAGTTGGTACCATTTGTATCCCTCTGTTCCCATTGTATCCCTTGAGCTGTTTATTTGGTACCATTTTTGTCCCTCTGTTCCCATTGTATCCCTTAAAAGTAACAATTTGGAAAAACCTTTACATTTTTCGTGTCTACACAGTCATTGGAATGTATGCTCCGCATTTCATGACACTTGCTGCGGGCCTTTGTTTAGTACAATTTTATCCCCTTCTCCATTTTAACCCCAAAAAGTACTAATTCCAAAAATTTCATTTATTTTACGTGTTTACCCAATCTGAGGAATGTATACAGTGAATTTCATTATTGTAGGTGCATCCGTTTGGTTGGTACCATTTTTATCCCTTAAAAGTACGAATTTGGAAAAAATACATTCATATTATGTATCTACTCGATTGGAGGAATGTACACATCGAATTTCGTGCTTCTAGCTGTTGTCGTTTATAGGTACCATTTTTATCCCTTTTTGCCCCATTTTACTCCCTACGAATAGGAATCACTGTATGGTAGACGCTTTTGTTATAGGGGGAATGTACATACATGCTTAAATATTCTAAAAATTAGGTGTTATTATGGGTATTTTCAGTCCTTGTGAGGGACCGATTTCGCCCAGTTTCAATCCCAACCGATTTACGACTAAAAGACGCATTTATGGGAAATTTGGACGTCCTAGCTCCTTTTGTTTAGATGCTAGCGTGCTTTCAACTGACGAACGGACGGACTGTGCAGAGCGAGTAACAAATGATCGTAGCTTGCACACATATCCAAAAGAAATGTACAGCCCAACCATTGCTATTTTTAGACACACCACTGTTACTTGTTACTTTACAACATAATATTCTGTAGCGGGTTTTCCCTTCGACAACACTTTAACGATAGAGAGATATCTGTGGTTATCAATTATGAGCACAGTGCGCGTCGTAAGTGCCAATTAGTGTCATTTTATATATGGAACCCAGCAGCAGCAGCAACAACAAATGCATTTTGTGATAAAATTAAAATTTGTCCATTTTATTTTGTAGTTCTGCGCGGCCTAAATTTAACCGAGAACTGTAAGTCTCTATCGGCGGCAGCACCATCCACATCCATCTATTTCCAATATAACAACATAACGTAACAATTTCAATATCCGCCGAACGCCCACATAAAATCAATCTTCAGAAAAAGAAACAAGTGGTACGATTTCGATTCCGTTTTCCCCCTATTTTTGTGTGTGTGTGTTTCCTTTGTTGTGAAATTTTCTCGTTCATCTTGGTTTCCGTTCTTTATTTTTATACGAAATTGACGACGCCGGGTGCCAACCAAAACAGTGCGGGAAAAAGGCCGTCTTCCAGTTGGAAACATAAACTGATGTTGTAAATATTGAAGAAATTGTGTCAATAGTTTAAAAAAAATCTAAAATAAATTAAAAATCAAAGAAAAAACAAATCAAAAAAAAAATCCAAAATCAAAATATTAAAATTAACCAGACATCGAATTCATCAAGAAATATTTTAAAAGGCGTTTAACCAGTTGTTTGTCCGCGGAAAAATGCCTTCAGGTTAAAACTTTCAAGGTATGTAAACATTTTCTAAATCTAAACTAAACTTAACATCCGAACGTAGTTTAAGCGTGCTTTCAAATCCACCGAAGATATTAATAAGTCCTGTTCGATTGGGCTTACTAAAGGGTGATTTTTTAGCTATTATCTTTTTGGCAACACTGGTTTAAACAGCTGACGCACGTTTCGTGTTTTGTTTCACTGTCAAACATCTTCAGTTTGGTCATGAATCGTCTTACAAACGAACAACGCTTGCAAATTATGGAATTTTATTATCAAAATGCGTGCTCTGTTAAGAAAGTTCATCGCGCGCTTTCATTTTATGGTCAGTTTAATCAACACACTGAAGCGGCTATTCGGGCTATTGTGACTAAATTTCGCACCAAATGTATATTGTTGGACATTAAAGCACCAACACGCTTACGTAGAGTGCGAACTGAAGAAAATATCGCAGCTGTATCGGCCAGTGTTAATGATGACCATAAATTGTCGATTCGTCGCCGTTCGCAGCAATTGTAAAATTTGTATCAAATTTGTCATTTGTAAATCGGCTTTGAGCTGAAATCGATTGATTTCGCTCGCAATGTGAAAAGGCTATAATACTGCGTTTTTATATACACACAAGAGCCTTTTCACACTGCATGCGAAATCAATCGTTCTCAGCCAGAAATCTAGCAGAAATGACATAAGGTCTATTTTCAAATGTCAAATTTGTATGGGATCTGACATTTGTAAGTTGACCTTATGTCATTTCAGCTGGATTTAGTATGCAGTCTAAAAAGGCTATAATATCATTTCACCGAGATTTATCATGCAGTTTGAAAAGGCTTTCAAATCCACATTTTCAGTATTTTAGATATTTTTAAATGGAGTTTAGCAGGTAAAATCCGTTCAAAGTGGATGCAGTATAATAGCCTTTTCAGACTGCGTGTGAAATCGAGCTGAAATGACATATGATCGATTTACAAATGTCAGACATTTGTAAATCGACCTTGAACTGAAACCGCTTAATTTCGCATGCCGCCTAAAATGTCGACAGCACTGGCAAAACACACACGCACAGCTGATTTCAGCGAAGTCAACATATTGCACAAAGGAAAAAAGCAGAAAAAAGAGATTTCATAAAAGTTTACGAATAAAAAGAAACAAATAAACAACAATGAACCCAAAAGAAGACTCAGAACATATTAGCTAGCGATAGGCCATAGTCATAGCACAATAATACGTGTACACTCAAAAGAATTTGTTAGTTAAAGAAAGCACAAAGTCTGCTCTAAAAGCTGATTTTCTGCTAAAAAAGGGATAATAGCCTTGTCACACTGCATTGGAAATCTAGCTGAAATGACATAAGGTCAATTTTCAAATGTCAATTTTGTATGTAATTTGACATTGTCATTTCAGCTAGATTTCACATGCAGTGTGACAAGGCTATAAGCCAAATTGTCTCTGCAGAAATGGCAAATAGTTGTTTGCAGCAAAGACAATATGCTATCTTGAAACATGGAGCATATGTACAGAACAGAAACAAATTAAAATTGTTATGTTTCTTTTATAATTAGAAATTCCCATTCTTCCTCTTAGAAGTCTTTTCAGATTGCAATCAATCGATTTCAACTCAAAGACTATTTACAAATGTCAAATTTGTATTTTCTGCAGTCTGGAACAGGCTATAGGTTATTACAAACTAAAACAATATATTATTTTATATAAAAACATGATATTTTTTTAATTTTTTATATCCATCAACATCCATCAAAAAAAAATGAAATCACACCCCACTAATGGTGATGATTGGGTGATTTTTTAAGAGCTTGATAACTTTTTTTTAAAAAAAAACGCATAAAATTTGCAAAATCTCATCGGTTCTTTATTTGAAACGTTAGATTGGTCCATGACATTTACTTTTTGAAGATAATTTCATTTAAATGTTGACCGCGGCTGCGTCTTAGGTGGTCCATTCGGAAAGTCCAATTTTGGGCAACTTTTTCGAGCATTTCGGCCGGAATAGCCCGAATTTCTTCGGAAATGTTGTCTTCCAAAGCTGGAATAGTTGCTGGCTTATTTCTGTAGACTTTAGACTTGACGTAGCCCCACAAAAAATAGTCTAAAGGCGTCAAATCGCATGATCTTGGTGGCCAACTTACCGGTCCATTTCTTGAGATGAATTGTTCTCCGAAGTTTTCCCTCAAAATGGCCATAGAATCGCGAGCTGTGTGGCATGTAGCGCCATCTTGTTGAAACCACATGTCAACCAAGTTCAGTTCTTCCATTTTGGGCAAAAAAAAGTTGGATATCATCTCACGGTAGCGCTCACCATTCACAGTTACGTTACGATTCGCATCATCTTTGAAGAAGTACGGTCCAATGATGCCACCAGCCCATAAACCGCACCAAACAGTGACTTTTTCTGGATGCATTGGTAGCTCTTGCAATGCTTCTGGCTGATATTCACTCCAAAATCGACAATTCTGCCTATTTACGTACCCATTGAGCCAAAAATGAGCTTCGTCGCTGAACACAATTTCTTTCTTTCTGAACTTTCTTAACAGAGCACGCATTTTGATAATAAAATTCAATGATTTGCAAGCGTTGCTCGTTAGTAAGTCTATTCATGATGAAATGTCAAAGCATACTGAGTATCTTTCTCATTGACACCATGTCTGAAATCCCACGTGATCTGTCAAATACTAATGCATGAAAATCCTAACCTCAAAAAAATCACTCTTTAGCTTTTAACTTTATTTTTTCCTTATTTCAACAAGTTTTTTATTATGAAACTTGAAATTAACTTGTTCTCTTTTATTTTTATTAAAAGTTGAAGTGTTATAACGAAAATTACTACATTTTTTACTACGAGTGGAAATATTTGTAGCGTCCGTTCTGTTGCGTCAGTATTTCTGCTGAGCCTAATTAAAAAAATCTAAGAGATAATTCAATCAAAATTCGATATATATATACCCGATATCTTAAAAGCTATATATATCCGATCTCAAACGGAATTTGGACCCACTCTTTTTTGGAAAATAATCTACTTACCAAGGGCTAAATAATTGCCTTTGGAATACCCGATTCATGTATTCTAGTTTTCGAGATATCGGACAATCAAAATTCTATATATATACACCCGATATCTGAAAAACCTATATATCTCCGATCTCAAACGGAATTTGGACCAACTCTTTTTTGGAAAATATTCTACTTACCAAGGGCTAAATAATTGCCTTTGGAATACCCGATTCATGTATTCTAGTTTTCGAGATATCGGACAATCAAAATTCTATATATATACACCCAATATCAGAAAAACCTATATATCTCCGATCTCAAACGGAATTTGGATCAACTCTTTTTTGGAAAATATTCTACTTACCAAGGGCTAAATAATTGCCTTTGGAATACCCTATTCATGTATTCTAGTTTTCGAGATATCGGACAATCAAAATTCTATATATATTCACCCGATATCTGAAAAACCTATATATCTCCGGTCTCAAACGGAATTTGGACCAACTCTTTTTTGGAAAATATTCTACTTACCAAGGGCTAAATAATTGCCTTTGGAATACCCGACTCATGTATTCTAGTTTTCGAGATATCGGACAATCAAAATTCTATATATATACACTCGATATCTGAAAAACCTATATATCTCCGATCTCAAACGGAATTTGGACCAACTCTTTTTTGGAAAATATTCTACTTACCAAGGGCTAAATAATTGCCTTTGGAATACCCGATTCATGTATTCTACTTTTCGAGATATCGGACAATCAAAATTCTATATATATACACCCGATATCTTAAAAGATACATATATATCTCCGATCTCAAACGGAATTTTGACCAACTCTTTTTTGGAAAATATTCTACTTACCAAGGGCTAAATAATTGCTTTTGGAAAACCCGATTCATGTATTTTAGTTTTCGAGATATCGGACAATCAAAATTCTATATATATACACCCGATATCTGAAAAACCTATATATCGCCGATCTCAAACGGAATTTGGATAAACTCTTTTTTGAAAAATATTCTACTTACCAAGGACTAAATAATTGCCTTTGGAATACCCGATTCATGTATTCTAGTTTTCGAGATATCGGACAATCAATACACCCGATATCTGAAAACCCTATATATCTCCGATCTCAAACGGAATTTGGACCAACTCTTTTTTGGAAAATATTCTACTTACCAAGGGCTAAATAATTGCCTTTGGAATACCCGATTCATGTATTCTACTTTTCGAGATATCGGACAATCAAAATTCGATATATATACACCAGATATCTGAAAACCCTATATATCTCCGATCTCAAACGGAATTTGGAACAACTCTTTTTTGGAAAATATTCTACTTACCAAGGGCTAAATAATTGCCTTTGGAATACCCGATTCATGTATTCTAGTTTTCGAGATATCGGCTCTTCAATGTCACAACAATAGATGGGCTAAAATGGCCTATTTTGTATAGTTTTTGGACTTTGACTGATTCGATGCATTCAAATAATTGGAACGGAAAATATTGTTAAAAAATAATTACATAATTCCTTTTATTTTTATTATTTATTTAATACGTTCCACAAGCTAAATTGGTTTGTGTCTTGGGTGTGGGACGTATTTAACTTACGAATTTATCTTCACACCCTTAATAAGTTAAGATTAATATCGACCTAATATTTACATGCGCTCGCATGCTATAAAAACTTACATCCCTAAAGTATGCTTTAAATAATTTTTCCAAAATACATTAACCGAGAACAACGAAGAAAGTATTGCATCATTTTTGACTTCTGAGTTTTTACCATTTCAGTAGTTATTTCGATGTTGGCAGCTATAAGAAGTATATTCTTTTTAATATGAATAAATAAGACAATAGTTTAACAATATTTGTAAAAGCCGAGGCATCGGTCGGCCTCGCGAATATAGTTTTATACAGTAGAAAATTAACAATACTAAATAAATTCAATCTTCCGATAAAACACTGTCTGAAAAGGAAATCGAAGAAATATTTACACATTTTTAAATGCAAAAGAACACTTTGTAGTTCCTGTTTTCTACGAAATAAACAAAATTTCAATACGATGCAGGGTTTCCGAGATACGTCCCGGTAAAATAACTTCTATTATGATGCAATTTTCAAGAATTTCAGCATTTATGAACTTTAAATGCGTCCACAGCTAAATTTAGCAGCGATATTGGAAAAATCGTTTGGAATATGCTTAATAGGAATGTTCTTGGCAAAATTCAACCAGTGAAGTCGAGATTAGGACGCATGAAATTTGGGAGTTTTTGCTGATAATACACGGTGTGTCGCACAGTGTAATAAATGTTGGAATTTTAAAAATGAATGAAATTTTGGAAATTTAAAAATATAAAAACAAACTGTGATATATTTTACATACATTATTATTAACAGTTACTGTTACTTGTAACATAACATAAAGTAATGGCATAAAATGTATAAAATATAAAATATGGTAATTTCTAATAAGCATAATAATCAATAAAGAGGAAACAATAGTTTTGAAATTTTTCACTCTTTGAAAAATTTCCTTTAAACACTAACAAAAAATAGTTATGTAATTAATTTTGTTCATTCAAATTTCCATTTGAAAACTGCCCTAACTTTTCCAACAAACGAACAACACACATCCTCTTTAGTTCAAAAAGAAAGGGCCGGGCCATTGATAAAAATGCTCAATCTAGTTTTTCGTCAATACTTGCACTTTCGGCCTTGTAATCAATTTCCATTGTTCCTCACTCGACCAACATGCATATGCTGCTGCCGCAACATAATGTCCACTCCACTCTCCCCCCCCCCCCTCCCCCGCCTGCCAATCGCACGAGCAGCACAAAATATGTGTCGAAATTTAAAAAACAAACCAAACAAGTCAACACCGACGACTAGCGAACAAGTGTAAAAAGGACTCTCTGCTTGCTTGCTTGCTGTTCAATAAACTGCAATGCAAACAACAAGAACTGATGACAAGGCGACCATTTATGAACCAAATAAACCCAAACAGCTTTGTCGTGGATAGTGTACCAGCGAAACGCCCGAAAAAGACCCGCAACGAAATTGAAAACGAAACCAAAACAAAAGAGACAATCGTTTGATAAGTACATACGCTATGCAAAAATGTGGCAACAGATGCAGATGCTGGCAAAACAAGGTTCCAGCCAACCGTACATGAATTCATGATAACAATTCCACTGAGGAGGTGGAGACACAAGCAGAATGCCTTGTATTGTATTGGCTTTGCAGGGGCAACCGTATGTATGTCGGGCGGTATCCCCACACATTAGCTCTAGGTACGAGTGCATGGCTTTGAGAGCTACCAGATATTTTTCGTTTATTTGGGGGGTCGTCGATGTTTCATGGAGGAAATAATAAATCGAACTATGTTTTAGTGAAGATTTGTTTACCTTTCTTCCTCCCTATACATATGCATAAGTGGAGGATGAAGACTAATAGACTGAAAGAAATGGTGATTCAATTGGAGGTTACAATTTCAGATTTCAAATAGATTACATTATTTATTTTTGAGAAACATTGCCGACTTGGCAATGGTTATCAATGAAATTAGAACCTGAAAATCTCTCTATTAAGAAACTCAAATCTCAGCTCCCAACGGCAGTAGCGCAGCTGGAACTAATATATTTGTCTTTAGATTGAAAGTATGATTTATGCAGATGGACTTTAAGTCAACGTTGGCAATCATGATTTTTTAAATTCTTTTGCGACTACAAAGATTGGCATAACTTCTACATTTATACATAGATTTTTTACATATATACATTTTTTTGCTTTGCAATTAAATTAAAATATAAAACAAAATACTTTTTCCCGACATAAAAAAATCACAAAAAGTAGATTTAAAAAAAAAAAATGTTTTCCCAATTCTTTGAAGACTGTTTCTATTGAAAAGTATGATGAGACTTAGACAGACTTACATTTCCAAAATGAGAGTACAAATATATAAGATACCTTCGCCGAAAATTGGAACTTTAGTAAAACATTATTTCTTATAATCAAGCCATTATAAGAAATAAGAAAGCTGGAGCTTTCGAACGATATATAGTTAATTTAGAAAATTTTCGACATTTTTTAATTTGGGCAGTATTTTACACATTACTTTGTGAGATAGCCGAATTATTCGTGAATTGATTACAAAAAAGATTTAGTTGGCAATCATAAACTTAAAACTTAATTTTGCATTATAACTAAATTTGTTGATCAAGTTCCAGTTCACATCTCTTATAACTTCTCGAATTTGAGTTCCATTCAAAATACCAAAAATTCATCAAATCAAATAAAGAAAAACAAGTAAAAACGGCGTTAGGTTCGGCCGGGCCGAACTATATATATCCTCCACCATGGATTGCATTCCACAGAGGTTGTCGGTTTACGTAGAAGTGCAGTATTATTACAGGAAAATATATTTTTTTTAATATAGCCAAACCAAAACAAATACAAATATTGAAAAAATAATTTTATAAATAAATATAATATTTTAATTATTTCAAACCATTATTTATTTATTTATATTATATTTATTTATATTTTCAAAAAGCTTAAATGCCATAAATATTGGTAGATAGTGGGGGCTACAGTTGTATGTATTTCCTTCTATTTTAATTCCAAAAGAACAAATTTTGAAAATCCATTATCAGACGTACGTAGTGCAAAATAACCTAACTTCATGATTCAACCAATTTTTGATTCAAAGAAAAGTTACGAATTTGGAAAAAAAATTATTTTGCGTGTATATGCAGTCAGAGGAATGTATACACCGAATTCCATGATTCCAGCTTCGCCCATTTGGTTGGTACCATGTTTACCCCCTTGACGTTTCTACACAATTAGAATTTCATCATTCTAGCTGTAGTCGTTTAGTTGGTACTAGTTTTATCCCTCTGTACCATTGTATCCCTTGAAAGTACGAATTTCGAAAAATTCGTTTATTTTCCGTGTCTACGCATACAGAGGAATGTATACTCCGAATTTCACGACTCTAGCTGCGGTCATTTGCTTGGGCCAATTTTATCCTCATTTAACCCCAAAAAATACGAATTTCGAAAAAATTCCAGGTGTAGCCGTTTGGTTGGTACCATTTGTATCCCTCCGTACCCATTGTATCCCTTGAAAGTACGAATTTGGAAAAAAACTTTTATTTTTCATGTCTACGTAGTCAAAGGAATGCATACTCCGAATTTCATGAGTCTAGCTGCGGTCATTGGTTGGTACTATTTTCTTCCCCTTTTTCTATTTTGACCCCAAAATTACGAATTTTGAAAAATCAGTTTATTTTACTTGTCTATGCAATCAGAGGAATGTATACACCGAATTTCATTATTCTAGGTACAGCCGTTTGGTTGGTGCCATTTTTATCCCTCTATTCCCATTTTACCCCTTAAAAGTACGAATTTGGAAAAAAATACTTTTATATTATGTATCTACTCAATTAGAGGAATGTACACACCGAATTTCGTGTTTCAAATAAGAATCACTTTATGGTGCACGTTTTTGTTATAAGAGGAATGTGCATAACCAATATCAAGCAAATATAAACAGACATATTCAAAAAACATGCTTAAATACGCTAAAATATTAGGGGTTATTATGGGTATTTTTAGTCCTTGTGAGGGAAATTTTTTTCTTTTCGCCGATTTCGCTCCGTTTCAATCCCAATCGATCTACGACTATAAGACGCATTTATGGAAAATTTGAACGTTCTAGCTCCTTTCGTTTAGATGCTAGCGTGCTTTCAACAGACAGACGGACGGACATGGCTAAATCGTCTTAGAATTTTATGACGATCAAGAATATATATACTTTATAGGGTCTCACGTAGACATTACAAGGTGTTACAAACGGAATGACAAAGTTAGTATACCCCCATCCTGGAGGTGGAGGGTATAAAAATCAGTTTGGAAAAAATTAGCAGCAAATTCTGTCCAAAGGAGGGGCCTATCGGAGTCAAATGTAACATTTTATCAGTTCATACCTACCCTCTATCTTCAACCATTAAAGTTGTTTCCATAAGAAAGTGCCAAAACTAAACCGGAGTCGCCTCTACATGGCTCAACAATTTTTCCGAACACACCTAGCACATATTCCCACTCTTTAAGGGGCCCCCATACAAAAACTAATTTTTATAAAATTATAACTGCCCCAAGGATGCCCAATATTTTTTCTACCTCAAAAAATTGTGAATTTTTCTTTTACAAAATTTGTGTATACTGTGGAAAATTAAAAAACATTAGAATTTTTAAATTACAATCGGCTATAAAAAGTACTGGTTTTATTGGAAATGTTGAAATTTGTAATTTAATAATGCAACACAATATCATTCATATGACTACCACGACTGAATCGGCAGTACCTCATCTGATCAACCCAATTTTTCAGTACATGGCCCAATGATGCCGCCAGCCAAAAACACAAGAACAACAACATACAGTGACTCGTTGTGGATGCATTGGTGGCTTATCAATAGTCACGTGTGGGTTCTCTGAACACCATATGCGGCAATTTTGCTTATTGACATAGCCACCGAAATGAAAATGAGCTTCATGAAGGCTGAACTGAAGGCCGATCTCTTCTCGAAAATTATCCACGTAACTTTGGAAAATAAAAAAATAAAATAAATAAAAATCAATATTTGATTTGAACTGGGATATTGTCCTGGCTCTAGACCATTTTGCATCTATATTTAATAGAATGCAAATTTATTTACAAATGGCATGGTGACATTTATTACTTGGCTGCAGACTACCACGATTATGATTTCGACCATGTCAAAAGTCTTTTTAAGTGGCTCCGCAGCGACTTTTCAACATCAAACCCGGCCTCTTTAAGGAAATGATTCTCGCAAACGAACGAGAAGCAAACCTCACTTGCCGAATTTGCGTTTAAAAAATCGCACCAAGTAATAAAGCACACATGCCATCTTACAAGCATCTCATTGAGTTGCAGATGTAAGTATGTGTATATGCAGGTATAGTTACCCAGCAATACTTCTGCCGTGCCAACGCCCATTTGTTTTAGTTTTTATACCCTCCACCTCCAGGATGGGGTTATATTCACTTTGTCATTCCGTTTGTAACACCTAAAAATATTCATCGGAGACCCCATAAAGTATATATATTCTGGGTCGTGGTAAAATTCTAAGACGATATAGCCATGTCCGCCTGTCTGTTGAAAGCACGATAGCGGCCGAACGAAATGAGCTAGGAGGTTAACATTTTTCCTAAATGTGTCTTATGGTTGCAGATCGGTTGGGACTGAAAGTGGGCGAAATCGGCCCAGAGGGAAAATTTTTTCCCTCACAAGGACTGAAAATCCTCCTAATATTTAGAGTATTTCTGTATGTTTTTTGAACATATTAACTTGCATTTACTTGATATTTGCTATTCGCATTCCCTTTATAGCATAAAAGGGCACCATAGAGTGATTTTTGATTTGTAGGGGGTGAAATGGGCAAAAAGGGATAAAAATGGTACCTATCAAACGACAACAGATAGAAACACGAAATTTGGCGTGTACATTCCTCTAATAGAGTAGATACATAATATAAAAGTATTTTTTCTAAATTCGTACTTTTAAGGGGTTAAATGGGGATAGAGGGAAGAAAATGGATTGACAAAATGAACATATACTCCGTCTTAAAGTGGATGCTATAATAAGACAAATTTATACACAGAAAAAATCAGACCTCTCTGTTTAAGATTATTGTTCGGTTCACGCGACATTTATGAGTTTGGAGGCGGCTCTAGGTCTCTTCCAGTGAGTAGTAAAATATAGCGAGCACTATAATGCCTGTTTGTATTTGAATTTGATAAGCAATACATGATTTAAATATTACTCAGACTTATTTTACGAACCTCGTAATTTATTTAAATCTTTAAATATAACATCCAACTGGATCACCTCTTTCGTCGAAACATGTGCACCGCACTGCAGCGGACAATTCCAAAAAAATACACAAAGATGAATTTCAATAAATGTTTTACGGCTTCATTGTTTCCCCCACAAAGCAAATAGTGTGAGAGGGAGGAAGGGAGGCAGGTCTGTTCGAACTGGTCTCTACAAAGTTTAGCATACAAATCTATTATAACCAAAAAAACCACAATCGTGTTTTTCGGTCGACAATAAACTTATATCCCCAGCATTTGAAGGTAAAACGAACAATGTATGACCTCTTCAGCCGGCTGGAGAACATTTCCAGCAAATATGTGGACAAAACCGAAAGGAATGACTGAATGAATGACGATAAACTTATTATTAACATAATTTTCAAATGTTTTATACTCCATTCTATGTTAGGCACATATGGAGCTGCGTTTCTTTCTAGACCAAAAAACTTCTTCTTTTTGTTCCCAAATATTTTTGATGTTGTATTGTTGTAGTGGTAACCTTTTTTCGTCTTTATCAAACAGGTAACACGAGTTTAAGGGCCAAATTGTGCTCTGCTGGAACAGATGTTGAAAACTAGTTTCTCAGCATTGTGTTGCTGTACACTTTGTATTGTAAAGTTTTCTACCTGTTTTTCCCTCCCAAAAATAAAAATGTTTTTTTAAATTGTGCCGTGTTTGTAGTTTGCCATACGAAAGATTGTTTGTTAGCGATGATCTAACTTTTTGTTACCATGACTACGGACTACGGTTTGACTTGACCAGTATTATGTGGTGTCGTCGTGAGTTGTCTGCCACAAAGTTTCTAAAATGCCATAAATACAAAATTAATTAGTTTTAACTCAACTCATCTTAAATGTACGCGTGTATGTTTCTTTACGACGGCCTATAGTCTAACTTGTTGGACTTGTAACAGTTTCTCAAATATGAAGCTATTGTAAAAGGGGGAAATTTACACGAGGAAGATGAGATTTTAGCTTTGCATATCAATCGCCCAAAACTAATTTTGTTGCTGTCTTGAAAAAGGGTGAGTGTTTTTGTGGTTTCCGTTTAAAATTAAATATTAAAATTTCTATAAAATGAGCCCGAATGAAATAGATTTTCCAAATGAAATTGGTAGGAGTAATACTTGGGATTATAAGTGGAATTAAATTTCTTTCAAGTGGTTCAATTTCCCGATTTCTCCGGCAATCATTGATCTTTTAAAAGACCTCTCATGTGTAACGGCGACGAAACGAAACAGTTCTACAAAAGGACTAATCAGATAAAGAATTTCAGTGAAAATACTAAAATATGTGGAATTTAAAATGAAATTGCTGAGTTCTACACAGAAAAAAATCAGTCCTCTTAATATGATTATCGTTCACTCTGGCCGAATATGATTCCTAAAATTTTGACATCAAGTGAGTGAAGAAGTGAGATCGTAAGTTATCGAAGTCCCGCAACTACACTGAAAGATTTATCTTCATACTATTTATGATTTGGTCTTAAACCTCAGTAAAATTTTTTATTAAAAAGTCTCTAAAGAAACACTTCATAAAATGTATGAAACATTTTTCATAAATCACAAATCAATGAAAAGTCTCATAGAATTTATGAAACATTTCTTTTGTCGTACAAGTTCATTATTTTCATAATATGATTTATGAACATTTTCATAGATTTATGAAGAAACTTCATTAATTTTATGAAAGAGTTTCATAAATAGTAACTACTGAAGTCTGCAATATAAACAAAAAAAAACAAAACAGGTCTGACTCGTTGACTAACCAATCAACATACACCACCATTGCGAGAGTCTTTGCAATGAATATGTCTTTGACCTAAATCAGGGTTCATACTTATGTCAGAGTTAACAGAGGCTTATCATTATCAATTTTAAATGTTTCCCACAAATTTGTCCACAATTTTTTTATAACTGACGTAGTTATCGAGATATTGGGGGCTATATTTTTCGGGCACATTGTACAATATCTCGATAACTACGTCAGTTATAAAAAAATACTTTGCTTATTTTTGAGTTATCTATCAGCTTTTTCCAAAATTTTTGGTTTCGATAACTTGAAAGTTATACAGAATTTTTACCTTTTTTCACTGAGCTTAAAATAACAAAAAAAAAATAATTTTTGAAATTTATAATTTCGATAACTAACATGGTTATCGATAACAAAGTGAGTTATCGATACAATGTAAACACATTTTTTTATTTTGAGGTCCTCTTTACAAAAATACATTCAGATCTTGGAGCCTCGGATATCATACTCTTGCCAAAAAGAT
Source organism: Polietes domitor (assembly GCA_947397865.1). Lineage (NCBI taxonomy): Eukaryota > Metazoa > Arthropoda > Insecta > Diptera > Muscidae > Polietes > Polietes domitor. The sequence goes on along the minus strand of OX377619.1, from coordinate 29,793,950 downwards.
TAAAAAACGATTTTTTTATATTTTACAATTTCGATGCATAAGATAGTTACCGACTTTTAAGTTTTTTTTTTTGTTTTGTTCACTTTGACACATTTCAGTTTTTTTTCCAAACTTTAACTTCCGATAACTCGATATACGTTATCGATAACACAATGTATTTGAAGTCCACTTTCCTAAAAATATCTTGCCAACAAATTAAAAAAAGGATTTTTAAATTACAACTTCGACAACTAAGATAGTTATCGAAATTTTCATTATTTTTTGCATTTTAGTCACATTTTATATTTCTTTGATTTTTCCAAACTTTTATTTCCAATAACTATGTTCTCGATAACACGATCTTATTTTGAGGTCCTCTTTCCTAAAAATATATTCAGATCTTGTCAAAAAATTAAAACAATCGATTTTTTAATTTATAATTTCATTAACTAAAATAGTTACTGAATTTTTATTTTCATTTTGACACATTTTACATTTTTTCCGAACTTTAACTTCCGATAATTCGGTATATGTTATGGATAACACGATCTTATTTTGAGGTCCTCTTTCCTAAAAATATATGCAAATCTTGGGGCATAGGATATCATACTTTTGCCAAAAAATTAAAATAATCGATTTTTTAATTTATAATGTCGATAACTAAAATAGTTACTGAATTTTTTTATTTTCATTTTGACACATTTTACATTTTTTTTTCCAAATTTTAACTTCCGATAACTCGATATATGTTATCGATAACACGATCTTATTTTGTAGCCCTCTTTCCTAAAAATATATTCAGATCTTGGGGCATCAGATATCATACTATTCCCAAATAATTAAAAAATCGATTTTTTTTAATTTACAATTCCGATAACTAATATAGTTATCGAAAATGTTTACTTTTATTTTCTGTTTTTTTTTTTCATTTTGCCCACATTTTACATTTTTTAGATTTTCCAAACTTTAACTTCCAATAACTCGATATATGTTATCGATAACACAATCTTATTTTGAAGTTCTCTTTCCTAAAAATATATGCAGATCTTGGGGCATAGGATATCATACTTTTGCCAAAAAATTAAAATAATCGATTTTTTAAATTATAATTTCGATAACTCAAATAGTTACTGATTTTTTATTTTATTTTTATTTTCATTTTGACACATTTTACATGTTTTCCAAACTTTAACTTCCGATAATTCGATATATGTTATCGATAACACGATCTTATTTTGAGGTCCTCTTTCCTAAAAATATATGCAAATCTTGGGGCATAGGATATCATATTTTTGCCAAAAAATTAAAATAATCGATTGTTTTTAAATTTACAATTTCGATAACTAAGATAGTTATCGAAAATGTTTATTTTTATTTTCTGTTCTTTTTTTTCTTTTTGCACACCACATTTTTTACATTTTCCAAACTTTAACTTCCAATAACTCGATATATGTTAATTATCGATAACACAATATTATTTTGAAGTTCTCTTTCCAAAAATATATTGAGATTTTCTGGCATCGGATATCATACACTTGCCAAAAAAATTAAGAAAAATATTTTTATTTACAATTTCGATAACTAAGATAGTTATCGATTTTTTATTTTGACCACATTTTACGCAAAAATTATTTTTTTTCCAAACGTTAACTTCTGATAACTCCAAAATCGCTACAGTAACGGAGTTTCTGAAAATCGTTCTGACTTTTGAAGATCAAAAATCACCACAAGAAGCGGGAAAACCAACAAGTTGGCATCGCTGTATAAGAGACGCAATCACTCATAAACAGACAAAATATCCCATAGCCATAGACTTTATGGGGCTCTCTCGGCATATATCTGTGTGTGTGTGTGGGGGTGTTTATTCCGTGTTATTTGCGTTTATATTACATTAATGTTGTATTAGCTGAAGACGAGACAGGGCTAACACATCGTACGATACACAAATACACACACGTTCGTTTACTTGTAGTCCGTGAAAATGGAAAATGAATCTAAAACAAAAACACCAACAACAGAGGCAGCAACAATAACGAAAGTGGGCACTACAAACATCATTATGATGATTTTGATAAAGAAAATGAAGGAATGAACGATGAACATACTCATTCACTGCTTGATATTTTCTTTCTTTTATTTCCCTTTATATCTTTTTGACAATGAGCTACTTTCGTAAGAAAAGGGGACAGGAAAAGGGAAAATCGTGTACATGTGTGTGTGTGAGACTGTCTGTTATTGACACAACGTGTCGCTGACAACGCCAGTGATGGCGTTGGGCGGCGATGATAATTGCGGCTGTGATGGGGGAGCTGAGACTGGTTGCCGATGGCTGGGTGATGATGTTGTTTACTCAGAGATTTGTAAACCCAAAGTACACTTTCGACGGGGCCATATGTTTGTTAATTCTTGGCAAATTTGTTGACTTTGAACGAAACAAAAAAATGTGTTATTAGTCACAGAGATACTCGACGCAGAATTTCTGTTGTGTTTTCACATATTTACAAAAAAATGTCATTTTGTGCTCATACTGCAAGAAATGTGTTTACATTTTGGGGCAATTTCAGAATTGTTGAACCAAATTGAAAAAGCGTGGGCCAGAAAGAAAATGCTTACGGCTATTGGTGTATAATTATTTTTAAAATTAACCCACTTACAGCTGAATTTTTCTGTTAGAAAATGTTAATAGACTACAGTGCGCGCAATTATATAAGGACGATGGCATAAAGTGAGTTTAAGTGAGTAAACTTCGCGCTGTTCACTTTGTGTTCGCGATATTTGTCCCGAATTAATTTACTTTTTGGGGAGTGCACGAGGACCCAAGATCTGAGTTTATTTTTGGATGTTACCGAGTTATCGGACGTTAACGTTTAAAAATTTGTTTTTTTTTTTCGTTGAAATAAGTTCAAAATTGAAAATTAGGAGAATAAAGTCGAAAAATATCGATAACTTAATTAATCGATTAATTTTCCTTAGTAATCGATTACGAATAAATAGACCAAAAATGTAATTTTTAGGTTGCAATAGACTCAAAATCGAAAATCAAGAGAATAAAGTCAAAAATATCGATAACTAAATTAATCGATTATTTTTTCTTAGTTATCGATTTTTTTATTAGAGGTCCTTTTTCCAAAAATATATTCAGATATTGGGACCTCGGATCATAATCTTGCAATCGAAAATTAGAAGAAAAAACCGAAAAACGGGGAACATTGTACAATATCTCGATAACTACGGAAACATTTTACGTTATTTTTTTTCTGGCTACTTTTAATTTCCTATAAGTCATTTTTACGATATTTAGCTATCAATTCTTACCCGTTTTCATCCAAAGTTATCGAAACATCGAAATTGTAAATAAAAAAATTTTTATATTTTTTATTTACATTTTCGATGTTTCAATAAATAAGATAGTTATCGAAAAGTTGTATTTTATGTTTTCCATTTTGATTTTAATTTTGAAATTTAATTATCGATTTTTTCAATTTTTTTACAATTCCGAGTTTCGATCGAAAAAATAATATTTTTTTGTAAAATGAGGCCAAAATGAAAATAAAAATGAAAAAAAAAAAATAAAATAATACTTTTCAATACCTATTTTAGTTATCGAAGCTTATTATTTACAATTTATCTTAGCTATCGAAATCGTTAATAAAATATCGATTTTTTCTAATTTTTATTTACACAATTTCGATGTTTCGTTTTTCCATGTTGTTTATCAAATCCAAAAAATAATATTTTTTGTAAAATTAGGTCAACATGAAAATAAAAAACGTAAAAATAATAAAATAAAACTTTTCGACAACTATCGTAGATATCGAAACATCGAAATTGTAAATAAAGAAATCGATTTTTTAATTTTTTATTTACAATTTCATCGAAAAAAATATTTTTTGGTAAAATGATTCAAAATTAAAATAAAAATGTAAAAAATGTATAATTTATAACTTTTCGATATCTATTTTAGTTGCCGAAACATCGAAATTAATTTCTTATTTACAATTTATCTTAGTTATCGAAATTGTAAATAAAAAATCGATTTTTAAATGTTTTTATTTACAATTTCGATAACTAAGATAGTTATCGAAAAGTTTTATTTTATGTTTTCCATTTTTATTTTCATTTTGAAATTTAAATAAAAAATGGATTTTTTAATTTTTTACAATTACGATATTCGAAAAAATACTTTTTTTTGTAAAATGAGGTCAAAATGAAAATAAAAAAGGAAAAAATAAAATAAAACTTTTCGACAACTATTTTAGTTATCGAAGCTTCGAAATTGTCGATTTTTTATTTACAATTTATCTTAGCTATCGAAATTGTAAAAAAACCGATTTTTTTAATTTTTAATTTACAATTATTTATTTACAATTTCGATAACTAAGATAGTTATCGAAAAGTTTTATTTTATTTTTTCCATTTTGCCTTAATTTTACATAAAAAAAATAATTTTAGAAAAATCTAAAAAATAATATTTTTTGTAAAATTAGGTCAAAATGAAAATAAAAAAATAAAATGAAAAAACAACTAACGTAGTTATCGAAACATCGAAATAGTAAATAAAAAATCGATATTTAATTTTTTATTTAGTTAGTTATACGGAAAAAGTAAAATAAAACTTTTCGATAACTATTTTAGTTATCGAAACTTCGAAATTGTAAATAAAAAATAATTGTTTAGTTTTTTTACAATTTATCTTATTATTATACGGGAAAAATAAAATAAAACTTTTCGATAACTATTTTAGTTATCGAAACTTCGAAATTAATTAATTAATTTTTTGATAACAATTTCTATGTTTCGACAGCTAAGATAATGTTTATTTTATTTTTTCTACTTTTATTTTCATTTTTACCGCATATTTCCAAAAATAAATTATTGAATTTTCCAAAAATATAGTCCAATTTTCGGGCCTCGGATATCATACTCGAATCATGCTCGAACACTTAACAAATTTAACATTTTTCAAGGGAATATAAGTGTTTTCTGTATGTCTTAGATCTCTCTTTAAAAATGCTCACAATTCTGGATTTTGTAGATGCATTTTTTTAAAGTAAGCCAATTGTGTCCAAACGGAAAACATTGGATTTTTGGGAAGATATGAATCTTCCGGAAAGTATACATGTACAAAAAACCAACATTGTGAGAATTTTTCAATCATTCGAAATGTTTTGGGGTCTAAATTCAGAAAGGGCACTTCCAAGGATGTCTGTGCTGTAGGTTTCATTCACCCAATATTTTCATTTTGCCCACCATAAACTCGCCAAATTACTCGCACCATAAGAATTTGTTACCCATGTTAACTCCTAATACTGCTCTGCTCAAAATATGCTATGATTGTCATGTTCGAATTTATTTTTTACATACATATGTATATTATTTCATCTATATATGGATATTCAAAACGGATCGAATTTGAAGAGTGCTGTTTTTGCTGAACATTTCAACTCTTTTGCTTAAATTTTAAATAAGAAACTTCAGCTTCATTTCAAATATTTGTTTGTGTTTTTTTTTTGTTTGGGAGACATTATGTAAATATGTATGTTTAATGACAGCAATAACCTTGCATACTTTTAGGACATCTATTAAATTCTCAGCATTGCATACTTTACCGCAGTGACAATGTGAGTTTATACTTTGGGCACTACTCCCTTTCACATGACTACTTACCACAGTGAAGTCATGTAGAGTTTTGTACATATTTGGACAAAGGGCAGAAATATGGATAGAGTCTGCATGAGTGCGTTGTAGTGCAGACGTCAATGCGGATACAATGTTGGCATTTAATATACATGCATGACATGGGGCGAGGGTATCATTTTAATATGTTTCAACTTTAAAGGAGAGTTTCATTTTCATTCTGCAAAAGATGTGAGAAGAGATATACAAGTATCTGACAATTTTTATGTTCTAAGAAATGAACCTTTTAAAATGTATTTCGATAAAGAATTCATTTCTGAAGATTTTGAACTTATGGAGACGTATTTGGATCTTATCAAAACACAGAAATCGAGCACCAAGAATAAGAAAATGTTCTGAATAAATTGCTATACGCCCTTTGCTACATAGGAAAATTAAATTAAAATATTAATTGATTTGATTTGAAACAGAAATAATTCTCGGTAAATATTTTTACATGAAAATCTACATCCATTTTTTGTGTAGTACTTGAGCCTCCATCAATAAATTTTTTATTTTGTGTTTTGTTTTTTCGCAAACGCATGTGCGCATATTCATGTTTGCTATTCATGTTTAGTATCCAAAAAATAAATCCCATTAAAATTGTAATTGCATTTCTCCATTTAAGTCCATCATAATCCATACAGGCCAGACCATTAAGTGTTCCCAAAAAAACATCTATGTATTTATATAGAAAATCAACAAGAGAAAAACATAAAAAATTCCAATCAAAATACTTCAACTATAACGTAATACAAATACAATGAGTTGTTGGCACATTGAGGTACCACCGACCTCCCCTCCCGAAATAAGCAAAATCCGGTTAATTAACATCTTCTTGGGAAAGCAACAATAGATTTTTTATTCGAAGCATGATCGAAATCGAAATTATAATTTTTTATTATAAAAAACCGGCAACCTTCAAGTGTATCTATCGATGCGTATACACAGCAAACAAACAAAATTCTCTGGTGCCAAAAGAGAAAAAAGAAGCCCAATGAAAAAATAACAATATTTATTTATCAGTAAAATAATGTTTAATGTTGCCCCTAAACTATTTCCTCTCCCCTTCCCCCTCTAAATAGAATTTATTTTATTTCGTTTTGTGTAAACAGTAGCCGGCTAAAAGTTTGTATGTACAGAGACAGAGAAGTGACTGAGAATGTGCAGAGTTATTGGGCGTGTTTTTTCTATTGGCTAAAATGTCATATATATCAAGTTGGATATATATGAATTAATATACTCGTCCATAACGGATAACCATCTATGTTACGTAGTATGTCATGAGTGAGTGAGTTCAAAGCACAGAAAAGCCGGGAAGCGCTATCGAGCGTATATAATTTTTTTATTAAAAGAGGATGCTGCATCAATGTCTTCTCGAATAATAAATAAATGTAAAATAAAAATAATGGATATTTTTTTATTTTTAGATTCATGTTGGAAACGTTTTTATATTTTGGAATAGAAAAATTACTGCAGATAAAAAATCTCGTTTTTTATGTTAACTTACAGAACTGAGATGCAATATTGTTTACTATTTTTTAAATATTTTTTGACAAGAAAAACTAAATATATTGGGGAAAGTATGATATCCGAGAACCGAATATCTTAATATATTTTTGGAGAAAATAAAATTGAAATTCCCAGGAACTGTGATAACAGTTGCTGCTGCAAAGCATTAAAGGACCACAAAAAAAATAAAATTTGGTCGACATGTTATCGATATCTCAATTAGTTATAGAGTCCATTACTCGGACTCAATATCGAAAACTAAAGGAAAAAGATTTATTCGATAAATGCCTTAGTAATCGATAACTTTCATAGTTGCCGATTGTGGAAATTAATAAATTTTTATATAAATTTATAAATTTTTATTTAATTTTTACAAAGTTTTGCAAAAAAAACTGAATATTTTCGATATGCAAGATTTGACATTGACTATGTTCGGATAGAGAACCTCAAGATCAGAAAATAAATTTGGTCGATATGTTATCGATATCTCGTATAGTTATCGGAAGATAAAGTTTAAAAAAGTTGACTTTTGTTCGTTTCAATGGACTCTCGAAATCGAAAATTCGAAGAAATTATCGATAATTGTCTTAGTAATCGATAACTTCCATAGTTACAGATTGTGGAAATTCGATAAAACTTATGTTTATTTCTTTATTTATTTATTATTAATTACAATACAAAGTTAATTTATATTCTAATTTTGGGACCAGGGATTGAGCCGGGGTGACTAAGACCATTGTAGCTAGTTATTGCAGCGACAGACCAGTGGGGATCGAACCCACAACCCCCCGCTGCTGGCCGAGCACGCTACCAACTCGACTACCGGGGCGCTCTTATGTTTATTTTTATTCAAAGCAAAATTATTTTTAATTAATTTTTGAAGTTTAAATTATTTTTTAAAAAGTTGCAAATTAAAAAAAACCTGCACGATTTTATTACAAAATGTTCATCGAACATCTTCATATCGATTTTAATTGTTTTTTTTTTGCTTAGGCATATTCCGCTTTTATGGGTAAACCACAATATTGTGAAGAAGTCTATTTATGAGTTCTCCTTAAAAGGTTTTGAGATATTTTTAGTTTCGTTAATTCGAAAGTTATTGAAAATTTTTATCAGATTTGAGCTAATGAGCTAAAAATAATAAAAAATAGTTTTTTTTTAATTATGAATTTCGATAACTATATTTTTTTTAATTTTGAACTAATTTTACAAACTTTAACGTCCATTACCTTTATTTTTTTGCATATTTTTGAGTTTTCTATAAAAGTAATTTTTTTCAAGATATTTTTGGTTTCGATAACTCGAAAGTTATCGAAATTTTTTATCAGAATTTTTCCTTTTTTCCTTAAAATGGGCTAAACAAAAAATAGTTTTTTTTTAATTTTCAGTTTCGATAATTAAGATAGTTATCGAATTTTTATTTTTATTTTTCACTTTTTTTAACTTTGAAGTCATTTTCTAAAACTTTCTCCAAACTTTACTTTTTCTGCATATTTTTGAGTTTTCTGTGAAAGTCGGTTTTTTTTAGATATTTTTGGTATCGATAACTCCAAAGTTATTAAGTTAATTTTTGATGTTTTCATTTTTAGTTTTTTCATTCAAATAAGCTAAAAATAATAAAAAGTAAAAAATCAACATTTCTAGTTTTCAATTTTAATAACTAAGATAGTTATCGAAATATTTTATTTTTTAAGTTTTTTAATTTTTAACAAAATTTACCAAAATATTAAATTTTTTCGATTTTTTTCAATTTCGATAACTAAGATAGTTATTTTTTTATTTATTCCATTTTTATAAATTATGAATTAATTTAAAAAAAAATAAATTTTTCGATTTTTCCAAACTTTATCGATAACAATTGTTCGCCATCAATTTTTTTCTTATTTTGAGTTTCCAAAAATTTCCAAAAATATAGTCAGACCTTGAGGCCTCGGATACCATATTCTTACCGATTTTTCTGATTCGCGATAGAATTGAAGAAATACCGGTATTTTTCTAAAAAATTAAATTTTTCTAAAAAATTAAATTTTTCTAAAAAATTAAATTTTTCTTAAAAATTAAATTTTTCTTAAAAATTAAATTTTTCTAAAATATAAAATTTTTCTAAAAAATTAAATTTTTCTGATTTATTTTCCCCGTTTTAGAAATTGTGGATTTTTTATTTTTCATTTGCTAGAATAGACAGCTACATTCTGTCAAATTTTAACTGAATTATATTTTATGTGGATCGAATTGTTGAATCTGTCTCCATTTTTTTCTTTAATACATCAATTTCGTTCATATTCCATGGAGGGTATAGAAATGTTACTACTTTGTGCCAAAAAGTATTTAATTGTTTACTAGCTTTTATGTAAATGATTTCATGGAATTTAAACTCATATTCTCTTAATAAAGTGACAATCCTAATATCAGAGGGAAAAAACTCGCCTATTATTATGAAATGTAAATAATGATATACGAGTAACCTTCAAATTAGATACTCACACCACACACTAACATACACGGACACCCACAACCCGCTTCAGAGTCAAAGAGAAACAAATATTTTTAAAGAAAAAAAAAGGTGTGAAACTTCTGGTGAGCAATGAGTGTTCAAGAATAAGGTGGCAGGGAATTAAATTTGTTCGTTCGTTACATTAAAATCAATTATTATTATTTAATTTATGTGTTCAAAAAATAATTATAACCAATAACAATAAGCGCATGGATGCGATGAAAATGAAAAGAGCAATTAAAAAAATGACATCATAGCTTCCATTATAATCTATATAATACCGGAATAAGTCTCTCCTATCGGTATGCCATTGGTGCACATTCTCGATTGACCGACTGACTTCATAAGAATGTGCTGCCGCAGACCGATTTGTTTACATCCATCCACTTCAATTTCTTATCTCTCTGTCTTTGTTTAAAAAGTGCCGCGAACTTTCTGTTTTGTCTTGTGCAAAATGAAAAAAATATATATAAATCTATAAACAACTTCTTAATCATGCCCACTCCAGTGATGTTTTTTACATTTGTTGGTTTAAAGTCCACTTTACACTATCTTAACTATTCCGTAGATTTGTGTGGATTACAGTGCATATCGGTAGCAATAAACAAAATAAACTCAGGCTAGTAATAACAGATGATTAAATAGGTATTAATATAGGATAAGTTAGGTTAGCACTAACTTGAGCTTATTTTTTTACCGCCGCACAGTGGAATATTTTCATACAAACTGCGACAAAAAGTAGAATGAATTGTGCTAGGACATTGAATTCGCTCACATCCCTTATATTGTCAAATTAGATCAAAAACTTGATGTTTAAATATTTTAACCCAAATCATTACCAGTGATTTTTTTGAGTCCACAATTAAATGAAAATTGAAATTAAATTAAATGAAATTATGCAAATTTTTATTTTTTACGATTTCGAAAGATAAAACGCTTTGTTTCAATCTAATAAATAAGTAAGGCTTAATATATTAGCTTAACAATTGTCAAAAGCTCGTGGGATTATGACTTATCGTTAATTAATAAATCATTACAAATATACTGCCAAGTCATTCCTATAAACTATTGAACGATTGGAACATGAATATTTTGTGAACAGGTTCCAACCAGTATGGTGGCCCTGTTGGTATCCCCTAGACGGAGTCTAGAGGAGACAATTTATAAAAAAACACAAATATGGATTTTAATATTTTATTTCAGCACGTATTGCTGCTTCGTACGAAGTACACAACTTTGACAAACATAAAAACAAAACATAAATCAAACAATAACGCCATCTACATGTGGATGTCACAGTATGTCACGTGCATCAGGTGACGTCGATCATATCGAGCCATAACCGCCGAAAAAATGTATCCCACAAACTCGAAATTTTACTGGGGAAGGTTTTTTTAAATAAAATCAGTTTGAATAAAGCTATTGTTTTAAAATTTATAATGTAAACATTATAAACAAAACATGAAATTTTGACAGATCATGCAAATGATGTTGAAATATCGATTTCGATAAGAAAACAAAAATCGATTATATTGTGGGATACATTATTTTGGCGGTAATGGCTCGATATGGTCGATTTTCCACATGCCAGCATCAGCTGATGTCGATCATATATCACATATTTTTATGCCCTCCACCTTAGGATGGGGTTATATTCATTTTGTCATTCCGTTTGCAACACCCCTTCATCGGACTTTATATATTCTTGGTCGTGGTAAAATTCTAAGACGATCTAGCCATGTCTGTCTCTCTGTTCAAAGCACGCTAGCTTCCGAACGAAATGAGCTAGGAGGTTCAAATTTCCCCTAAAGGTGTCTAATTGTTGCAGATCGCTTGGGATTGAAAGTGAGCGAAATCGGCCCAGAGGTAAAATTTCTTCCCTAACAAGGACTGAGATATAGGTTATTTGAGATATTTTTATACCCTACACCACTTCGTGGTCTAGTTAGTTTCGCGCCAAATGTTTGTAACACCAAGAAATAATCGAGCTAGACCCACCTTTAAGTATACCGATCGGCTTAGAATCACCAGCTGAGTCGATTTAACGATGTCTGTCGCTCCCGATTTGACATTTTCCGCTCTAGAAACGACATATTGTACCCGATTTTCTTTAAATTTGGCAGAACATTTTATAATCCAACTAGAAACATGTATGCAAAAATTGGGTAAGATCGGTTCAGATTTAGATATAGCCCCCATACAAATGTCGCTCCCGATTTCACTTTTTCCGCTTTAGAAACCACATATTGTACCCGATTTTCTTTAAAATTGGCACAACATTTTATAATCGAACTAAAAACACCTATGCTGAAAGTGGGTATGATCGGTTCAGATTTAGATATAGCCCCCATACAAATGTCGCTCCCGATTTCACTTTTTCCGCTTTAGAAACCACATATTGTACCCGATTTTCTTTAAAATTGGCACAACATCTTATAATCCAACTAAAAACCTATGGTGAAAGTGGGTAATATCGGTTCAGATTTAGATATAGCCCTCATACAAATGTTGCTCCCGAATGTTTAACCGATTTTGGCCAAACTTTACATATTATATTTCACCAATAAACATACATGGTGAAAACGGGTCACATCGTTCCAGGTTTCAATATACCCCCATACAAATGTCCTTTCCGATTTAACATTTTTTGTCAAACACATACATTTACAGAATGCAAAAATCCTTCCCGATTTCACTTTTTTACCGAATTGAATTGAGAATTGTTTGGGTGATGCCCATATGTCCATACTTTGGTATAACGTTGGTATACTACTGTATATTTGTATTTGTCTGTCGGACAATTGGATCAATTACCATATTATTTACCATATTCGTTAAATTTGACTAACGATGAATTTATAGCATATAAATTATATGAATATAATTTATATAATTTGTATGAACTACATAAAATTGCTCCCATGAAATACCTGGGTTTAGTAATCAAAGCGAGGTACATACTCAGGGAGTGGTGTAGGGTATTATATAGTCGGCCCCGCCCGACTTTAGCCTTTCCTTACTTGTTTTAAATTTCTGCTTTATAAGCATTTGGCATTTGTTGCGTGTAGCGTGAAACCGCGATTCAGTAAATAAAATATTTAGCGGTTGAAATGGGACAAAAAGGGATAAAAATTGTACCAATGATACAACAAATTCGAAATTCGTACTTTTAACGCATACACTTGGAAAAGAGGGATAAAAATGGTACCACGCAAACCGCTGAAGTTAAAATAATGAAATTCGGCGTATACATTTATCGATTCGGTAAATAAAAGATTTAGCGGGTGAAATGGGACAAAAATGGATATAATTAATTGTGTAGATACGTAAAATGGAGAAATTTTTCGAAATTCGTACTTTTAAGGGATACACTTGGAAAAGAGTGATAAAAATGGTACCAACCAAACCCCTGTAGTTGAAGTAATGAATTTCAGCGTATACATTTTTCTGACTGTGTAGGCGCAAAACATAAAAGAATTAATCGAAATTTGCACTTTTAGGCGGAAAGTCGGCCCAAAGGGGATAAAAATGGTACCAACCAAACGGCTGCAGTTAGAATAGTGAAATTCGTTGTGTACATTGCCTTGACATGGGAAATAAAGATATATTTCGATAATCGTACTTTTGGATCAAAATGGGATAGAATTGGTACCAAACAAGCGGCAAATAAGAGTTTTTCTCCGAATTCGTTGTCAAAATGAAAAAGAATATAACTAATACCAAGCAAACGGTTGTAGCTAGAATAATAAAATTATGTGCGTAATGGATCTTCAAAATTACTACCTTTCCCATCAAAATGGTACATACATTTGGAATGTAGTTGAAATCAGGAAATTGTAAATGGGGGAAATCTGACCTGAAAGAAAATGCTTCTTTTTTGATTTTCGAAGATTGCTGCCCAAATTTTACTTTTTGTAGTATTATATTTATATATAGTAGAGGACTTTGATAATAAGGAATCTACAGAATTTAATTAAAAAAGCTCTTAAGTGTGCCCTATCATTTGATATATTAAGCAAATATTGTAATTTGCAAAAAATATCACAATTTTCCTAATATAGAACTGCACTACTAAATAAAGTCGGCAGTCTCTATTCTGCCGGTAATACTCTTGTGAATGCACTCCGTGCGAAGGGTATATAAGATTAGGCCCGGCCGGAAAATCTTTTGTTGGTGGTCTCAAAGTACAAAATTTACATATGCCCGAAAAAATATTGCCCCTAAAGGTATGCTGTATATTAAATACTTATTCTCAGCCTATGATTACGGCATTAGAAAGTACGAATTTGGAAAAATTCGTCTATTTTCCGAGTCTACGCAGTCAGAGGAATGTATACTCCGAATTTCATGATTATGGGGCCTCGGATACCGTCTACAGAATTTATTTGAACAGAATTTATTTAAAAATGCTCTTAAGTGTACTCTATCATTTGATATATTAAACAAATATCGTAATTTACAAAAAATATCAAAATTTTCCTAATATAGTACTGCACTTCTAAGTAAAATCGGCAGTCTCTAATCTGCCAGTAATACTCTTGTGAATGCAATCCGTGGCGAAGGGTATATAAGATAAGGTCCGCCCGCCTTTTACTTGTTAGGTTTAAAAAACATTTAATATTGAAATCTTTTGTTGTTGGTCTCAAAGTACAAAATTTACATATGCGCGAAAAAAAAGGTATGCTGTATTTTAAATACTTATTTTCAGCCTATGATCACGGTATTAGTGCCAAATTAAAGAAGATAATATCTATTAAAAATACTTCAAACATCATGAATCTATATGTATTAGTTCAGCATTAAAAACTATTTCAAATTTACGCCATAGTTTTTCTAGTTTATTCATATTTTGCTTTTTAAGAGGCAAAACTTGAAGTGATTGTTAATGCTAAACTAATGCAGACAATTTAAAGTATTTTTAGCTTATATTCTCTTCTTTAATTTCAAACTTATACAGGTATCATAGGGTTAGAATAAGTATTAAAAAAATTGAAAAATTTTATCATTAGGAACTTTGTAGTCATTTTAAAGGGGCCACATGATGAGGAAATGAAAAACTGAAAACGCCAATTAACTCCATTTCACCTATAATTTCAGACGTCCGTTTCACCTATAGTATCATCTGGTTTAAGAATTTTCTTTTTACAATGATTAACAGAGGGGCCAGTATATCATTATTTACAAATGTCAAGGCATCGGTCGGCCTCGCGTTTATAGTTTTATACTGAAGAAACACACCTTCAAACACTGTTTGAAAAGGAAAACCGAAAAAATCTTACTTTTGAACTAAATGTATCCCAGGCTCCCTATAAAAACGGTGAGCCTTTCTAAACGTGTATTTTATTTTTCAAAGGCTTTCAAAGAAAAAAACACTATGTTGGTCCAAAATCATAATCTAAAAAGTATTTTTTATTTTTTTAAATATTTACTACAAACAAACTTTATTTGGCACAAGCACATAATAAAGCTATGAAACCACAATTTCAAATAAAAACAAGTAAAAACGGCGTTAAGTACAAATTTTGAGAATCCATTATCAGACGAACAAAGTGCAAAATAACCTAACTTTATGATTCAACCAATTTTTGCTGTAAAAGAAAAATTACGAATTTGGAAAAAAACTTGTTATTTTGCGTGTCTATGCAGTCAGAGGAATGTATACACCGAATTCCATGATTCCTGCTGCGCCCATTTGGGCGTTTGTACGCAATTAGAATTTCATCATTCTAGCTGTAGTCGGTTAGTTGGTACTATTTTTATCCCTCTGTACCATTGTATCCCTTGAAAGTACGAATTACGAAAAAACCGTTTATTTTCCGTGTCTACGCAGTCAGAGGAATTGTATCCCCTTTTTCCATTTTAACCCCAAAAAGTACGAATTTCGAAAAATCCGTTTATTTTCCGTGTCTACACAGTCAGAGGAATGTATACTCCGAATTTCATGACTCTATCTGCGATCATTTGGTTGGTACTATTTTTATCCCCTTTTTCTATTTTGACCCCAAAAAGTACGAATTTCGAAAAATCAGTTTATTTTCCGTGTCTACACAGTCAGAGGAATGTATATTCCGAATTTCATGATTCTAGTTGCGGTCATTTGATTGGTACTATTTTTGTCCCCTTTTTTCATTTTAAACCCAAAAAGTACGAATTTTGAAAAATCCGTGTATTTTACTTGTCTATGCAATCAGAGGAATGTATACACCGAATTTCATTATTCTACGTACAGCCGTTTGGTAGGTACCATTTTTATCCCTCTATTCCCATTTTACCCCTTAAAAGTACAAATTTGGAAAAAATACTTTTATATTATGTATCTACTCAATTAGAGGAATGTACACATCATGTTTCTAGCTGTTGTCGTTTAATATGTAACATTTTTATCCCTTTTTTGCCCCATTTCACCCCCTACAAATAAGAATCAAATATTGGGCACGTTTTTGCTATAAGGGGAATGCGCATACCAAATATCAAGCAAATATAAACAGACATATTTAAAAAACATGCTTAAAAACGCTAAAATATTAGGGATTATTATGGGTATTTTTAGTCCTTGTGAGGGAAAACAATTTCCCTTTGGGCCGATTTCGCCTCGTTTCAATCCCAACCGATCTACGACTATAAGACGCGTTTATGGAAAATTTGAACGTTCTAGCTCCTTTCGTTTAGATGCTAGCGTGCTTTCAACAGACGGACGGACGGACGGACGGACATGGCTAGATCGTCTTAGAATTTTATGACGACCAAGAATATATACTTTATATGGTCTCAGGTCGATATTTCAAGGTGTTACAAACGGAATGACAAAGTTAGTATACCCCCATCCTGGAGGTGGAGGGTATAAATATTGAATGAAAACTTTCTTAAAATGCGAAATTAAGTTTTTTTCAATTTTCAAAATCTGAAAAAGGTAAAAATCTAAAAAAATATGTAAAAACCATAAAAACAAAAAAGTAAAAAATTTTACTTTTCATTAAAATCGAAAAATACGAAAAGTAGTTAACTTTGAGCTAATTTCTAAAACATATCCGATTGACAAATTTTCAATGTTATTATCTCAAAATAATCCTTGGGTCCTTGTATAATTTCAGTTACAGAACTCCAAAATGTTTAGTAAAACAAAATTTATTGAATTTTGTTCAAAAAAAAACAAAAACAAAATTTTTTACTTTCCATAAAATCGAAAACTACGAAATAACTAATACTTTGGGCTAATATCTAAGATATATCCGTTTACCCAATTTTCAATGTTAATATCTTAAATAATGTTCAAAAAAACATAAAAACAAAAAAAAATCACTTTTCAATAAAATCGAAAAATACGAAATGTCTTCAACTTTGGGCTAATTTCTAAAACATATCCGATTGCCAAATTTTCAATGTTATTATCTCAAAATAATCCGTGGTCCTTGTATAATTTCAGTTACAGAACTACAACAAAATTTATTGAATTTTGTACAAAAAATAAAAATTTTACTTTCCATTAAAATCGAAAAATACGAAATAACTAATACTTTGGGCTAATTTCTAAGATATATCCTATTGCCCAATTTTCTTAAATAATGTTCAAAAAACATAAAAACAAAAAAGAAAAATTTTACTTTTCATTAAATTCGAAAAATACGAAAAGTAGTTAACTTTGGGCTAATTTCTAAAACATATCCGATTGCCAAATTTTCAATATTATTATCTCAAAATTATCCTTGGGTCTTTGTATAATCTCCAAAATTTTTACTAAAACAAAATTGATTGAATTTTGTTAAAACAAAAAAAAAATAAAAATTTTACTTTCCATTAAAATCGAAAAATACGAAATAACTAATACTTTGGGCTAATTTCTAAGATATATCCGATTACCCAATTTTCAATGTTAATATCTCAAATAATGTTCAAAAAAACAAAAAAAAAATACTTTTCAATAAACTCGAAAAAAACTAAAAGTATTCAACTTTGGGCGATAACCATGTTTTTTCTAGAACAAAAGTTATTGAATTTTGGCCTATGGATTATGATTCTGAACCACTGTGCATCGTATGGCTGGAAGTATATGCTCACCTCGAATAACTTGCCGGCTTAAAATTCATTTTTTATTACATTTATTTCACCCCTAATTTGATGTTGGTGATGAATGATGCCAAACCACTCGATGGTGGGATAGTGTAAAGTGGACTTTACAAGTATTTGATTACATGAAAATACGCAATCATCGGGTATTGATTTTGCCACTACGATTACAACTACGAGTGTCATCGTCTTCTCACTTTCGCTTTGTTTTGTTGTTGTTGTTTTGTTCTCGGTGTAAATTACTCCTGTCGGCTGATTCTTGTTGTCTTTGGCTTTGTTTATTTGTTGTTCTATTTACTTGGGGCAAATAAAAAAGAAATCCAGTGGCGGCTGAGGGAGGGCTGCCTTTACACATTTTAAAGCAGATTTACGAGTTACCTGTAGTTTGTTTACTAAATAGTTTGTTTTTGTTTTCCGTTTAAATGCGGTTACACTGATTTTATTCAAAGTCAAAATACAAAACAAATTATTGTCATAGGAAAACAAATAAACAAAATTGTTAAAACGTGTCATGATGCATGATACGGCATCGGAACAAGTAGGATGGAGTTGTGAGTCATTTCCGTTGTTGATGTTTTTCAATGGTGCTTTTTTCTGCTATATTTAAAACAAAAGCCGGTACGATCACGTTATAAATTCATATCACATAAATATTTTTCACGAGCATTTATAATGTGACCTGCATTAGTTAGTAAAGCAAAGACTCTGTTCTGAAAGTGTTCCGATGCCGGGAATAGTTCGCATCGAAATACACACAAAGTTCGCATCAATCAGTATCCACCAGAAGCAGGTCATCGATCACTCTTGACGTGGAGTGATCGATGATATTGACTGATGATGAATCAAATAAACTCCACAGCTTAATTTTACTGGTATTTATTAACGTATTTGGGGGAGCCTATAAAACAGTTGAGTTGTCTATTCAGATATGATCGATCAAAATCACAGCAATAAAAAAGTGCGAATATGATATATATCTATATATAAAAGAGTTGCGTTACTGACTGACTGACTGCACTTTTAAGGGAGGAAAACGACAAAAAGGGATAAAAATGGTACAAATTTAATTAATGCAGCTATATTCGTGAAATTTGGTATTTACATTTCTCTGACATCGTAGACTTGCAACATAAATGGATTTTTTGAAATTGGTACTTTACAGGGACGAACGGGACAAAAAGGGATAAAAATGGTACCAACTAAAGTATTACGGCTAGAATCGTGAAATTTGGTTTGTAAATTCCTCAGACAACGTACAAGCGCAGTAAAATTGGATCTTTCGAAATTTGTACTGATAAGAGGTGAGGGGGACAAAAGGGATAAAAATGGTACCAACTAAATTATTACAGCTAGAGTCGTGAAATTTGGATTGTAAATTCCTCAGACAATGTAGAAGCGCAGTAAAATTGAATTTTTCGAAATTTTTACGTTTAAGTTGTGCGTGGGGCAAAAAGGGATAAAAATGGTACCAATTTAAGTAGTACAGCTATAGTCGTGAAATATGGTGTGTGAATTCCTCTGACAACGTAGAAACGCATTCTAAAAAGCTTTTTCCTTAATTTGTACCTATAAGGGGTGAGCGGGACAAAAAGGGATAAAAATGGTACCAACTAAAGTACAGGGTGATTTTTTAAGAGCTTGATAACTTTTTTTTTAAAAAAAACGCATAAAATTTGCAAAATCTCATCGGTTCTTTATTTGAAACGTTAGATTGGTCCATGACATTTACTTTTTGAAGATAATTTCATTTAAATGTTGACCGCGGCTGCGTCTTAGGTGGTCCATCCGCTTAGTCCAATTTTGGCATTTCCACGTTTTTGAGTAACAGAGACCCAATTGGTGCGAACGGCGACGAATCGAAAATTGGTGGTCATCATTAACACTGGCCGATACAGCTGCGATATTTTCTTCAGTTCGCACTCTACGTAAGCGTGTTGGTGGTTTAATGTCCAACAATGTAAATTTGGTGCGAAATTTAGTCACAATAGCCCGAATAGCCGCTTCAGTGGGTCGATTAAACTGACCATAAAATGGAAGCGCGCAATGAACTTTCTTAACAGAGCACGCATTTTGATAATAAAATTCAATAATTTGCAAGCGTTGTTCGTTTGTAAGACGATTCATGATGAAATGTCAAAGCATACTGAGCATCTTTCTCTTTGACACCATGTCTGAAATCCCACGTGATCTGTCAAATACTAATGCATGAAAATCCTAACCTCAAAAAAATCACTCTTTATTACAGCTAGAATCGTGAAATTTGGTTTGTAAATTCCCCAGACAACGTAGAAGCGCAGTAAATTTGAATTGAATTTTTTTTGAAATTTTTACGTTCAAGGGGTGCGCGGGCATTTATTGCCATATCCTCCACCTCCAGGATGGGGGTATACTAACTTTGTCATTCCGTTTGTAACACCTTGAAATATCGACCTGCGAACCTACAAAGTATATATTCTTGATCGTGATAAAATTCTAAGACGATCTAGCCGTCCGTCCGTCTGTTTAAAGCACGCTAGCATCTAAACGAAAGGAGCTAGGACGTCCAAATTTTCCATAAATGCGTCGTAGATCGGTTGGGATTAAAACTGGGCGGAATTGGCCCAAAGAGAAAATTTTTTCCCTCACAAGGACTAAAAATACCCATAATAACCCCTAATATTTTGGAGTATTTAAGCAATATTTTTTCAATATGTATGCTTGTACTTACTTGACTATAACAAAGATGTACATCATAAAGTGATTTTATTCGTAGGGGGTGAAATGGGGCAAAGGGGATAAAAATAATACCTATCAAACGACAAGAGACAGAAACACGAAATTCGGTGTTTACATTCCTCTAATTGAGTAGATACATAATATAAAATAATTTTTTTCTAAATTCGTACTTTTAAGGGGTAAAATGGAAATAGAGGGATAAAAATGGTACCAAGCTAACGGTTGCACCTAGAATAATGAAATTCGGTGTATAAAGTCTTCTGGTTGTGTAGACACTTAAAATAAACGATTTTTTCGAAATTCGTACTTTTTGGGGTTAAAATGGAAAGAGGGGATAAAAATAGTACCAACCAGCTAGAGTCATGAAATTCGGAGTATACATTCCTCTGGCTGCATAGACATGGATAATAAAATAATAAAAGATTTTTTTCCGAAATTTGTACTCTCAAGGGATAGTACCAACTGAACGACTACAGATAGAATGATGAAATTCTGTGTGTACATCCCTCTAATTGCGTAGACACGTAAAATAAAGAGATTCTAGAAAGTCTTACTCTTAAGGGGGTAAAAATAAGAGGATAAAAATGGTACCAACCAAATGGCCGCAGCTAGAATCATGGAATTCGATATATACATTCCTCTGACTGCATAGACATGCAAAATAACAAGATTTTTCAAAATTCGTACTTTTACGGAAAAAAATGGTTGAATCATGAAGTTAGGTTATTTTGCACTTTTGGAATTAAAATAGAGTCGAAATACAGCCAACTGTAGCACCCACTATCTACCAATATTTATGGTATTTAAGTTTTTAGAAAATATAAATATAAAAATATTTATTTTTTGAATTCACTATTATTTCGATATGTAAACATATTAGTTGTCTTGTCTTACAAACGTTGTTTTGAAATAATAAAAATATTATATTTATTTATATAGGGTCCGCAAAATAACTTTTTTTTTTTTTGCTAAAATGCTATAAAAAACTACTGAATATTTTCTCAAATTTCTTTTTTATTTGAAAGTACAATCCTTCCGGTTAATAATGGAAAATAACTTCATTCAAATGGCTGCTGAGGGCACCCCACAAACAATAGTCCAACGGTTGAATAGTTGAAAAAAAAACGTTAGATGGCGGACTAGGGTCCGCCATCTAATATAATTATAATTATTTTTTCAATATTTGTATTTGTTTTGGTTTGGTTATAATGAAAAAAATATATTTTCCTGTAATAAAGTGGAATGCAATCCATAGTGGAGGGTATATAAAGTTCGGACCGGCCGAACTTAACGCCGTCTTTACTTGTTTAGGTTTAAAGTGATTATAAAAACATTTTCAAATATCAAATTGCAAATGATTTTGACTACTCATATGGATGTTCTATCCGTTTTATTGTAACCAAAGTTTATGCCACTTTGTGTGGAAGATACCAGAGGGAGTGTGGCAATATCGCCCATATTCCATGCGATTGTAACTTCTATAAAGGTATTGTCAAATATCAATTTTTGCAGTATTCCGATAATCTGTATAGAAGTTAATATTGCTTACTTTTGGGGGATTTGTGTGTGAGGTACGGAAAGGGGCACGGAAAAACTCACCCTATTTAGTACACTTAAAGTGATTATAAAAACATTATCAAATACCAAAATATAGCTGATTCCGAATATCCGTGTGGTCGTTACATTAGTTTTAAATTAACGTAGCAATTTGGTTCATTTGTGTGGGAGTCAGCGTCGCAATTTCGGCCATCTCCGAAATTAAAAATTTGGGAATAATTTTACGAAGACAATTTTTTTAAATTCCCTTACTTCTACCTAACGGTCACAAAAGCCTTGTTTTCTTCTATTACAAACTTTATCAATATATTCTTTTATATAATTTGTAATAGGACTTTTCGCGCTATTTATTAAAAAATATATATAATTTTTGTTTTTAGTTTTTTCGTTTGTATTTTTTTGGTCTGTAATCAATATTTGATTTGAACTGGGATATTGTCCTGGCTCAAGACCATTTTGCATCTATATTTAATAGAATGCAAATTTATTTACAAATGGCATGGTGACATTTATTACTTGGCTGCAGACTACCACGATCATGATTTCGACCATGTCAAAAATCTTTTCAAGTTGCTTCGCAGCGACTTTTCAACATCAAACCCGGCCTCTATAAGGAGATGATTCTCACAAACGAACGAGAAGCACAACTCACTTGCCGAATTTGCGTTTAAAAAATCGCACCAAGTAATAAAGTACACATGCCATCTTACAAGCATCTCATTGAGTTGCATATGTAAGTATGTGTATATGCAGGTATAGTTACCCAGCAATACTTCTATAATATATAATTTTTAAATTCTTTTGCGTTTGCCAAGATTATCATAACTTCTACATTTATCCATATAAAACATTTTTTTGTGTGTTAGAATATTAGCTATTAACAAATTAAACAAAATACTTATTTCCGACTTTTTTTTATTTCCCAAAATTGTTGTGGCTGTTCTTAAACCACTGTTTCTATGTGAATGTGTAGGTTGGGCCATTTTAAACATTAAATTAAAATCGGCTATAAAAAATTTCTATTTTTGTTGGAAAGGTCGAACTTTGACATTTAAAATTGGAACACAATATCATTCATATGACTACCCCGATTGGCTCGGCAGTACCACATCCGATCCACCAAATTTTTCAGTACAACCCAAAATCCACACCAAGCAGTGACTCGTTGTGAATACATTGGCTTCCATATGCGGCAATTTTGCGTATTGACATAGCCAGATGAAAATGAGCTTCAGGAAGGCTGAACTAAAAACCGATCTTTTCTCGAAAAATGTCCATGTAAATTTCTACAGTTTGCGTTGAAGATGGAAGTTGGTTTTTAATATTTTCCAATTTCGTTCGAACATGTAGCGTTCCAAGTCTTAAACATAAACCTGAAAATAAAAATAAATGTTTATCTACATTTCAAAGTCAAAGTAATCGGTAGTTCAAAATTAAATAAAAATTTTAAATGACAAACCCTATATCTAGGACGAACATTTTAATTTTAGTAATTTTTATTTTTTTTTAATTACCCATAACTTTTTTGTGTTGACTTTATAAATCAACATGTCTCAATGCACACAAAAAATATTGGACACAATTTCTTTTCTTTTTTTGTTGCATAGTGTCATCATTTTCCCTGTGATAACAGGAATGGTGGTGGAAATACAAGTAAGAACAATTCACTGTTTTCCTTGACCATCCTTATTTAGGAGAAAATTTGTTGAAATTATACGTTGGAAAATGTTACAGTGCCGGCTGTTTATCACAAAAATTAGTGGTGTTTATTTCCATTAATTCGAAAGAAACAATCAATCAATCGAATTAAATGCATTTTCTAAAAATAAACCCGCATAAGTCAACAGACAGCACTCGTACCCGTCGTATGTAACCATGTCAATAAAACAAATAATAACAAGTAAGAAGGCGTTAAGTTCGGCCGGGCCGAATCTTATATACCCTCCACCACGGAGTGCATTCCACAGTATAACCAGCAGATTAAAGGAAGTCGACTTTACATAGAAGCACAGTACCATATTACAAAAAGTGTGATATTTTTATGCACATTACTATATTTGTTTACTATTTCAAACTATAATGCGCACTATTTGAAATCGACTACTATATATAAATAAAATGCTGAAATTGTGAAAGTGAACATGCCTAAATATTAGGCGATTGTCAGTCGCTATTAGAAAGAAGCATTTTCAGTAACAGACAAAGTGATAAGAAAAGTATAAATTTTAAAGATATCCCCATTCGCCCCATACGTATTTCGAAAAATCCCTCTATTTTACGTGTCTATGCAATTAAAGGGATGTACACACAGAATTTTATGATTCTAGCTGTTGTCGTATCATTGGTACCATATTTTATCCCTTTTTGTCCCATTTATTTTCTTTGTGGTGCTTCCAAGCTACAAGAGGAAATAAACTGTATGAAAATAAGAAATTTAATTAATAAGCCAAGGCTACCAATATTTGTATTATATATATATGTAATGGATATAATACTTCAATTCATAAAGTAAATTTTCAGCTACAGTCGTTTGGTTGGTTGTATTTCCATCCTATTTTAATTTCAAAAGTATAATTTTTTTAAACTTCATGATTCTACCATTTTTGTCGTAAAAACAACAAAATAAAGTACGAATTTGGAAGAAATAATATTTTACGTGGCTATGCTATGTATACACCGAATTCCGTGATTCTATCAGCGGCCATTTTGTTGGTACCATTTTTATCCCCTTTTTCCAATTTTCCCCCTCAAGAGTACGACTATCCTAAATCACTTTATTTTACGTATCTACACAATTAGAGGGATGTACACACTGAATTTCATCATTCCAGCAACAAAATAAAGTACGAATTTGGAAGAAATAATATTTTACGTGGCTATGCTATGTATACACCGAATTCCGTGATTCTATCAGCGGCCATTTTGTTGGTACCATTTTTATCCCCTTTTTCCAATTTTCCCCCTCAAGAGTACGACTATCTAAAATCACTTTATTTTACGTATCTACACAATTAGAGGGATGTACACACTGAATTTCATCATTCCAGCTGTATTCGTTTAGTTGGTACTATTTTTATCCCCTGTAGCCATTGTATCCCTTGAAAGTACGAATTTTGGAAAAAAAAACGTTTTATTTTTCGGTCTACGCAGTCAGAAGAATGTATATTCCGAATTTCATGATTTCAGCTGCTGTCATTTGGTAGGTACTATTTTTATCCCCTTTTTTCCATTTGAACCCCAAAAAGTACGAATTTTATAAAGTTCTTTTATTTTACGTGTCTACGCAATCAGAGGAATGTATATATCGAATTTCATTATTCTGGGTGCAGCCGTTAAGTTGGTACTATTTTTATCCCTCTATCCCCATTTAATCCCTTAAAAGTACGAATTTAGAAAAAATACTTTTATATTATGTATTTACTCTATTAGAGGAATGTACACACCAAATTTCGTTTTTCTATCTGTTGTCGTTTGATAGGTACTATTTTTATCCCTTTTTCGTCCCATTTCGCACCCTACAAATAAAAATCACTCTATGGTGCCCTTTTATGCTATAAAGGGAATGCGAATTGCAAATATCATGTAAATACAAGCTATTATGTTCAAAAAACATGCTGAAATACTCTAAATATTAGGGTATTTTCAGTCCTTGTGAGGGAAAAAATTTTCCCTCTGGCCCGATTTCGCCCACTTTCAATCCCAACCGATCTGCAACCATAAGACACATTTAGGAAAAATTTGAACCTCCTAGCTCATTTCGTTCGGCCGCTATCGTGCTTTCAACAGACAGACAGACAGACAGACGGACAGACGGACAGACGGACAGACGGACAGACGGACAGACGGACAGACGGACAGACGGACATGGCTATATCGTCTTAGAATTTTACCACGACCCAGAATATATATACTTTATGGGGTCTCCGATGAATATTTTAAGGTGTTACAAACGGAATGACAAAGTGAATATACCCCCATCCTGGAGGTGGAGGGTATAAAAAGAACGCCATCAAGTAGACACCCCTTTCTGGAAACAGAAAAAAGCCACCACTCAACCGCGCAGACGAAACATATGACCCCGGCACCACCCCTTAAGGGAAACAACGCATATGGCCTGGCCGGCTAGTCATCATATGAGGCTTGACCGGCATGAAAAAGGCTAATGGCGGCCGTTTATGATAATTAGAAAGAGGAATGTTCAATTAAAAGCCGAGAGAGTTTAATGAACTTTGAAGAGAAGGTAGAGCCAGAAAAACGTCTTAAAATATATGTTTCCTTTGGAAGAAAATTGAAGAAAAGCTAAAAAATATGAAAAATGCATGACGACATTGATGACTGCTCGTCTCATTGATTTCAATAATGTCATTCATATTTTTATTGCTTGCGATTTGGCATGAAAAACTGCAACAAAGTGAATGATGAATGCCAGAATTCATGAGAACTCTCCTATTAAACCACTTGTTATTTTCGTTTTGTTATTTTTGCAAATATTCATTTTTTTGCAGTTGTTCTTCTCATGAAGGGGGGGGGGGCTTGGTCGTATGAGAAAATATATGTAATAAAGCAAATACAAATCCGCTCCCCATTTTACTAGAGTTGCAATTATGTCATTCTTCTATAGAAAATTAGAAAATTGTTGTACTATAGGGTGGGCCATTTAAAACTTTAAATTAGAATTGGCTATAAAAAACAGATTATTTTGTGATTTAATAATAGAACATAATATCATTCATATGACTACCACGACAGGTTCGGCAGTACCTCATCCGATCAACCCAATTTTTCAGTAGAGCCCAAAATCCGCACCAAACAGTGACTCGAGGTGGATGCATTGGGTTCTCTGAACCCCATATGCGGCAAATTTGCTTATTGACATAGCCACCTAGCTATGAAAGCTGAACTTCATGAAGGCTGAACTGAAGACCGATCTCTTCTCGAAAATTTTGCGTTAAAGACTCACTACTTTGGAAGTAAGTTTTTAATATTTCCCAAATTTTGTTCGAGATTATAGCGTCCCATTTTGTAAATGTCAAACATAAATCTGAAAATTATGAAAATGTCAAACATAAATCTGAAAATTATGAAAATGTCAAACATAAATCTGAAAATTATGAAAATGTCAAACATAAATCTGAAAATTATGAAAATGTCAAACATAAATCTGAAATTTATGAAAATGTCAAACATAAATCTGAAAATTATGAAAATGTCAAACATAAATCTGAAAATTATGAAAATGTCAAACATAAATCTGAAAATTATGAAAATGTCAAACATAAATCTGAAAATTATGAAAATGTCAAACATAAATCTGAAAATTATGAAAATGTCAAACATAAATCTGAAAATTATGAAAATGTCAAACATAAATCTGAAAATTATGAAAATGAAAATAAATATAAAAAATAAAAAAAATATAAAAAATATAAAAAATAAAAAAAAATATAAAAATATAAAAATATAAAAATATAAAAATATAAAAATATAAAAATATAAAAATATAAAAATATAAAAATATAAAAATATAAAAATATAAAAATATAAAAATATAAAAATATAAAAATATAAAAATATAAAAATATAAAAATATAAAAATATAAAAATATAAAAATATAAAAATATAAAAATATAAAATTATAAAAATATAAAAATATAAAAAATAAAAATATAAAAATATAAAAATATAAAAATATAAAAATATAAAAATATAAAAATATAAAAATATAAAAATATAAAAATATAAAAATATAAAAATATAAAAATATAAAAATATAAAAATATAAAAATATAAAAATATAAAAATATAAAAATATAAAAATATAAAAATATAAAAATATAAAAATATAAAAATATAAAAATATAAAAATATAAAAATATAAAAATATAAAAATATAAAAATATAAAAATATAAAAATATAAAAATATAAAAATATAAAAATATAAAAATATAAAAATATAAAAATATAAAAATATAAAAATATAAAAATATAAAAATATAAAAATATAAAAATATAAAAATATAAAAATATAAAAATATAAAAATATAAAAATATAAAAATATAAAAATATAAAAATATAAAAATATAAAAATATAAAAATATAAAAATATAAAAATATAAAAATATAAAAATATAAAAATATAAAAATATAAAAATATAAAAATATAAAAATATAAAAATATAAAAATATAAAAATATAAAAATATAAAAATATAAAAATATAAAAATATAAAAATATAAAAATATAAAAATATAAAAATATAAAAATATAAAAATATAAAAATATAAAAATATAAAAATATAAAAATATAAAAATATAAAAATATAAAAATATAAAAATATAAAAATATAAAAATATAAAAATATAAAAATATAAAAATATAAAAATATAAAAATATAAAAATATAAAAATATAAAAATATAAAAATATAAAAATATAAAAATATAAAAATATAAAAATATAAAAATATAAAAATATAAAAATATAAAAATATAAAAATATAAAAATATAAAAATATAAAAATATAAAAATATAAAAATATAAAAATATAAAAATATAAAAATATAAAAATATAAAAATATAAAAATATAAAAATATAAAAATATAAAAATATAAAAATATAAAAATATAAAAATATAAAAATATAAAAATATAAAAATATAAAAATATAAAAATATAAAAATATAAAAATATAAAAATATAAAAATATAAAAATATAAAAATATAAAAATATAAAAATATAAAAATATAAAAATATAAAAATATAAAAATATAAAAATATAAAAATATAAAAATATAAAAATATA
Source organism: Polietes domitor (assembly GCA_947397865.1). Classification (NCBI taxonomy): domain Eukaryota; kingdom Metazoa; phylum Arthropoda; class Insecta; order Diptera; family Muscidae; genus Polietes; species Polietes domitor. Next base: position 29,765,147 of record OX377619.1, on the reverse strand, counting down.
AAAATATAAAAATATAAAAATATAAAAATATAAAAATATAAAAATATAAAAATATAAAAATATAAAAATATAAAAATATAAAAATATAAAAATATAAAAATATAAAAATATAAAAATATAAAAATATAAAAATATAAAAATATAAAAATATAAAAATATAAAAATATAAAAATATAAAAATATAAAAATATAAAAATATAAAAATATAAAAATATAAAAATATAAAAATATAAAAATATAAAAATATAAAAATATAAAAATATAAAAATATAAAAATATAAAAATATAAAAATATAAAAATATAAAAATATAAAAATATAAAAATATAAAAATATAAAAATATAAAAATATAAAAATATAAAAATATAAAAATATAAAAATATAAAAATATAAAAATATAAAAATATAAAAATATAAAAATATAAAAATATAAAAATATAAAAATATAAAAATATAAAAATATAAAAATATAAAAATATAAAAATATAAAAATATAAAAATATAAAAATATAAAAATATAAAAATATAAAAATATAAAAATATAAAAATATAAAAATATAAAAATATAAAAATATAAAAATATAAAAATATAAAAATATAAAAATATAAAAATATAAAAATATAAAAATATAAAAATATAAAAATATAAAAATATAAAAATATAAAAATATAAAAATATAAAAATATAAAAATATAAAAATATAAAAATATAAAAATATAAAAATATAAAAATATAAAAATATAAAAATATAAAAATATAAAAATATAAAAATATAAAAATATAAAAATATAAAAATATAAAAATATAAAAATATAAAAATATAAAAATATAAAAATATAAAAATATAAAAATATAAAAATATAAAAATATAAAAATATAAAAATATAAAAATATAAAAATATAAAAATATAAAAATATAAAAATATAAAAATATAAAAATATAAAAATATAAAAATATAAAAATATAAAAATATAAAAATATAAAAATATAAAAATATAAAAATATAAAAATATAAAAATATAAAAATATAAAAATATAAAAATATAAAAATATAAAAATATAAAAATATAAAAATATAAAAATATAAAAATATAAAAATATAAAAATATAAAAATATAAAAATATAAAAATATAAAAATATAAAAATATAAAAATATAAAAATATAAAAATATAAAAATATAAAAATATAAAAATATAAAAATATAAAAATATAAAAATATAAAAATATAAAAATATAAAAATATAAAAATATAAAAATATAAAAATATAAAAATATAAAAATATAAAAATATAAAAATATAAAAATATAAAAATATAAAAATATAAAAATATATAAATATATAAATATATAAATATATAAATATAAAAATATAAAAATATAAAAATATAAAAATATAAAAATATAAAAATATAAAAATATAAAAATATAAAAATATAAAAATATAAAAATATAAAAATATAAAAATATAAAAATATAAAAATATAAAAATATAAAAATATAAAAATATAAAAATATAAAAATATAAAAATATAAAAATATAAAAATATAAAAATATAAAAATATAAAAATATAAAAATATAAAAATATAAAAATATAAAAATATAAAAATATAAAAATATAAAAATATAAAAATATAAAAATATAAAAATATAAAAATATAAAAATATAAAAATATAAAAATATAAAAATATAAAAATATAAAAATATAAAAATATAAAAATATAAAAATATAAAAATATAAAAATATAAAAATATAAAAATATAAAAATATAAAAATATAAAAATATAAAAATATAAAAATATAAAAATATAAAAATATAAAAATATAAAAATATAAAAATATAAAAATATAAAAATATAAAAATATAAAAATATAAAAATATAAAAATATAAAAATATAAAAATATAAAAATATAAAAATATAAAAATATAAAAATATAAAAATATAAAAATATAAAAATATAAAAATATAAAAATATAAAAATATAAAAATATAAAAATATAAAAATATAAAAATATAAAAATATAAAAATATAAAAATATAAAAATATAAAAATATAAAAATATAAAAATATAAAAATATAAAAATATAAAAATATAAAAATATAAAAATATAAAAATATAAAAATATAAAAATATAAAAATATAAAAATATAAAAATATAAAAATATAAAAATATAAAAATATAAAAATATAAAAATATAAAAATATAAAAATATAAAAATATAAAAATATAAAAATATAAAAATATAAAAATATAAAAATATAAAAATATAAAAATATAAAAATATAAAAATATAAAAATATAAAAATATAAAGAATATAAATAATATAAAAAATATAAAAATATAAATATATAAAAATAATAATAATGTTATACCACATTTTAAAGTCAACGTAATTGGTAGTTCAAATTTAAAATTTTTCTGCAGTTTGCCATTTACGACTTTTAACCTATTTTTTTTTTAATTTCATTTAATTTCGCCATTAAAAACATTAGTAAATGCATAAAAAAGCTGTGCGAGCGACCATTGTCGCAGTTTATTTTCTTTCATTACTTGATTCATTATCAAACATTCGCAGTGAGCGTATATAATTTTTTTATGTCCCAAAGCAAAAACAAATTGTGTCTCTATTTCAATAAAAAAGGGGCGCGCGTTGTCGCCAACCCACCCGTCCGCCTTTGTCGACATTGTACTTTGGTTTCTATTTGAACTTAGAGTTTTTTTGTCGTACAGTCTAAAAATAATAAAACGTCACATACACCCACTAGCTCGCTCGCTCGCTCGCTGGTCGGCGGCATGCCATGATACTGTCTGATTTGTATAACGAACCCGCGTCGTTGTTGTTGCCGTTGTCGCCGTCCATTCAACTATAGTTTTCTAACGTTTGTGATTTTTTTTGTTATTTAAAATTTAAATTTGCACATTAGTTAGCAGCCGCATGTGCACAGAGGTATGTCACTATTTTGACATACCTCTGTCGGGTATAAATGAAACACAATTGAGACGCCAGCGTTGGAAATGCCTTTTCATTTGCTGATATTTGAATTGTCCGTCCAATCATTTATTGAGATCTTTGCCAAGAGTCCGATTCAGGTCACATCAATACACCTTCCACAAGTCAAATACGTTGCACTGGTTTATTTTTTAGTTGGGGCGAATTTATCTTCACACCAAATATGTTAAAAGGGTCGTTGCCGTCCTACCGTAAACTAATTGAACTACGCAGCAAAAAAGTATCTAGATTTTTGAAGTAGTACACCTGTTGTAGAGTTAGTGAGGGTGCAATAAAGTAAATATTGATGAAACTCTGCATGACCCAGGTGCAATAAAGGCATGCAGAGACCGGTACTTAATTTTTTATTCGAGTTAATTAATTTGTTAATTGTTTTAATTACTTTTTAATTGAGGTAATTAATTAGTTAATTAATTACATATATTTAAATTTTCAGACTTGCTTAAAAACTAAACGTAATATAAATGTAAAATTTCAATATTTTTTATAGGAAGAGATAAATCTAAAGCAAATTTCTTGTTAATTAAATTGATTATTATTAATTAAAGCGATTACTTATTGTATTAATTATAATTATTAATTTAATTAAGTTTTTAATTGAGGTAATTTATTTTTTAATTGATTGTAGTGATTAATTGTTGTAATGGAGGTAATGCATTCTTAATTAAGACAATTAGATGTTTTTTGGTTGAAGCAAATAATTTGTTAATAGTTTTAATTCAGTTTTTAATTGAGGTAATTAAATTGTTAATTGATTTGATTATTTTTCAATTGAGGTAATTAATTTGTTGATCAATCTGATTATTTTTTTAATTGAAGTAATTTATTTTTTCATTAATAAAATTACTTTTTTATTGAGGTAATACACTTTCTTCGCTTAAGGCTATTTTTTTATTTTATTCAAATTATATTTTTTAGTTTTAATTAATTAATTTTGTAATTGGGGTGAAACATTTTAATAATATATAATTAATAATGATAATAATTTCAAATAATTACGGCAATTGATATTTTAATTGAAATAATTAATTTTCTAATTGAGATAATCGTTTTGCTAATCGATCGATAATCGATTAATAATTTAATCGAGGCAATTATTATTTAATTTATCTAATTTAATCCATTTGATAATTTTTTAATTGAGGTAATTAATTTGATTATTGAAGTAATAAATTAGTAATATATAATTAATAATAATAATAAGTTTACATAAATAAGGCAATTAATATTTTAATTGAGATAATTATTTTTTTAACTGAGAATTAATTTGGTAATCAATTTAATTAATTGTTTAATTGATGTAATTTGTTAATTAATATTTTAATTAATATTAATAATTAATTGATTAATATTTTAATCGAGGATATTATTTGTTAATTAATTCAATTATTTTTTAATTGAGATAACTAATTTTTTTAATTAATATAATTATTTTTTTTATAGAGGTAATATTTTTTTGATTAAAAGAGATTTTTTATTTTATTCAAATACTTTTTTAATCAATTATTATTATTTTTTTAATTGAGGTAATTTTAATTGTGGCAAGTAATTGAGGTAATAAATTTCAATAATATATAGTAAATAATGATAATAATTTTAAATAATTAAGACAATTAATATTTTAATTTAGATAATCAATTTGTTAATCGATTTAATTAATTGTTTAATTGAGGTAATTATTAGTTAATTGATCTAATTTAAGTGATTTGTCATTTTTTAATAGAGGTAATTAATTTTTAATTAATTAGATTGTTGGTGTAATGAATTTTAATAATATATAATAATTTTGCATAATTAAGACAATTAATATTTTAATAGAGATAATTAATTTTTTAACAGAGACAATAATTTGGTAATCAATTTAATTAATTGTTTAATTATTTGTTTTTAATTGAGATAATTTATTTTTAAATTTATATAATTATTTTAATATAGATCAATTTGGTAATCGATTTTTTAATTGAGACAATTATTTGTTAATTGATAAAATTTACATTTAATTTTAATAATATAATGATAATAATGTTAAATGATTAAGGCAATTAATATTTTAATAGAGACAATTAATTTTTTAACAGAGACAATAATTTGGTAATCAATTTAATTAATTGTTTTTAATTGAGATAATTTATTTTTAAATTAATATAATTATTTTTATAGAGATAATACATTTTTCAAACAATTAATTGATATAATTATTTTTTAATTTAGACGATCAATTTGATAATCGATTTTTTCATTGAGGCAATTAATTGTTAATTGATGTAATTTACATTTAATTATAATAATTTAATGATAATAATGTTAAATGATTAAGGCAATTAATATTTTAATAGAGACAATTAATTTTTTAACAGAGACAATAATTTGGTAATCAATTTAATTAATTGTTTTTAATTGAGATAATTTATTTTTAAATTAATATAATTATTTTTATAGAGATAATAATTTTTTTAAACAATTAATTGATATAATTATTTTTTAATTTAGACGATCAATTTGGTAATCGATTTTTAATTGAGGCAATTATTTGTTAATTGATATAATTTACATTTAATTTTAATAATATAATCATAATAATGTTAAATGATTAATGCAATTAATTTTTTAACAGAGACAATAATTTGGTAATCAATTTAATTAATTGTTTTTAATTGAGATAATTTATTTTTAAATTAATATAATTATTTTTATAGAGATAATACATTTTTCAAACAATTAATTGATATAATTATTTTTTAATTTAGACAATCAATTTGGTAATCGATTTTTTAATTGAGGCAATTATTTGTTAATTGATGTAATTTACATTTAATTTTATTAATATAATGGTAATAATTTTAAATAATTAAGGCAATTAATATTTTAATAGAGATAATTATTTTTAATTGAGACAATCAATTTGCTAATCGATTTAATTAATTGTTTAATTGAGGCAATTATTAGTTAATTGATGTAATTTAATTGATTTGATAAATTTATTAATTGAGGTAATAAATTTTAATACTATATAATTAATAATAATAATAATTGTAAATAATTAAGGCAGTTAATATTTTAATTGATATAATTAATTTTGACACGATCAATTTAATTAATTGTTTAATTGAGCCAATTAGTTTTTAATTAATATAATTAATTATTTAATTGATTTGATTAATTTTTATGGATATGTTTAAGACATTTTTTATTTGATTTGAACTGGGATATTGTCCTGGTTCAAGACCATTTTGCCTATGTATTTAATAGAATGCAAATTTATTTACAAATGGAATGGTGACATTTATTACTTGGCTGCAGACTACCACTATCTTGATTTCCATCCTGTCAAAGGTTTCCTCAGGTGGCTTGGCAGCGACTTTTCAGGTCTTGAGACAGGACAATATCCCAGTTCAAATCAAATATTGATTACAGACCAAAAAAATACAAACGAAAAAAACTAAAACAATTTTTTCATTTATTCGAATACTTTGTTATTTACTTTTTAAATTGAGATAATTATTCTTTTTTAATTCTTATATTTATTTACGCCAACTTTAAGACCTGAAATGAAAATATCCTGAAATCACTGCAACTTCTTGGGATATCATATCTTTGCACCGGGCTGTTCAGAGTAGATATTTTCTTTTTTATTACCTCGACGACGTCGTCTGCTTTCTTTAGTTCGTTCTTGTGCGTCCCTTTTATTGCCCATGGCAACAATTTGGTCTACAAAATACCCTCGTTTTGCGTACAAAAAATAATAAAATAAGCACATTAAACACAATGTGCAAGTGTACGTACGTTACGTTATGGCTCAGATGCCCCAAGGAAAATATTGCAAACTACTATATACTCACCTCCTGCAAAGGACACAATCCAGAGAGGGAGAGCGAGTGAGAGATAGAGAGAGCGAATCCACCGAGTGGAAAAAGTAATATATTAAATGCACTTTTTGTCTGAATGCCAAAAAAGGGCGAATTGCAAAACAAATTGTTTATTTGTGGAACCTTTTGTTTGTTGTTCAACCGAGTAGAACGCAACGGCGGCGACGGCTTCTCTCCTTCCGGCCTATTCCATGTAATGTTCCTATGGCAGTTTTTTTATTTTGTTTTAATTTCCAGTAACCAACTGTAGTTGTTAGTCTCACTGTAGTTGGTTGATGTTGTTGTTGTTCTTCGTGTTGTTGTCGTTTTAACCTTGAAAAGAAAATTTGCTTCCATTCGTTTTCGGCAGTTTTTCTTTATGGCTTTTAATTTGGGTCTTGTTTTGTTTTGTTATTTCGGCAACACTATAATATATTCGCTTAAAATACATATCCTTTGTGGCATGCAACAATTTCTTTGGCATTTAACGTCGGCCCCTAAATGTAGGCTGTCGTAAATCGATAAGTGTTTGTTGTTGTTGCTACGTTGTTGTGTACGTCATAAAGAACCTGAAAGTATGCAGTAATTTTTAATGGTCTTCTTTCTCTCTCTCTGATTTCTTTACAGATTGTGCAATTTTTAATCAAACAAAACGGAATGAAAAGGTAAGTAGGAAAAAACTGGTTTCTGATTTTTATAGAATTGAATTGAAAGCATTTTTGGGGAGTATTCTTTACTTAAAGGAAGAAATTTATTATTAAATTATATTGTTAAGCTTAAGATTGGATTTGTGTTTTCGATGAAGAAATAAATGAAAATGCAAAAAATATAGGATGAACTATTTTAAACTTTAAATAGAATCGGCTATAAGAAGTGAAGGCAAATTTAATATATGGATGTTCTTCATCGAATTTGATTTTTTTAGATTTTATATATGAACAATTTTTACTAAATATTATTATTAAATTATATTTATTTAGAGAATATTTATTTTGTATGTATAAATAAGTATTTTTAAAATTATATTATTAGAGGACCTTGAAATTCTACATACATCCCTTGTCAAATTAGATCAAAATCGGTTAGTTTTAAATATATTTTGTATATAATTATTTATTCCTCCTAATTTTTGTCGCAGCTTGTATGAAAATATTTCGCTGTGCACCGTTGTCTTATTTCTTACGTCAAAGCCAGTGCTATTTCTAGTCCTTTGGAATTGTATTTTATATACATGACTTTTGTCGGTCACTGTAAATATTTCTCAATTTGGGTAATATCATCCAAAAAGATCTACTGTGTCACTGTACCCACGCCAAGATAAAAAAATTGTCATTATCGTCATCAACTCATCAATGCACATGGCTTGATCCCATTAGCCTCGTTGTTTTTTATGGGCAACAAATACGAATACGACCATTTAGCAGCTGTTAATGCGACAATTTAAATGGGGTGATGAATGGCTGAATAGCCATATTTGAAATGTTTGAAAATAAGCTAATGAATGACCCCAATATCCCTTCATCTGCAGACCACTTCGTTAGAAGTGGACTTAATTAATGCAATGACATTATTTTTTGATTTGGTTTTGATTTTAAAAGATCTACGTTTCGACTTTTGAAAAATAACACAAAAGTTTAAGGGAATGATTCCAAATGTTATATCGTATCTGGAAATGATTACGCTTTGCAACAACAAAATAAAAAATTCTTTTGAGGCTTGTTGATTCATAAAATCATAAAACATTTTTTATTTTTTATGGTAATTTTTTTCTTATTTTTATTTTTTTACAAAAATTCCAATTTTCATCGATGTACCTTTAATATCTGTACTTTCATTTGGGAAATATAAGTCCGATAACACTCCGCTATATGTTCAATTAAAGGCACTCATTCTGGGCACAAATATTGCGAATTACACTTTCACATAGAAACAGTGGTTTTGGAACATTCTTCAAAAATATGGGGAAAATCATTTTTTTTTTGCAAATAAAAAATCTTTTTTTCTGGCATGAAAACTAATCTTAAACAAGTAAGAAGGTGTTAAGTTCGGCCGGGCGGAATCTTATATACCCTCCACTACGGAGTGCATTCCACAGTATTACCAGCAGATTAAAGGATGTCGACTTTACATAGAAGTACAGTACCATATTACGAAAATTGTGATATTTTTATGAACATTTACTATATTTGTTTACTATTTCACGCCATTAGAAACAAGCATTTTCAGATACAGACAAAGTTATAAGAAAAGTATAAATTTTAAAGATATCCCCATTCCCCATATCCCCAGATTCGCCCCATTCCCCAACCAAATGAACAAATTTCGAATTTCATGATTTCAACTTCAGCGGTTTGGTAAGTCCCATTTTTATCCCTTTTCTAGTTGTTGTCGTATCATTGGTACCCTATTTTATCCCTTTTTGTCCCATTTCATCCGCTAAAACTTTTATTTTCTTTGTGGTGCTTCCAAGCTACAAGAGGAATTTTGGAAAGTTCTTTTATTTTACGTGTCTACGCAATCAGAGTAATGTATACACCGAATTTCATTATTCTAGGTGCAGTCGTTACGTTGGTACTATTTTTATCCCTCTATCCCCATTTAACCCCTTAAATGTACGAATTTAGAAAAAGTACTTTTATATTATGTATCTACTCTATTAGAGGAATGTACACTAGAGCGTACCAGGTTACAAGTAAAAAAAAAAAGTTCGCCGTACACCTTCGAATATGAAGTATTATTGAAAGGTAGTTTCAAAAAAATTTTTTTTATTTTTTTATGCTGAACGTTGGGGTCGCGCTTTTACATTTTTCTATATAACTTCTGCATTTATAAACGGATTTTAAAGTGTGATACATCGATGTTTTTGTCCGATTTTTTTGTCTTTGAAGTCATTGAGCTCAAACATGATTCATGATTTTATGCGAGCTTTAATTTTCGATTATTAGAGTGGTACATTAGGGTAGTAGCAACTGAGAAATGATGGGTAAGTACCAGAAGGGGGTGCTTGAGCTCAATGACTTCAAAGACAAAAAAATCGGCCTCGTCGAGACAAAAACATCGATGTATCACACTTTAAAATCCGTTTATAAATACAAGTTATATAGAAAAATGTAAAAGCGCGACCCCTACGTTCGGCATAAAAAAATAAAAATTTTTTTTTGAAACTACCTTTCAATAATACTTCATATTCGAAGGTGTACGGCGAACTTTTTTTTTTAGGTACGCCCTAATGTACACGCCAAATTTCGTGTTTCTATCTGTTGTCGTTTGATAGGTACCATTTTTATCCCTTTTTGTCCCATTTCGCCCCCTACAAATAAAAAACACTCTATGGTGTCCTTTTATGCTATAAAGGCAATGCGCATTGCAAATATAAACTAAATACAAGCTAATATGTTCAAAAAACAGGCTGAAATACTCTAAATATTAGGAGTATTTTCAGTCCTTGTAAGGGAAAAATTTTTCCCTGTGGGCCGATTTCGCCCACTTTCAATCCCAACCGACCTACAACCATAAGACACATTTAGGAAAAATTTGAACCTCCTCAACAGAAGGGCATGGCTATATCGTCTTAGAATTTTACCACGACCCAGAATATATATACTTTATGGGGTCTCCGATGAATATTTCAAGGTGTTACAAACGGAATGACAAAGTGAATATACCCCCATCCTGGAGGTGGAGGGTATAAAAATAGGAAAATAATTCGGAAAAAATATTTTGTTTTATTTTTTAATAGCCAAAATTCTAAAGCAAAAAGCAACACTTATTGTAAAAATCTATGGATAAATATGGAAGTTATGATATTCTTTGTAGAAGCAAAATATTTTTTTAAAAATCATATTTTTTATTTTTTTTTTATAAATAGTGCGATAATCCCTTAGAATATTTTATGTTAGTTTGTAATAGCCAGCTATATTGAAGAAGAAAACAACGACTAGTTAAACAAAATCTATGGATATATGTACAAGTTACCGTCCTTATTGTAGAAGTACATACCAGGACTAAATCAACTTCGTAAAAAATGACACACGATTTTCTAACATTCTAACATTTATTCTTAGATTTTCTTTAAAATGTCTTCTTTCTTCCTTAAGATGCCAGCTATTACAAAATAAAAAATATATTCTTTAATTAAATTTGTAATGGGACTTTTCGCGTTATTTAAACAAAAAATAAAAAAATTGCGATTAAAAAATCTTTTGCGTCTACAAAAAATATCATAACTTCTACATTTATCCATAGATTTTTTACATATAAACATTGTTTTCAGCGGCTATTAAAAAATAAAACAAAATATATTTTTCCGATGTTTTATAATTTCTTTCGTGCCAGCAAACATAGATTTTTTTCAAAAAAAAAAAAAGAATTTTTTCCCCAATTTTTTGAAGACTGTTCCTAAACCACTGTTTCTATGTGAATGTTCACTATATTTGTAGCTATCATGATTACCTTTAATTTAACATATAACCGGGTGTTATCAGAGAATGACAATATAAATATTTAAGGTACCTACGACGAAAATTTTAATTTAAGTAAATTTTTTTGTATAATTAATTTCGTTTGTATTTTTAAGTGAATATCCCTGAGATGACGATCGAAATATCGGAAAAGAATAAATAAATAAAACAATTTAAAAAAATAAATATCAGTTTTTGATTTGTTCATGACCTCAAGCCAGACTATCTGGAAAAATAGTTAATTTTTTTTAAATATCCATAAATGTTTTTTTTTTCGTCGTGGACACAACATTTTTCTATTTTTGTTGTATAGTGTTATTGCAAGCATAATATGATTAATGCTAATGCAATTGAAGGGCATCATATTAAACCGTACGACAATTTTTAAAACAAGTTGTTACCACTTGAATCGGATGATATACGTATGAAACTATAGGCAAAATGGAGTAACTTGGCGTAATTAGTTTTTCATTTCCTCATCCTGTTGTCCCATCACAGGACTACAAATTGTCAATACAATAAGATTTTTCAAAAAAATATTTTATATACTTGTTCACACCCTATGATAACGGTATTAGTGTCAAATTAAAGAGGATAATATCTATTAAAAATACTTTAAATATCATGCTTCAATCTGTATTAGTTCAACATTAACATCTATTTCAAGTTTACCCGTAGTTTTTCTAGTTTATTCATATTTTGTTTTTTTTTTTTTAAGAGACAAAAATTTATATTGTTGTTTATACTAAACTAATAGCTATAGAAGCTGCAAATTTAAAGTATATAAAGTACACATCCTCTTCTTTGATCTAACATTTATAACGGTGACATAGGGTGGGAATAAGTATTAAAAATAAATAATTTTTGAAAAATTCTATTCTTTGGAAATTTGTAGTCCTTTTAAGGGGTAACAGGATGAGAAAATTAAAAACTAAAAACGCCAATTAACTCTATAGTTTCAGATCTATATCATTTGGTTCAAGTGTAATATGGACTGTCCGAAAGTGTTATGATTGAAAATTATGATTGTGGTTAATCATAACATACACTGAAAGAAAAACGTACGTAACCGGAACGAAATTGTACGTTGCTGCAACGAATTTGTTCATTGAAAGTCAACCAACGTCGGCGTTCGTTGCTGCAACGAACAAAGTTTCGTTGATACAACGAATCTTGATTTAATGGGAATTATAGTTCTACAACGAATATGTTCGTTGCTGCAACAACTGTTTCGTTGCTGCAACAATGTTTTTCGTTGCTGCAGCAATACTAATTCGTTGCTGCAACAATGTTGTTTCGTTGAAGCAACAATGCTGTTTCATTGCTGCAACAATGTTATTTCGTTGCTGCAACAACTTTGATTCGTTGCTGCACGTAACCGGAACGAAATTGTACGTTGCTGCAACGAATTTGTTCATTGAAAGTCAACCAACGTCGGCGTTCGTTGCTGCAACGAACAAAGTTTCGTTGATACAACGAATCTTGATTTAATGGGAATTATAGTTCTACAACGAATATGTTCGTTGCTGCAACAACTGTTTCGTTGCTGCAACAATGTTTTTTCGTTGCTGCAGCAATACTAATTCGTGTTGTTTCGTTGAAGCAACAATGCTGTTTCATTCCTGCAACAATGCTATTTCGTTGCTGCAACAACTTTGATTCGTTGCTGCAACAACTCTGTTTCGTTGCTACAACAACGCGGTTTCCTTGCTGCAACAATGTGGTTTCGAAAATATTCATGGCAACAAATTAAACATTTTCGTTGCAGCAAGGAAACTTTATCGTTGGAGCAACAACGTTAGTTAGTTTTCAAAGACAAAATTCGTCCCGGCCTCGAACGTTTTTCTTTGATTGAGTTCCATGATGACACCCGGCAGTGGACTTCGAAGTGATTATTCGCAACAGCAGCTCAACTACTTAAGGCAGAACTCCAACAACGTGAATGAGAATTACTATCTAATACATCCCAAAAACACACACTAGAAAAACACATATGGATTTGTATAAAAACAATGATTATAATCAGAAATTTGTACATTTTTTGTATTAATTAATGTTTCACCATGTACAAAATGAAAGATAATATTTTCGTTGCATCAACGAATATTGAATTGTTGCAGGAACGAAACTACGAAAAATCGGTTTCATGCCATAAACGTTCACATCGTTACAGTAACGTGTCGGATTGTTATGGGAACGAAGTATTTCGTTGATGCAACGAAATGGCAATAACGAATCTGATTCGTTGATGCAACGAACGATTTTTCTTTCAGTGTAGTTGTGGCTAAATATGAAAAAGTCATATTGACCATATTATGATTAGCTACAGCCATATTATTATGATCATATTATGATTAGCTACAGGGGTAACCACAACCATAATTTATCATAATATGTTGCTGTACGAATACGGATGCAACACTCGTATCTCTTCTCTTTCCTGCTCTAAACTCACTTTTTGGTCTTTCTTATCTGAATATCTTATTTAACAACAAATATTTATATAGAATTTGGTTCTAAAATTTCTTCAGGTAATTTCATTTTTTGTTGCTGTTGTTTTTTACATTCCCCATGTTTCATTTGGGAATGTTTCTTTTCGCACAATCGTAAAGAATACTCACGTCTACGTAGCGACACGTCTCGACTACGATACGATAGTTTCACTAATTGAGCTTTAACGTGTTTACACGTGATAATGACGCTTTACACCTATGCAAATGAGTTGCGTGCGTGCTATCTCTTGCTGGGCCGGCATTATTTTTTGCAAACATTACATTTCTGAGTCTCTAAAAACTTGCCATAAAAATCACATCACAAATCTTTTCAATTCCCAAAAAACCATTCATTCACTCACTCACATATATTTAAATGTGGTCACACTTCCGCCAGTTAAATTTAATTTGTGTAATTATGTTTCAAGAAGCAGCAGCAGCAGCCCCACTGCAATTGTATTTCTCCCTATTCGCATAATTGTAGGCTTAATTTTCTTCACAAATGTGTTGCCTACTTTGGGGAGTCATTTAGTGGCATTTCACTGAAAGTCTTGCTGGGTCGCCCTTTTGTAACCTTCTCACACTTGACATTGAACGAACAGCCGAAAGAACGTCATGATTGCATTAAACTTTGGATGTACATTTTTTAATTCACACCTTTTTACGGCGAATGGCCTACGACGACGTTTACATACATTTTAAATTCGTATGAATTTCCCCAAAGCCTAATTAGTTGTGTGGCGTTGAGGCGAGGCGAACAAACGAGGAGGAGGAGAAGGAGGAAAATAAAAACACAACAGTCATACAAATTCCCAAACCACAAAGTTGCAAGCAAGTCTCAGTATTTGTTGTGAGCTATGTGTACTATGTTTGTTTGTTTGTGGGTTTATCTTAACAAGTTAATCGACGAACCGACTCGAAGCGACGCGCCTGATGATGGTTAAATTGTTGAAACAATTTAAAAAAAGATATAGTGCAATTTCTTGGCATAAATTAAAAATAAAACCAAAACGAAAATGAGAGCAGGAGAATCAAAATTTAAGCGAAAAAAAAACTAAAACTAACGAAGAATAATTGCTTCCCCAAGAGTCCAGGAATTTCATAGAACCTCCAGAGAGAGAGAGAGCACTAAACATTTTTAAAGTCAACTTTCAGGGGGGAAATTTTTAAATCTTAAATTAAATATTTATTTGTTATATATAGTCACCTAAAATTCAAAAGAAGGTAAAAACAAAAAAATGGAAATTGATATATTAAAAAAATTAACGGAGAATAATTGCTTCCCCAAGAGTCCAGGAATTTCATAGAACCTCCAGAGAGAGACAGAAAAAGAGAGAGCTCTAAATATTTTTTTCAATTTGCAGGGGAGGTATTTTTAAATATTTAATGGAACATTTATTTCTTATATATATAGTCACCTAAAAATCAAAAGGAACTAAATATAAAAAAATGAAATTGATATATTTGATTAAAATACACAGCATGATAGACTTCTAAGTGTGTGAAGATAAATTCGTAAGTTAAATACGTCCCACACCCAAGACACAAACCAATTTAGCTTGTGGAGCGTATTTAAACAATATTTTTTAAATAAAAACACTAAAAATAATAAAAATAAAAGGAATTATGTAATTATTTTTTACCAATATTTTCCGTTCCAATTATTTGAATGCATCGGATCAGTCAAAAGTCCAACAACTATACAAAATAGGTCATTTTAGCCCATGTATTGTTGTGACATTGAAGAGCCGATATAGAAGAGCCGATAGAATTTTGATTGTCCGATATCTCGAAAACTAGAATACATGAATCGGGTATTCCAAAGACAATTATTTAGCCATAGACAAGTAGACTATTTTCCAAAAAAGAGTTGGTCCAAATTCCGTTTGAGATCGGAGATATATAGGTTTTTCAGATATCGGGTGTATATATATAGAATTTTGATTGTCCGATATCTCGAAAACTAGAATACATTAATCGGGTATTCCAATCTTAAACGGAATTTGGACCAACACTTTTTTGGAAAATATTCTACTTACCAATGGCTAAATAATTGCCTTTGGAATACCCGATTCATGTTTTCTAGTTTTCGAGATATCAGCTCTTCAATGTCACAACAATACATGGGCTAAAATGGTCTATTTTGTATAGTTTTTGGACTTTTGGCTGATCCGATGCATTCAAATAATTCGAACGGAAAATATTGTTAAAAAATAATTACATAATTCCTTTTATTTTTATTATTTTTTATTTTATTATTTTATTTAAAAAAATATTTTTTAAATGCGTTCCACAAGCTAAATTGGTTTGTGTCTTGGGTGTGGGACGTATTTAACTTACGAATTTATCTTCACACCCTTTATACTTCTTCATCTAGAAATAAAGATTTAATTAAGCAAATCTATTAATATTTTCCCTTCATAAAGTAGCGATATTTTGACTCCTACAATTACATTTTTATATTTGCTTATGACTAATTTCAGAAAATTATTTTATTTTAAACAATCCACCGCTACCGCAACTTTGCGGTTGATACTACGGCACTCTAACCTTCCCAGCTATCCCCTGTTGTGAGTGTTGAATATCTAAAGCAAACCATTTTTAGATAGAATTGACTATAGGATACTTAGATAAATATATTAACCAAATATGAACTAAATAAAATAAATATTAAAATAAATTAGTATTAAATTAATGATTACTTTTTAATGTTATTGATATTATGACGTACTAATTACGAATAAGCAACAAATAAAGAACAAGTTTGAGTCCAAGCCGAAAAATATTTTTTTGCTAATTCATAAAATCAACACAAAAATTTTGTATGCATATTTTTTTTTACTAAAATTAAAATTTTCGCCCTAGGTTAATAATTATACTCTCATTTTGAATATATGTTCAATTAGAGGTAATTATAATGGCTACAAATATTGCACTTACACTTACACAAAGAAACAGTGGTTTAGAACAGCCTCCAAAAATTTGAGAACAAATTAATTTTTTTTAATTCTATTTTTACTTTTCTATTTTAACCCATTAACGCCCAGAAAAAAATGTTCTTCATATGTTTCGCAATAAACAGGTGTCCTCATATGGGAACAGAGGGCGGTAATGGGTTAATAAACATAAGGCCTGTTTTTTTTAAGCCGGGATAACAAGCTGCGATAACAAAAACTTTAATAAAAATTTAATTTTTCGTTCAAAATAAAAAGTTATTTCTTTTTCGTTCAAAATAAAAAGTTATTTCTTCACATTGTCGCCAACTACAATATAAATATATGTATCAAAAGAAATTTTCAAAAAAATATTTTGTGTTGACTTTATTGGACTTAGCCTCGATATCCATAATTTTGACTTACACTGGATAATTATCCAGGCTAAGTCAAAAAATTTTAATACAAAATTATTTTTTTCAAAATTTGTTTTCACACACACATTAATATTGCTTTTGGCGACAATTTTAAAAAAGAATTTTTTATTTTGAGTGAAATTTTAACATTTTATTTAGATTTTTGTTATCGCAGTTTATTTATCCAGTCTTAAAGAAAAACAGCCATAATATATGGATAGAAGTTATGAACATTTTTGTAGACGCAAAAGATTTTTTAAATAGCACGAAAGGTGTCATTACTAATTATATAAAAGAATTTAAAAATATATTTTTTGTGTTCATAAAATCAAAACAAAAATTTTTATGGATAATTAATTTTTTTTTAATTTTTGTCACTAAAATTCAAATGTTCGTTCTAGGTATTTTTAATATTTCTACTCTCATTTTGGATATATTGGTCCGATTGCACCCGCTTATATGTTCAATTATAGGTAATTATGATATATACAAATGTTGCGGATTACACTTACATAGAAACAGTGGTTTAGAAACAACCTCCAAAAAAATTAAGAGAAAAAATATTATTTCTTTTTATTTTTTTACTGGCACGAAAAAAATCATAGAAATAGAAAAAAGGAAAAAGTATTATTTCTTAATAGCCGACATTAGAACAGCCTCCAAAAATTTGGGAACAAATTATTTATTTAAAAAAAAAAATTCTACTTTTGCTAGCAAGAAAAAATCATAAAACATAGGTAAAAAGTCGGAAAATATATTTTGTTTAATTTTTTAATAGCTGACGTTCTAACACAATTTTTATAATAAAAAATCTTTGGATAAATATAGAAGTTATGATAATATTTGTAGATGCAAAATAATTTAAAAATGATTTTTTTTTCATTTTTGTTTACATAGCGCGAAAAGTGTCATTGCTAATTATATAAAAACTAAATTGTTTTAGTTTGCAATAGCTGGGATCTTACCGAAGAAAACAAGGCATTTTTGAAGAAAATCTAGGGATTAATGTAGAAGTTATGACCCTTATGTAGAAAATGAGAGTGTTTTAAGAAATCGAGAAATTTTCTAAGAAGTTTTACCTCAAATATTTGTAAAAGAAGGACCATAACTTCTACACTTAGAGTAAAATGTCTGTTATTAACAGCGGCGATTTTCTGCTGCCTATCAGCAGACAATTTTCTGCTATTACAGCAGTTTTTGTGCTATTACAGCAGTTTTTCTGCTATTACAACAGTTTTTCTGCCATAACAGCAGTTTCCCTTCAATCATGCGCATGCTAAAAATGTCTGCCGTTAATAAAAATATTAAAATTCAGATTGACGTCGAAGACGAGTATAGCTTGGGACAATATGCATACCATTAAAAAGACTATCGCATTATCTTTCAGTGGTAATAAATTGTATTATAATAACCTATATTATAAAAAGTGTTGATAATATGTATGTATGTATGTAACTGGCCATACTGTTCTGTACATATGCATAAAGTTTCAAGTTAGGGGTTTCCCTTATTGCTAAACGGTTGTTTACTATTTCAGCAGATATAAAGCTGTCACTTTTTCAGCAAAAAATCAGTCTTCTTACTTTCTTTTACTGACAAATTCCTTTGAGTGTACATTTATCCATAGATTTTTTACATATACAAATTGTTTTTTTTTGCGCTATAATGTCAGCTATTAACAAATTAAATAAAATACTTGTTTCCTACTTTTTTCTGTTTTTTTTTATGATTTTTTCCCTGTCAGCAAAAATAATTTAAAAAATAATATTTTTTCCAAATTTTTAAAGACTGTTTCTAAACCACTGTTTCTATGTTAATGTGTAATTCGCAATATGTAGCCATCATCAGTACCTTTAATGTAACATATAGCCCAGTGTTCTCGGACTTTTATTTTCAAAATAAATATTTAAGGTACCTTTGCCGAAAATTGGAATTTTATTAAAATTAAAAAAATACCATACCATTGTTATTTTCGTCTCTTATCATTCCTTTAGTGTTTACCACATTTTTTTAATACGTCCCTCGTATATAACAATTCCATATACTTTTCACATGGCACTACGTTATCGATTCTATCTTTTCACCCTCATGGCTGACGCTCTGTGTCTATTGTTGCCGGCTTTTTTTTGTTCATTTATTTGAACGCAACATTCTACTCGATATTTGAACCGAACGACTGCAGCAGTCGGCAGTCAGCTGGAATTCTATTTGTCATAAAATCATTTTAATTGATGTTATCAATTTGTAACCTATAAATTAGATTAGAATTATGGACAGTAACAAAATCAAATATAAATTGATTACTCATCATAAATATCAGCGAGACGGACAGACATACAGTGAATGATATAGATAGAGACAATGTAATCAACAAAATCAAGAAACAGCAAATGGAAATTTAATTATTCAATTTTTATTTTAAAAAAGAACTGAAGTGAATACTGTTCCCACGAAAAATCAATAACATTTTAAATTGAAATAAAATAATTAGATTACTAACCCCCTGTTACTGTAAAATATTTTCATTTGCAGTCGAACGAGTAATAATAAAATTGGAACTAGGCGACCATTCTTTGAGAAGACCTGATAGAAACATGAATAATGAACCGATATAATGGGTGTTTTTTATTGAGATATAGAACTTCGAATTGAAATAAAACACAAGAAAATCGACTTAATGTCCATCAATTTGGCTTTATTGGAAGGATAATTTTATGCCATTAATGTTTAAATATGATTTCGGGCATGTGGCCGCCGCGGCTGGCTCGAATATAGCCAATTATACAGGTCCAATTTTCAACCACTCCAATTGCTGTGCACGGTGGCGAATCGATTCATTCGGGTCCTCTTCAGCACTTTGCTCTACAGCGGCAATTGCTTCTTCGGTGCGCACTGTTCGTCGTCTCTGCGGATGCGTATTATCACATAGAGTAAACGTAGTGCGAAAACGATCCATGGTTAACCGAATTAATTGCTCTGATGGACGATTATGTCGATATGAATGGACTTGCGGTGAATTTCGCGAACTGAACCATTACTTTCGAAATAAATTTGCACGATTTGCAAGCGTTGTTCTTTTGTCAACCTGTTCATGATGAAATGGCAAACCAAACTAAATATTAATCACTTGACAGCTGACAAAATGGCCGCCAGTTAAAAAAGTGATGCCAACTTAAAGTTCTATACCCCAGTAAAAAACACCCTATATTTAAGAAACTAATTGCGGGACGTATAAATCTATTTTTTACGACTTCAATATAGAAATGTAGAAATATAAAAATATAAAAATATAAAAATATAAAAATATAAAAATATAAAAATATAAAAATATAAAAATATAAAAATATAAAAATATAAAAATATAAAAATATAAAAATATAAAAATATAAAAATATAAAAATATAAAAATATAAAAATATAAAAATATAAAAATATAAAAATATAAAAATATAAAAATATAAAAATATAAAAATATAAAAATATAAAAATATAAAAATATAAAAATATAAAAATATAAAAATATAAAAATATAAAAATATAAAAATATAAAAATATAAAAATATAAAAATATAAAAATATAAAAATATAAAAATATAAAAATATAAAAATATAAAAATATAAAAATATAAAAATATAAAAATATAAAAATATAAAAATATAAAAATATAAAAATATAAAAATATAAAAATATAAAAATATAAAAATATAAAAATATAAAAATATAAAAATATAAAAATATAAAAATATAAAAATATAAAAATATAAAAATATAAAAATATAAAAATATAAAAATATAAAAATATAAAAATATAAAAATATAAAAATATAAAAATATAAAAATATAAAAATATAAAAATATAAAAATATAAAAATATAAAAATATAAAAATATAAAAATATAAAAATATAAAAATATAAAAATATAAAAATATAAAAATATAAAAATATAAAAATATAAAAATATAAAAATATAAAAATATAAAAATATAAAAATATAAAAATATAAAAATATAAAAATATAAAAATATAAAAATATAAAAATATAAAAATATAAAAATATAAAAATATAAAAATATAAAAATATAAAAATATAAAAATATAAAAATATAAAAATATAAAAATATAAAAATATAAAAATATAAAAATATAAAAATATAAAAATATAAAAATATAAAAATATAAAAATATAAAAATATAAAAATATAAAAATATAAAAATATAAAAATATAAAAATATAAAAATATAAAAATATAAAAATATAAAAATATAAAAATATAAAAATATAAAAATATAAAAATATAAAAATATAAAAATATAAAAATATAAAAATATAAAAATATAAAAATATAAAAATATAAAAATATAAAAATATAAAAATATAAAAATATAAAAATATAAAAATATAAAAATATAAAAATATAAAAATATAAAAATATAAAAATATAAAAATATAAAAATATAAAAATATAAAAATATAAAAATATAAAAATATAAAAATATAAAAATATAAAAATATAAAAATATAAAAATATAAAAATATAAAAATATAAAAATATAAAAATATAAAAATATAAAAATATAAAAATATAAAAATATAAAAATATAAAAATATAAAAATATAAAAATATAAAAATATAAAAATATAAAAATATAAAAATATAAAAATATAAAAATATAAAAATATAAAAATATAAAAATATAAAAATATAAAAATATAAAAATATAAAAATATAAAAATATAAAAATATAAAAATATAAAAATATAAAAATATAAAAATATAAAAATATAAAAATATAAAAATATAAAAATATAAAAATATAAAAATATAAAAATATAAAAATATAAAAATATAAAAATATAAAAATATAAAAATATAAAAATATAAAAATATAAAAATATAAAAATATAAAAATATAAAAATATAAAAATATAAAAATATAAAAATATAAAAATATAAAAATATAAAAATATAAAAATATAAAAATATAAAAATATAAAAATATAAAAATATAAAAATATAAAAATATAAAAATATAAAAATATAAAAATATAAAAATATAAAAATATAAAAATATAAAAATATAAAAATATAAAAATATAAAAATATAAAAATATAAAAATATAAAAATATAAAAATATAAAAATATAAAAATATAAAAATATAAAAATATAAAAATATAAAAATATAAAAATATAAAAATATAAAAATATAAAAATATAAAAATATAAAAATATAAAAATATAAAAATATAAAAATATAAAAATATAAAAATATAAAAATATAAAAATATAAAAATATAAAAATATAAAAATATAAAAATATAAAAATATAAAAATATAAAAATATAAAAATATAAAAATATAAAAATATAAAAATATAAAAATATAAAAATATAAAAATATAAAAATATAAAAATATAAAAATATAAAAATATAAAAATATAAAAATATAAAAATATAAAAATATAAAAATATAAAAATATAAAAATATAAAAATATAAAAATATAAAAATATAAAAATATAAAAATATAAAAATATAAAAATATAAAAATATAAAAATATAAAAATATAAAAATATAAAAATATAAAAATATAAAAATATAAAAATATAAAAATATAAAAATATAAAAATATAAAAATATAAAAATATAAAAATATAAAAATATAAAAATATAAAAATATAAAAATATAAAAATATAAAAATATAAAAAAATAACAAAATTTTATTTTGTTTTCGAGATATTTTTGCTGAACTTTTATCATTATGTTGAATGCCTAAAAGTATGCACTATAACAATACATATATAGCTACATCCTAATGTAGGCTATGACAACTTATCATAACTTCCGCTACAAACAATTCTCATATTTTATTAGGTATGTAATGATGTGTGTATACATAACATTTAATAACTCATAGCGAACAATGGTCGACAACAAATATTACAATGTAATCAACTCATAGTACACACATATAGCAACTCCCTTTCCAGGCCGTTTCTATTTTCATTTACAATCAAATCAATGTTCTTCGTTCAGCTTCACAAATTTCCAAACAAATCAGTAGCGCACAACACGCAAACAACAGTCATATCTCATCACCATCATAATACTCATCATCGCCAGTGTCCTAACATGGTCATTACATTGATAATATCCGATTAAACAACAACAACAGCAAATATTACTCCGGGTTGTTGAGCAAATGCATCGCCGTGATTGATGTGTGTTCGAGATACATTTACAAGTTGTTGCTGTTGGCTGTTGTTGTTGATGTTTTTCATGAGATTCAATATTTGTTTGCATTTTCAGCTTTTCCGTTTTTCGACTTTTCTTTTTTGTTTATTTGTTTGTAAACTAATAGAACAGGGAGAGCTGGGAAGTGAGACAGAGACAGCGAGAGCGAGAGTAAAATGTAATAATATTATACGCTCGTTCTGCTCTAAATAAATGATGATATACTATAAATTGCACTTGGGAAATTAATTTAAAATGTGTTCTTGCATTCCTCCCATATATGTACGTATGTACCGGTGCTCGTGTATGGATCGTGTACTTTGAAAGTGTTCTAAGTCAATTTGTTTTCAAATGAAAAGTTATTTATTTGTGGATAATTTAAAAAGGTTCAAGAAGATAGAAAAATATGTATATTTTGTCTGAAAAATTAAATGTTATGAGAGATTTTTGATTTTCTTTTCTAAAATTGTAAATTGGAAACATAGCACTCATATACAGTCAAAGGAATTTGCTTGTCGATGTGCACTGTTTTAGCTGAACTCCCTTCGTATCTATATTTTTTATAATTTTCTACCCAGTTTTTAACAAAAAATTACAACCGCGGATCCTTTTATTCGAAAAAAATCCATTTTGATGGCGCTTCTACATGGTCAGAAGAATTTACATACTAAATTTCATGATTCTTGCTGTAATCCTAAAGTTTGTACAATTTGTATCCCTTTTTGTCCCTCGCAACCCTTAAAAGTACAAAATGGATTTATATTCCGATATAGCAGCAATACTTTAGTTAGTACCATTTTTATCACTTTTTGTCCCGCTCACCTCATGGCCAGATGAACTTACATAGCAAATTTCACGATTCTAGCTACAATACTTTAGTTGGTACCATTTTTATCCCTTTTTGTCCCGCTCACCCCTTATAAGTACAAAATTCGAAAAATCAATTTATATTGCAAATCTACTTTGTCAGAGGAATGTAAATACCGATTTTCACGATTCTAGCTGAAATTCTTAAATTGGTACCATTTTTATCCCTTTTCGTCTCTTTCCTCCCTTAAAAGTACAAATTTCGAAAAATCCCTATTTGTAGCTCGTCTGCATGGTCATTGCAAGGAACTCACCGTTTATAGCTAATGCCGTTTAGTCAGGACGAAGATTCGATGTTTATCCCTTTTTCGTAGTCGACGTCTACGTCATATTTGGGAACTACCCTGAAAATTTCATGACCCTGGCTTCAGCCGTTTGGTCTGGGGGCTGGTCAATGATAAGTCAGTCAGTAACGCAACGCGTTTATATATAGATTGTTTTTGCGATAGAATGTCAGCTATTAAAAAATTAATTCTTCCGACTTTTTTTCTATCTTTCTTTTATGATTTTTTTACGAAAAGATTTTTTTCAAAAAAAAAAAATATTTTTTCCCAAATTTTCACTGTGAAAATGTAACATTTTTAGAGATAATAATTACCTTTAATTGGACATAATAAAGAGTGATTTTTTTGAGGTTAGGATTTTCATGCATTAGTATTTGACAGATCACGTGGGATTTCAGACATGGTGTCAAAGAGAAAGATGCTCAGTATGCTTTGACATTTCATCATGAATCGTCTTACAAACGAACAACGCTTGCAAATTATTGAATTTTATTATCAAAATGCGTGCTCTGTTAAGAAAGTTCATTGCGCGCTTCCATTTTATGGTCAGTTTAATCGACCCACTGAAGCGGCTATTCGGGCTATTGTGACTAAATTTCGCACCAAATTTACATTGTTGGACATTAAACCACCAACACGCTTACGTAGAGTGCGAACTGAAGAAAATATCGCAGCTGTATCGGCCAGTGTTAATGATGACCACCAATTTTCGATTCGTCGCCGTTCGCACCAATTGGGTCTCTGTTACTCAAAAACGTGGAAATGCCAAAATTGGACTAAGCGGATGGACCACCTAAGACGCAGCCGCGGTCAACATTTAAATGAAATTATCTTCAAAAAGTAAATGTCATGGACCAATCTAACGTTTCAAATAAAGAACCGATGAGATTTTGCAAATTTTATGCGTTTTTTTAAAAAAAAAAGTTATCAAGCTCTTAAAAAATCACCCTTTATAAGCGGGTGCTATCGGACATATATATATCCAAAATGAGAGAACACATATTAAAGGTATCTAGGGCGAAAATTTTAATTTTAGTAAAAAATTAAAAAAAAAAATCATAAAAAAATTATGTTGATTTTATGAATTAGCATGCCTTATATTTTGAATACGCGTATTTGAATGTCAGAAAAATATTGCCCCCAAAGGTATGTTGTAATTTTTTTTTAATATTATGGCTGCTGAAGCAAGCTTGAATAATTTCGGGATAAATCTTAATTTCATTAAATAAAAAGTAATCGCAAAAATTGTTTCTCTCCCTTCTATGGTGGAAGGTCTGAATTTCAGTATATACATGGAACTTGGTATATTAAGAATATATTACTATTTAAAAAAAACATTCGATAAATAAATTGTTGAATTTTACTATGACTGATTTTTTTTAAATATTCTCATATGTTTATTAATTAATTTTTTTTTCAAAAATTTCTTTATTTTATTTGTAATTTAATTTTTTTGCGAATAAAAATCTGACTTGTCCCGCTTTCTAAATAAACAATTCGCATATGTAGCATAAATATTATATTCGATGTTGTGTATTGGTCATCGGACAAGTTTATATGCAGCATATACATATACATAAAGGGTGTTTTTTATTGAGGTATAGAACTTCGAATTGAAATAAAACACAAGAAAATCGTTTTAATGTCCATCAATTTGGCTTTATTGGAAGGATAATTTTATGCCATTAATGTTTAAATATGATTTCGGGCATGTGGCCGCCGCGGCTGGCTCGAATATAGCCAATTCTACAGGTCCAATTTTCAACCACTCCAATTGCTGTGCACGGTGGCGAATCGATTCATTCGGGTCCTCTTCAACACTTTGCTCTACAGCGGCAATTGTTTCTTCGGTGCGCACTGTTCGACGTCTCTGCGGATGCGTATTATCACATAGAGTAAACGTAGTGCGAAAACGATCCATGGTTAACCGAATTAATTGCTCTGATGGACGATTATGTCGACCATAAAATGGACGGAGCTTGCGGTGAACTTCGCGAACTGAACCATTACTTTCGAAATAAATTTGCACGATTTGCAAGCGTTGTTCTTTTGTCAACCAGTTCATGATGAAATGGCAAACCAAACTAAATATTAATCACTTGACAGCTGACAAAATGGGCGCCAGTTAAAAAAGTGATGCCAACTTAATGTTCTATACCCCAATAAAAAACACCCTTTAGTATGTACATGTATTGTACACACATCCATATGTACGTACCATAAGCAATGGTAAGTTTATAAAAATCCACAAATTCTGTAAATGGAGGGAGGTTAGTGTTTTAAGTGTGGTAAAAGTAAATTTGGTAAGGATCTGCAAATATTTGGCAATCGGTTCGGTATTTTAAACAGTGAGCAAATGGAAAAAAGTTATATTTTATTTTATATGTATACTCATTTTTATATGTATACCCATGTAGAAAACAATTAATTGTCGATGAAAATTAATGACCAATTACACTATGCAACAAAACAAAAATACAAATTTGTTGTACGAGACCTTAAACATTATTTTTACTATTTTTTCTCTCCTGATTACACCATCCTCCATTCGAGTATGTATGTCTGTCCAAACGCAAAATATGGTAATATAAAAATGTTAACATACATTTTGTTGCCTTTCGTCTGTTGTTGTGGCCATAAATAGTTTTAACCACAAGTGCATAAAATTGAAACTCTGCTTGGATGGAATGGGATGGGAGGGGGACGAATGGACGGTCGGTTGCTACTGCAGACAGTTGTAGAGAGGACTACCCTGTCCAAGTGTTGCATATGCAATATGCTCGTGTTGCCACACATCCGACCATTCGTCGGTGGTCATTCCTAGTAATTTATCTTTTACGTGCGAGCAGACAAACATCTCTCTATAGCTCCCTCTCTCTCTCCACTAATCCTCCTCCTCCCGATGTGCGATAGAAGAGACCTACTTTTAATTTAAATTTTTTATTATTTTTGGCAGGTTCATAGATGTTTACACACCAGCATGATTTTCATTTTTACGAGTTGTTTATCTTACCGCTTGGAATAATTTTCGAAATTGATTTTCGAAAGTGTGAATATTTCCACATTTAGTTGGAAATTTCCCAATGGAAGGGCTTGTTGTTTATGTTTGCAGGGAAATTAGGTTGGTTTTTCATTTATCAGAATAAGGGAGGGAATGTTTATTAGAACGGATCACAGAAAAAATAAAATCCAAAATGCCAATATTAAATAAAGCGCTCTCCTTCTGTAGTTTCTACCCTTAAAAATATAGAATTAAATCTTAACAACTAAAATAGGCTTTAAGATCGGCCGGGCCGAACTTTATATACACTCCACCGTGGATTGCATTCCACAGAGGCTGACGATTTTCGTAGAAGTGCAATAATATTACAGGAAAATATATATATTTTTTAATATAGCCAAACCAAAACAAATACAAATATTGAAAAAAATATTTTATAAATAATAATAAAAAATATTTTATAATATTTTTTTTTATTATAATATTTTAAAATATTTTATAATATTTTTATATTATAAGGCTAGGCTACCAATATGTTTGCATATCGAAATAATACTTCAATTCAATTCAAAAAATAAATATTTTTATATTTATATTTTCAAAAAGCTTAAATACCATAAATATTGGTAGATAGTGGGTGCTAAAATAGATTGTATTTCCATTCTATTTTAATTCCAAAAGTATAAATTTAGAAAATCCATTATCTGACGTACATTGTTAAAAATAGCCTATCTTCATGATTCAACCAATTTTTGCCGTAAAAGTAAAAATTACGAATTTGGAAAAATCTTTTTATTTTGCGTGTTAGAGGAATGTATACACCGAATTCCATGATTCTAGCTGCGACCATTTGGTTGGTACAATTTTTATCCCCTTTTTCATATTTTACCCCTTAAGAGTACGACTTTCTAAAATCTCTTTATTTTACGTGTCTACGCAATTAAAGGAATGTACACACCGATCTTAATCATTCTAGCCGTAGTCGTTTAGTTGGTACTATTTGTGTCCCTCTGTATCCCTTGCAAGTACGAATTTGGAAAAAAACCTTTTATTTTTCGTGTCTAATCAGTCAGAGAAATGTATACTCCGAATTTGATGTATCTAGCAGCCGTCATTTGGTTGGTACTATTTTTATCCCCGTTTTCCACTTTAACCCCAAAAAGTACGAATTTCGAAAAATCCGTGTATTTTACTTGTCTATGCAATCAGAGGAATGTATACACCGAATTTCATTATTCTAAGTACAGGCGTTTGATTGGTACTATTTTTATTCCGTTTTCCATTTTAACCCCGAAAAGTACGAATTTCGAAAAATCTGTTTATTTTACGTGTTTATGTTTATTTTATCAGAGGAATGTATACACCGAATTTCATTATTCTAAGTGCAGCCGTTTGGATGGTACCATTTTTATCCCTCTGTACCCATTTTATCCCTTAAAAGTACAAATGTGAACAAAATACTTTTATATTATGTACCTACTCAATTAGAGGAATGTACACACCGAATTTCGTGTTTCTAGTTGTTGTCGATTAATATGTACCATTTTGATCCCTTTTTTGCCCCATTTCACCCCCTACAAATAAGAATCACTTTATGGTGCAGTTTTTTGCTATAAAGGGAATGCGCATACCAAATATTAAGCAAATATAAACAGACATATCAAAAAAAAATTCTTAAATACTCTAAAATATTACCGGTTTTTATGGGTATTTTTAGTCCTTGTGAGGGAAAATTTTTTCCCTTTGGCCCGATTTCGCCCCATTTCAATCCCAACCGATCTACGACTATAAGACGCATTTATGGAAAATTTTAACGTTCTAGCTCTTTTCGTTTAGATGCTAGCGTGCTTTCAACAGACGGACGGACATGGCTAGATCGTCTTAGAATTTTATGACGATCAAGAATACATATACTTTATAGGGTCTCAGGTCGATATTTCAAGATCCTCCATCCTGTGGTGGTGGAGGGTATAAAAAAACACGAAATTTTTTCTTTGGGTGTATACAGTTTTATTAAATTGTTGTGTGTTAATTTTATGATTCTGTAAGCATCATGAACACAAGAAATTTTTAAGTCTCGTTCTCAAAATGTTTGTATTTTTGTTGCTTAGTGTATTTAATTCTCGGCAAGAATGGTCCAAATTTCGATTGAGATCAGAAATATATACCCTTTAAGATATCGTATTTAAATATTTACAACTTTGGTGGAGATTAAAATACAAAGTTCAAATTATTGGTCATTTCTTTGTATATAATTTATCATTCTCCTTTTCTATCTCCTTGAAATTGGACTCAACCTAGTGCTAATTAATTAATTTTATTGCCTGTGTGAGAGAATGTTATCTATAAATTAAGTCTAACTTCCTGTGCATGCTTCAGGGCGCGTGAATTATTTATATGTTGCTGTGATTGCATCCGTTTCGCATCAAAAGCAAAGGGGGCTAGAAGGGTGAGGACATTCAACTAAAAACTGGATATAGTTATTAAACTATTTTAAATATTCATTTATAATTGGATAACATAAAGTAAGCCAAAGCCAAAAATAAACAGTTTAAATGACTTTTTAAGTGGTCTAAATTTCGACAATAAGCAAGTTCTTTGTATAACACAATCTTATTGATTAGTATGTTGCATACTTTTAGGGGTGTATGAATGTTTAAACTTATCCTTAGATACCAGTCAGCAACAGCCACCTGACTGTATAAGTTTATTTCAAAGCAAACATAATTGGATTATAACATTAGCAACTGATTGTTTTTTTTTCTCTCGGAAAAGTTAACAAACTATTTTTCAATTTAAACTCTCATGTCGAACTTTTGCATTGCATACTTTCAGAGGTTAGAGGCAATGAAGTTATGTATAATTCCATTTAGAGCTAGTCAAATGTTATTTTTATGTACTCCAAAAGATTCTACATAGCTTAAACTATAGCATATGTTATAGGCGTAGATTAAATTTGTGTAAATGTTGCATATTTTGGGGAGGGGTGGTAAACGAATTACATTAAATATATATTAGAGGAGTTATGTGTGAAATTTGGTCGGTTAAAGAACACATTCCAATTGAGTAATGTCAAGTCATTGGCATTTTTGCTATAAAAGAAAATACCGATCAAATGACTGACCTTGGCCCGTTTGAAGACGCCTTCAATTATTTCCCGTCATAAATCCTGCTCTTATTTATACACACATAGTTCATGGAGAGCCTGTACAATGACATCATTCGCCAAATCTTCTCTGCCAATTTTATGGTGTCCGAAATGAGAAATGATGCGGTAAAAAACGCATGTTTGTGGTTTGTAGTCGCACAGTGGGAATTTTTTTAGGAAAAGTATGAATAATTATAAATCTCGCAATATGCAGAAGCCATTGCATTTTGTAGTTTTGAGGCGAATGATCTGGTCATTGAATGTTTCTGATCAACTACGAAAAACTAATATTTGAGCCAGGACAATATCCCAGTTCAAATCAAATATTGATTACAGACCAAAAAAAAATGCAAACGAAAAAAAATAAAACTAATGAGCTTTGGCACGGCAGAAGTATTGCTGGGTAACTAACTATACCTGCATATACACATACTTACATATGCAACTCAATGAGATGCTTGTAAGATGGCATGTGTATTTTAAACTCAAACTCGGCAAGTGAGTTGTGCTTCTCGTTCGTTTGTGAGAATCATTTCCTTATAGAGGCATTTGAAAAGACTTTTGACATAGTCGAAATCATGATCGTGGAAGTCTGCAGCCAAGTAATATATGTCACCATGCCGTTTTTTACTTTTATAAATAAATTATGTTTATTTATTTATATTTTTAATTTAAACAATTTTGCTTAAACTAAAAAATATATAAGGGTGTGAAGTTAAATTCGTAAGTTAAATACCTCCCACACCCAAGACACAATCCAATTTACCTTTTTTTATAAAAACACTAAAAATAAAAGGAATTATGTAATTATTTTTTAACAATATTTTCCTTTCCAATAATTTGAATGCAACGCACAAGTCAAAAGTCCAAAAAATATACAAAATAGGCCATATTTTTTTGGTAAATATTCTACTCGTCTATGGCTGTATTCCAGTTTTCGAGATATCGGACAATCAAAATTTTTTATATATACCCGATATCTTAAAAGCTATATATCTCTGAACATAAACGAAATTTGGACCACGACTATTTTAAATATAAATAAATTTTAAATATAAAATAAATAATTGTTTTTGGAACACCCGATTCATGTATTCCAGTTTTCGAGATATCGGCCCTTCAATACATGGACTAATATGGCCTATAGTTTTTGAACTTTTGACTGATTCGATAGATTCAAATTATTGGAGCGGAAAATATTGTTGAGAAATAATTGAATAATTCATTTTATTTTTATTGTTTTTTCACAAAAAAAAAAATATTTTGTAAATACGTCCCACAAGCTAATTTGGTTTGTGTCTTTGTCTTGGAACGTATTTAACTTACGAACTTATCTTCACACCCTTAAAAATTATCTATTACAAATATTTATTTTTTTATTAATGACACTATATAATCAAAATTTTGCAGAAGGACATTTCCTGATGTATTTTGCTAAACTAGGACGCGACATGGATTTTTTTATACTAAAATTTCAATATTCGCCAAAGGTATCTTTAATATTTATACACACATTTTGGACGCAAGAGTCCGATAACACCTGGTTAAATGTTCAATTAAAGGTAATTATCACATAGAAACAGTGGTTTAAGGCAGAGAAAATTGGGTAAAAATTGATTTTTTGTCGAAAAATTCGATTTTTTTAAATCATAAATAGAAAAAATTGAGAAAAAATATTTTCTTTTATATTTCATATTTCCAACCAAGAAAAAAATTTATATATAAAAAGGATATATGATTAAATGTGAATGCTATGTCTCCCTTTGTAGACGCAAAAGATTTAAAAAATCACGATTTATTACTTTTTTCGTTAAATAGAGCGAATTACGAATTAGATAACAGAATTTGCATTAATATTTAACCGCTGGCATCTTAGCGAAGAAAACAGGAACAATTTGAAGAAATTCTATGGTTAAATGTAGAAGTTATAGTCCTTCTTGTAGAAGACGACATAAGGGTCATAACTTTGACATTTTTCCATAGCTTTTTTTCAAATAGGTCTTGTATTCTTCGTTAAGATCCCAGCTATTACAAAATTAAAAAAATATAAATTTTCTAATTTTTAAAATGACTTTTCGTACTATTTAAAAAAATCAAAAAAAAATAGGTCTTGTGTTCTTCGTTAAGATCCCAGCTATTACAAAATTAAAAACATTAATTTTCTAATCTTTAAAATGGCTTTTCGTACTACTTAAAAAAATCATGATTTAAAATAATTAGAGTGTCAAAACATCAACTTTTATCCATAGATCTTTGTCATATTGACATTATTTTCTGCATTAAAATCTTAATTATTTAAATTTAGAACAACAGCATATATGACTGTAATCTTCGAAAAAACTTAAATACCATAAATATTGGTAGATAGTGGGTGCTACAGTTGGTTGTATTTCAATTCTATTTTAATTCCAAAAGTACAAATTTTGAAAATCCATTATCAGGCGTACATATTGCAAAATAACTTAACTTCATGAGTCAACCAATTTTTGCCGTAAAAGAAAAAGTACGAATTTGGAAAAAACTTGTTATTTTGCGTGTCTATGAAGTCAGAGGAATGTTTACACCGAATTCCATAATTCCAGCTGCGATCATTTTGTTGGTACCATTTTTACCCCCTTAAGAGTACGACTATCTAAAATCTCTTTATTTGACGTTTCTACCCAATTAGAATCTCATCATCCTAGCTTTAGTCGTTTAGTTGGTACTATTTTTATCCCTCTGTACCATAGTATCCCTTGAGAGTACGAATTTCGAAAAATCCGTTTATTTTCCGTGACTACGCAGTCAGAGGAATGCATACTCCGAATTGCATGACTCTAGCTGCGGTCATTTGGTTGGTTCTATTTGTATCCATTTTAACCCCAAAAAGTACGAATTTCGAAAAATCTGTTTATTTTCCGTGTCTACGCAGTCAGAGGAATGTATACTCCGAATTTCATGACTCTAGCTGCGGTCATTTGATTGGTACTATTTGTATCCCCTTTTTTCATTTTAACCCCAAAAAGTACGAATTTCGAAAAATCTCTTTATTTTAAGTGTCTACGCAATCAGAGGAATGTATACACAGAATTTCTGTATTCCAGGTGTAGCCGTTTGGTTGGTACAATTTTTATCCCTCCGTACCCATTGTATCCCTTGAAAGTACGAATTTGAACAAAACTTTTATTTTTCATGTCTACGTTGTCAAAGGAATGTATACTCCTAATTTCATGACTCTAGCTGCGGTCATTTGGTTGGTACTATTTTTATCCCCATTTTCTATTTTGACCCCAAAAAGTACGAATTTTGAAAAATTCGTGTATTTTACTTGTCTATGCAATCAGAGGAATGTATACACCGAATTTCATTATTCTAGGTACAGCCGTTTGGTTGGAACCATTTTTATCCCTCTATTCACATTTTACCCCTTAAAAGTACGAATTTGAGAAAAATACTTTTATATTATGTATCTACTCTATTAGAGGAATGTACACACAGAACTTCGTGTTTCTAGCTGTTGTCGTTTAATATGTATCATTTTTATCCCTTTTTGTCCCATTTCACGCCCTACAAATAAGAATCACTTTATGGTACACTTTTTTGTTATAAGGGGAATGCGCATACCAAATATACATAAACATGCTATTTTTAGTCCTTGTGAGGGAAAATTTTTTCCCTCTTGGGCCGACTTCGCCCCGTTTAAATCTCAACCGATCTACGACTATAAGACGCATTTATGGAAAATTTGAACGTTCCAGCTCCTTTCGTTTAGATGCTAGCGTGCTTTCAACAGACGGACGGACATGGCTAGATCGTCTTAGAATTGTATGACTATCAAGAATATATATACTGTATAGGGTCCCTGGAGGTGGAGGGTATAAAAAATACTGTCCACTGCGAAAATTTTTACCAACTGTACAATGGACAGCCGTATATTTTGTATTTTTTAAATTTAAATTTAACTATAACATAAACAATTAAGAATATAATGTCAACTATCAATACCTTCAATTATCCAAATTTTTTTAATATCGTTTTCGACATTGAAAGATGTAAATATTTCATAAACTTGATTAATCAACAATATTAATAATTCCAAAAATTCTAAGTTTTATCAAAAAATAACTCTCAAATGGAGGACCAGAAGAAACCATGACAAAATTTCATGAATCTCTCTCTCTCTTTCTTCTCTTTTCGGAAATATCTGAGGCTTGAATGATCTTAGAACTGTCTTTAAAATAGAGCTAAAAATGTAAATTTCCCAACTCTTCCATATTAACATAATACCTCTTTTAGCCATTATTTGCTACAGTTTGTTGAACTTTTTCCATTACAAATTCTTTCCTCTTCGAAGCAAACAAAGTGAATAGAAAAATCAACGTTTTAAAACATGCAAATTTAAAGCTCCAAATAAGATGCTGCAAAAGAAGAACAACAGAAAAAATGACGTCATGTTTTCGCTGAAACAAAAAAAACTAGTTTGACAATTGAGCTGTTATCAAATGACTAATACTTCAAATTATTCTGCAACAACGAATCTGCAAACTGGCAAAATGTTGACTAAAATTCATTCATAAGAATTTCGAACACGAAATGCATGCCCAGACTACGACTCATACTTTTTATAGAGATTAAGTATATTTTTTTGTAGTATTTCTTTATAAATATGAATTGATTTTGGCATTGCATGTTGGCTTTCTGCTCCCTTGTTTGTTTTGTTTATGATTTCGGCTACTTTTTTATTCAATTACAAATTTATTTATTCATTTATGAATATTTTCTGTGCTTTTACAACGCCTCAAATCAAATGAAATGAATGAATGAACGAACGAACGAATCAACCGACCTTGTGCCAAATTATCATTGATGTGTTTATTTTCCTTTTTTCTGGGTTTATTTTTCTTTTATCATCGTTTCATTTCGGCGCGGTTATTATTGTAACAAATTTTATTTATTCACAATATTTTGTTTGTTTGTACGAACGTGGGTAATTACATATTTTCCCCAACTCATTATCTCATTTGCCGCCAGTGGTTGGGGCTGGTTGGCGGTTGGGGGTCGATCGGCTTATTATGAGAGTTTTGCAAATTGTTTGCGGTATTGTTTATAAATTGTATTTATTTATTTCTGGTTTATTTATTTTGCGGCAAAGTTAATCATTATTAAATTAGCAGCTGGCAACTATGCTTTGATATTCAGATAAATAATAATACCCTCAATGTAGGCAATGAAAATCAATTAACATATAGAGTAGAGTGCATATCTAGGTAATCTATGTTTAAAGCCTAAAATTAAATAAATAACACACAAAAAATCAAAAACAAAATTGTTCCCAATATCTGAACATATTGATTCATAAAATCGTTACCGAAGAATGTTTATGGATAATTTTTTTACTAAAATTTCAATTTTCTTTGAAGGTATATTAATTATAATTTGTATTTATTTATTTCTCGATTATTTATTTTGAGGTAAAGTTATTAAATTAGCAGCTGACAACTATGCATTGATATTAAAACCCTAATACCCTCAAAGTAGGCAATGAAAATCAATTAACATATAGAGTAGAGTAATGTATATCTAGCTAATCTATTTTTAAAGCCTAAAAGTAAATAAATAACACTCAAAAAAAATTAAAAAAAAAATTGTGTCCGAGGCCTAAACATACAGATTAATAAAATTTACACCAAAAAAGAATTGTGGATAATTTTTGTACTAAAATTTAAATTTTCTTTGAGGGTATGTACATTTTATTTGTATTCATTTATTTCTGTTGCAGTGCGGTTGAGGTAAAGTTAATTATTATTAAATTATCAGCTGGCAACTATGCGTTTATATTAAGATAAATAATAATACCCTCAAAGTAGGCAATGAAGATCAATTAATATATATAATATAATAGAGTAGATCTAGGTAATCTATGTTTAAAGCCTAAAAGTAAAAAATAACACAGAAAAAAAATTAAAACAAAATTGTGTCTGAGATCTGAACATATTGATTCATAAAATCGACATGGATATTTTTCTTACAAAATTTTCAATTTTTTTTGAAGGTATATACATTTTTATACCCTCCACCTCCAGGATGGGGGTATACTAACTTTGTCATTCCGTTTGTAACACCTTGAAATATCGACCTGAGACCCTATAAAGTATATATATTCTTGATCGTCATAAAATT
Source organism: Polietes domitor (assembly GCA_947397865.1). Taxonomy (NCBI): domain Eukaryota; kingdom Metazoa; phylum Arthropoda; class Insecta; order Diptera; family Muscidae; genus Polietes; species Polietes domitor. The sequence continues at coordinate 29,728,282 of OX377619.1, read as the reverse complement.
CTAAGACGATCTAGCCATGTCCATCTGTTGAAAGCACGCTAGCATCTAAACGAAAGGATCTAGAACGTTCAAATTTACCATAAATGCTCTTATAGTCGTAGATCGGTTGGGATTGAAATGGGGAGAAATCGGCCCAAAGGGAAAAAATTTTTCCCTCACAAGGACTAAAAATACCCATAATAGTCCCTAATATTTTAGCGTATTTAAGCATGATTTTTGAATATGTCTGTTTATATTTGCTTGATATTTGGTATGCGCATTCCCCTTATAGCAAAAACGTGCACCATAAAGTGATTCTTATTTGTAGGGGGTGAAATGGGGCAAAAAAGGGATAAAAATGGTACATATTAAATGGCTGGTACATAAAAATGGTACATATTAAATGGCAGCTAGAAAAACGAAATTCGGTGTGTACATTCCTCTAATTGAGTAGATACATAATATAAAAGTATTTTTTCCAAATTCGTACTTTTAAGGGGTAAAATGGGTATAGGGGGATAGAAATGGTACCAACCAAACGGCTGCACCTAGAATAATGAAATTCGGTGTATACATTCCTCTGTATGCAATCAGAGGACGAGTAAAACACACGGATTTTTGAAAATTCGTACTTTTTACCAATAAAATGACCGCAGCTAGAGTCATGAAATTCGGAGTATACATTCCTCTGACTGTGTAGACACGGAAAATAAACTGATTTTTCGAAGTTCGTACTTTTTGGGGTCAAAATAGAAAAAGGGGATAAAAATAGTACCAACCAAATGACCGCAGCTAGAGTCATGAAATTCGGAGTATACATTCCTTTGACTACGTAGACATGAAAAATAAAAGGGGTTTCATCCAAATTCGTACTTTCAAGGGATACAATGGGTATGGAGGGATAAAAATGGTACCAACCAAACGGCTGTACCTAGAATAATGAAATTCGGTGTATACATTCCTTTGATTGCATAGACAAGTAAAATACACAGATTTTTCAAAATTCGTACTTTTTGGGGTTAAAATGAAAAAGGGGATAAAATAGTACCAACCAAATGACCGCAGCTAGAGTCATGAAATTCGGAGTATACATTCCTCTGACTGCGTAGACACTGAAAATAGACGAATTTTTTTAAATTCGTACTTTCAAGGGATACAATGGTACAGAGGGATAAAAATAGTACCAACTAAACGACTACAGCTAGAATGATGAAATTCTAATTGCGTAGAAACGTCAAGGGGGTAAAAATGCTACCAACCAAATGGGCGCAGCTGGAATCATGGAATTCGGTGTATACATTCCTCTGACTGCATAGACACGCAAAATAAAAAGTTTTTTTTTTCCAAATCGTACTTTTTCTTTTACGACAAAAATTGGTTGAATCATGAAGTTAGGTTATTTTGCACTATGTACGTCTGATAATGGATTTTCAAAAATGTGTACTTTTGGAATTAAAATAGAATGGAAATACAACCAACTGTAGCACCCACTATCTACCAATATTTATGGTATTTAAGCTTTTTGAAAATATAAATATAAGAATATTTATTTTTTGATTTGAAATAAATAATGGGTTGAAATAATTAAAATATTACCCTTATTTATAAAATAATTTTTTCAATATTTGTATTTGTTTTGGTTTGGCTATATTAAAAAAATTATATTTTCCTGTAATATTAATGCACTTCTACGATAACCAACAACCTCTGTGGAATGCAATCCATGGTGGAGGGTATGTAAAGTTCGACTCGGCCGAACTTAACGCCGTTTTTACTTGTTTTTGCTTAAGAATGTTAGCTATTAAGGATTACAATCAAATATTTTTTTTTTTCAATTTTTTCTATTTCTTATGACTCTTTTTCGTTCCTTTAAGAAAATATTAAAAAAAATAAATTTTTCTCATTTTTTTTTTGAAAACTGTTTCTAAATCACAGTTTCTGTGTGAAAGTAAAATTTTTTACATTTGAATCAATCATAATTGCCTTTAATTTGACATATATATTGTCGGTGTTAAATAAGAGTAAAATTCGACGAAAATATAAATTTTAGTAAAAAATTAAAAAATATCTATAGCTTTGTTTTCTTCCTTAAGATGTCATCTATTTTAAAATAAAATAAAGTGTAATGTTACCTAATGTATAATAGGGTTCTTCACGCCATTTTTAAAAAAAAAATAATATTTATTATATTTTTGAGTGTCATAACTTCTGCCTTAATCCATTGATCTTTTAAATGAAGGCATTGTTTTTTGCATTGGAATGTTAGCTTTCAACAAGTAGAACCAAATAATTTTCTCAAAAATTATTTTTCCTTCAAAAATTATTTTGCTGAAAAAAAAATAAAAATAAATAAATTTGTTCTCAATTTTTCTATGTGAAAGTGAAATTCGCAACATTTGTAGCCATCCTAATTACCTTTAATTCGACATATAAGAGGGTGTTATCGGTCCTTAAATATACCTTCGATGAAATTCTATTAAAAAATATACATAATTTTATGAATCAGTTTACCTCAATGCACGCAAAAAATTCATTTTTAGGCCTCGGATAAAACATTTTTATTTTTTCAATTTAAGTTTTTAATTTAACTTATTCCAACCAATTTCTTCTGACTGTATTGTAGTATATTAAACTTACTCTGCCTTATTTTTATTCTGCGTCTGTTTATTATTCTATCTATTATGGCCACATTATTAATATGCAAAAATTTTCACTTCACGGATTCAATTTGTTTCCATTAAGTTCTCTCTTTTAAGTTACGCCTGAATTCTCTTAATTGCATTCAATTATTTGTTGCCATAGAACGTTGAAAATATTTCACTTCAGCGCCATCGCCAAAGCCACCAGCAAAGCAAGCATATCATGCAAAAGTTGCGCCTCGTTTTTTCTTCTTTCTGCCAAAACGGGAAAAATATGAATATTCATTTAAATTTGCAGCCACTTTTTAATTTGTCAATTTGTGGAATATTTAGTTGCGGTGTCTATTAAGAAGCATGGAGAGTGAAATTAACAGAAATCTTAAATAATTTGTATGAAGAAAATCTACTCAAGTTACCTTAATTTTTAACTACGTGAAAAGATTGTTTTGAATTTGAAATAGAAAAAAAACGAAAGCTTTTGTATTTTTCATTTATATCGCAACAAAAAACCCCCTCAGTAACATCTCAAAAAATACTTTGACTGCATCATCAGCAATTTGTTTGTATTTGGAAAACTATCTTTGCAATACCTAAAAGTCTGCCATGGACAATCAAAAAAGGAAATAGGAATTTGTGTCTGTGCCATGCAGTTATTGATGATTTTATAGGTTTTCTTCACGAACATTGGCAATGTGTCTGCCAGGAATGCAGTAAGTGAAACAAAAGTATGCAATACTAATAATAAACAATCAAGGACCTAAAAGTATGCTGTAAAAAACGAGCAATTGAAATACAACGCTACAATGTATAGTTACAGCTAAAGGCAAACACCACAACATTGTATGTTTTTATTATTATTGGTGGGGATAAACTGTCTCATTGGCAGACATTGTTTTATTATGTTGCTGAAGACAAACAGTCATAACCCGACATTTTATTATTTTTGCTGGAGAAGAGCAAATCAAATGTATTTGTATTTATGTTGTCGTCCTATGGATTTTTGTCAATCAAACTGACGAACTCTTTATTACTATTCACATATCATAAATAATATGGCCCATTTTAAATGACTTTATATCAAATGCAATAAAATAGGGAAGTATTTAAAATGTGTAAGAATTTATTCAAATTCGAAAAGAAGATGGGTGAATTGCAATGTTTTCACGAAATTTAAAAAATAAATACAATAGTTATTGTAGTACCAGATTTATAATCTTTTTTATAAATTTTAATTTATAATATATATTTTTTATTGAAAACTTAAATAGTCCATAATTTTTCTAAGAAAAAGTCTTCTAGAGCGAGAAGAATGATAATGTAGGATTGGGATCACATAAAAATTAGAAAATAAAAAAACTTAAGTCGGCCTTAAGTTCCTATATGTTATCCTTCTTCTAGAACGAAAACAAGGATAAGGATATGATTGCCAAAAATCTATATACAACTTTTTTTCAAAAAGGTGTGCTCATTCAATCTGTACCTCCTGAAATATATTTTTAAGTTTTTACAATTGTATTTCTTTTATTTTGATTTTCGAATTAATTAAAGGAATTTATTGGATTTGATAACATTAATTATTTTTTTTAACTTAAAGTAGTATTCTCAGATGTCTTTTTTAGTGACTGTTTGAGTTTGAAAGTGTTGAAATGATGGATTCTATTTTTTACGATTTTTTTTATTTTTTGCACAATCAAACGAAATTTCAATGAAAAATCTTCATAATGATCATTTTTTAGTAGTTTATAATACACAAGGTTTGTGGAAAGGCTGCATCTGTATAAGAAGCACAATGACCGGACGAAATGCTCAACTCTCCTGGAAAAGGAAAGTTGCCTTTTACACCAGTAAGAAAATGTTCGGGAAAAATGGGGTCTAAACCCTAAAATGATACCCTGGATGCACACAGCGATCATAAGACCAATATTAACGTATGGTGGAAAGAGCACTTCCCTATCCAACCTAGCAAAAATCCAAGGAATGGTCGCGTCGTCATCACAGGAGCGATGAGGTCGGCACCACAAGTTGGATCGAAAGCGATGCTCAACATGACACCCATAGATATCTGTGTGAGGAAACGTTCAAAGTACTAATACACAGTAGAAAAGATTGGTTTTCAAACGCAGCGATCACAAAGGACGAAATTTCAAAACTTCACAGATGGTTGCAAAATGAAGTCGGGTCAGGCGTTTTCTCAGAGCAGCTAAAACTCAAAATTTCAGTAAGTCTGTAACCAAGATGCACAGTTTTTCAGGCAGAAGTCTACGCTATAAACGAAGCAGAAAATATTTAGTGCTCAACTTCAAATTCATTTGGCAAGTCACAGATTACTTCCGTGAACACCTAAAAATTGTTTCCAAAACTTAAATAGGCCTTCTACAGCGACACGAATGAGAATACAGTCGAACCTGCATAAGTGGGACCTGCATATAAATAGAATTCTTTATAAGTTGGGCATTTTAGATGATACTCTTCACACAAAAAAAAACTAGAACCTCTTTAAGTGGTATTGATTATGATTTTTCGAGAGATTTACCCTATAAGTGGGATATTTTACTCGTTTACCTCTAAGAGAGGGAATTCGCTTTCATTATGATGAAGAACAAGATAAACTAAAAAGATTAAAAACGACTACTCAGAAGTGGAAGATCGATTGATGACATGGATAAAAGTTTGCCTCTCCTGTTAAAGGGGAGGCTTTACATATTGCTACATATTTAGCCATCTCTCAAGACGTCGCTAGCTTTATCTCTTTAAGTGGGACAACAGGCAAACTAACACGATAACAATGGGAAACCTCTATAAGTGTCCTTTGAGCTCCCGCTTATCCAGTTTCTATGTATATTATATTTTTTATATATTTAATTTAAATATGGCCTAATTTTTTAGCCTTTAAGCTGTTAATCAACAAACACATATCTATTTATTAATATTTTTTTCTATTTTTCAGGTAAGTTGGAAAATACATACAGAACGCCCAAATTTATATCAAAAAATAACACGTAAGTCTTTACCTTTTAAAATGTAAATATAGTTCAGAATCAAACAGAGTATTAATTTGTAAGGGTGTGAAGATCAATTCGTAAGTTAAATGCGTCCCACACCCAAGACACAAACCAATGTAGCTTGTGGAACGTATTTAAAACGTCATTACACCGTGTTTTGCATAAAGACTTGGGTCTTAAGGCTTATAAAGTTCAGTTAACACAAGAACTCAAGCCGGCCGATCATCAACAACGTCGTGTCTTTGCTGATTGTGTCCTTGAGATGAATGAAAATGATCCGGAATTCCATCAAAAAATCACCTTGACTGATGAGGCCCATTTCCACATCAGTGGCTACGTGAACAAGCAAAATTGTCGCATCTGGAGCTCAGAAAAACCAAGAGTTATTGTTGAGAAGCCTCTCCATCCTCATCGTGTGACTGTTTAGTGCGGTTTATAATCCGGCGGAGTCATTGGACCTTTCTTTTTCGAAAATGAGGTTGGATCAACAGTTGATTTTTTTATGGTCGGAGTTGGATGGTATTGATCTGGACAACGTTTACTTTCAACAAGACGGCGCTACGTGCCACACAAGCAACGAAACCATTGCTCCTTTACGGGAAAAGTTTCCGAACCGTGTTATCTCTCGAAGAGGTGATCACAATTGGCCACCGAGATCTTGTGATTTAACACCTTGCGACTTCTTCCTTTGGAGCCACGTGAAAGATAAGGTCTACGCCAACAGCCCAGCGTCGATTCAAGACCTCAAAGCCAGAATTCGTGAGGCTATTGAGGACATAGGACAGCCACTTTGCGATTTGGTTATGGAAAATTTCATGAAAAGGATATGGTCCTGTAAGCGTTGTCGTGGTGGCCATTTGGCTGATGTTGTTTTTCATTATTAACGGCATACCTTCCTCTTTATTATGAAAAAAACATCCGATCATTTATCTCAAAAAATTGGATTTTTCTTTGAATACCATAATAACACCTCTTGTTGGAAAATCCTGTATATATCGAATTTTGAAAGCTATATATCTCCGATCTCAAACGGAATTTGGACCAACATTTTTGGAAAATATTCTACATGCGAAGGACTAAATAATTGCCTTTTGAATACCCGATTCGTGTATTCTAGTTTTCGAGATATCGTGTATTCTATGTCACATCAATACATGAGCTAATATGACATACTAGCAGTACCCGCTGCTTCGCACACGAAAAAGCCAGTTACTTGTTATTAGTTTTATCCGTCTCTGTTCGATTTAATTTTGGTGGATATAGATAAATCTAAAGTAGTAATTTGGAACCCACCAATTAGATATCACTCATATACAGTCAAAGGAATGTGCTTGTCGATGTGCACTATTTTAACTGAACTCCCTTCGTATGTATTTTGAACATTTTCTACCCAGTTTAGAACAAAAAATTACAACCGCAGAGCCTTTTATATTCTCGACCTCGTGTAGCTGACAACTTTATAACTTTTTGCACCTCTTTCCCAAAAAATACACATTTTGAAAAATTACTATACGTAACATGTTTTTTGCTTCCCCTAAAAACATATACTTTATTTGGTACCACGTTTATACCTTGTCGTCCTGCATCCTCCTTATAAGTACGAATTTTGTAATATCCATGTATGTTCCGCGTTTACGTAATTAAAGGGTTGTACACCATTTTTATCCCTTCTTGTCCCGCGCGCACCTAAAAAGTACAAATTTCGACAAATCCAATTTGACTGCGCTTACGTATCAAATTTCACGATTCTAGTTGCAAAATTTTTATCCCTTTTTGTGTCGTTCAGCCCTTAAAAGTACAAAAATGCAATTATATTGCGTTTCTATATGGTGAGAGGAATTTACATACCAAATTTCACGATTATAGCTATAATACCATTTTTATTCCTTTTTGTCCATTATAACAATTTTTTTTATAAGTACAAATTTCGAAAAATCCATTTATATTGCAGGTCTACGTAGTCAGAGAAATGTAGATACCGATTTTCACGAATATAGCTGCAATACTTAAATTGGTACCATTTTTATCCCTTTTTGTCCTGCTCGCCTCTTAAAAGTACAAATTTCGAAAAATCCAATTTTACTTCGCTTTTATATGGTCAGAGGAATTTACATACCAAATTTCATGACTCTAGCTATAATACTTTAGTTGGTACCATTTTTATCCCTTTTTGTCCCGCTCATCCCTCATTCCAAGGAACTCACCGAATTTCATGTTTCTAGCTACTGCCGTTTAGTCAGGACGAAGGTTCGATGTTTATCCCTTTTTGGGCCATTTTACCCCCTAAAAGTACGAATTTCGTAAAACCCTTAGTCGACGTCTACGTCATATTTGGGAACTACACTGAAAATTTCATGACCCTGGCTTCAGCCGTTTGGTCTGGGGGCTGGTCAATGATAAGTCAGTCAGTCAGTAACGCAACTCTTTTATATATGTAGATTTTATCTAGTTCTTGGACTATTGACTGATTCGATGCATTCAAACTTGTGGAGCGAAAAATATTGCATATTTCTTTTTTTTTTAGTGTTTTTTTTAATATTAAAAAATATATATAATATATAATAAAAAAAAAATTAAAAAATATTTTTAAATACGTCCCACAAGCTAAATTGGTTTGTGTCTTGGGTGTGTGACAAATTTAACTTAAATACGTATACGGACAAAGTGTATATTGTTGGATGTGGTTCTCCTCCTCCTCCTATCCATTAACAAAGTACAAAATTCCCTTCGTCAGATACTTGATGGAACTAGCTGGTGTTCGAATACATTCCAAAACACCTAAAACAAAATATTTTTTTTGTAAACAATTGTTTTTAATTACCGTACGAATTCCTGCCTCATTCAATGTACTCTCGTCTCGTTGCCCAACTAAAGAAAAACGAATATCTTTGGCGTCAGGATATGTGGCTACCTACAAGGAGGAGGCCAAAGTCGGCAGACAGTGTTGGCAACAGAAAATGACCTTGTTACAATTTACCAGTTTTATCATACAACCCCCCTCATGTATCGTCGTCGAATTATTCTTTGGCAACACTCTGTTGTTAAGTGTTAAATTCAAATTCAAACAGTACTAATTCTTTGCCGAATCCCATCGACGATAACGACGATTTTGATTACGTCTGGCAGCGCCAGACACTGTGTGAGGGTGTACGTGGGTGGGTGGGTTTATTTTACATGCGCTGCCAAAGCACTGATTCTGTCTGACCGAATTCCATTGATGAAAACGGTAAATAAATATTGGAGGAGATTGCAAAAGCTTACGTCATGCCATGCTGGGGTTTAATAAATGAGGCCATATGTCAACAGAAATTATCAAAGCGAGAGTTCTGCTGCAGTGGTGGAACACATCTTTAAATGGCAGCAGCGGCAGCAGTGGGAGATCTCCCCATATACATACATCCGACATATTGGGGTGTCCCGACATTGACAAAGACAATTTTCAACAGAAATTATTTGAAAAAGTTGAACAATTTTAATTTGCCAAAATCTTAATTATGTGGGACTTTGAACAATTGCATAAAAATGTGTGAAATTATATAAAAAAGAAGAGCGTTTTCATTGATATCGAAAAATTACCAAAGTAGGCCATTTTGAGATAATGGATCTGGAATGTCCGATAGCATGATTTATAATATAAAATTAGTACTTGACTATTTGTATGCAATCCACCTGATGGATGGGGGTATACTAAGTTTGTCATTCCATTTGTAATGCCTTGAAATATCGACCCTATAAAGTATATATATATTCTTCACCGTCATAAGACGATCTAACCATGTCCGTCCGTCTGTTGAAATCACGCTAGCATCTAAACGAAAGGACTAGGAGGTCCAAATTTTGCATAAAATAAAATGTTTCCCTCACAAGGACTGAAAAAAACCCATAATAACCCCTAGTATTTTAGAGTATTTAAGCATATTTTTTCAATATGTCTGCTTGTATTTACTTGATATTGGGTATGCGCATTCCCCCGATAACAAAAACGTGCATCATAAAACGTTTTTTATTCGTAGGGGGTGAAATGGGGCAAAAAGGGATAAAAATAGTACATATCAAACGACAACTAATTGAGTAGATCAATTCCTCTAATTGAGTAGATACATAATATGAAATTATTTTTTCCAAATTCGTACTTTTAAAATTCGTACTAATAAAATGGAAAAAAGGGGATAAAAATAGTACCAACCAAATGACCGCAGCTAGAGTCATGAAATTCGGAGTTTACTTTCCTCTGACTGCGTAGACACGTAAAATAGAAGGATTTTTCGAAATTTGTACTTTTTAGGGTTCAAATGGAAAAAAGGGGATGAAAATAGTACCTACCAAATGACCGCAGCTAGATTCATGAAATTCGGAGTATACTTTCCTCTGACTGCGTAGACACGAAAAATAAAAGGTTATTACCAAATTCGTACTTTCAAGGGATACAATGGGTACAGAGGGATAAAAATAGTGCCAACTAAACGACTACAGTTAGAATAATGAAATTCGGTGTGGACATCCATCTAATTGCTTAGACAAGTAAATAAGGAGATTTTAGGTAGTCGTACCCTTGAGGGAGTAAAATTGGAAGAAGGGGATAAAAAGGTACCAACCAAATGGCCGCAGCGAGAATCATGGAATTCGGTGTATACATTCCTCTGACTGCATAGACAGGCAAAATAAAAAGATTTTTCCATGCAATCCATGCTGGAGGGTATATAAAGTTCGGCCCGGCCAAACTTGACGCCGTTTTTACTTGTTTTTGAATATGTCTATTTATATTTAATTGACATTTGGAATGCTCATTCTCTTATAGCACTATAAAGTGATTTTTATTTGTTGGGGTGAAATGGGGCAAAAAGGGATAAAAATAGTACCTATCAAACACGGTCCTAGATACACGAAATTCGGCATGTACATTCCTATAACTGACTAGATACATAATATAAAAGTATTTTTCCAAATTCGTACTTTTAAGGAGTTAAATGGTAATAGAGGGATAAAAAAGGTACTAACCAAACACTGCACCTAGAATAATGAAACTCGGTGTATATATTCCTTTGATTGCGTAGACACATAAAATAAAGGAACGAAATTCGTACTTTTAGGTGATAAAATGGGATAAAAATAAAATAAAAAGGGGATAAGAATTGTACCACCCCAAATGGTCGCAGCTAGAATCATGAAATTCGGTATATACTGACTGCGTAGTCATGAAAAATAAAATGGGTTTTCCAAATTCGTACTTTTAAGTGATAAAATGGGAATAGAGGGATAAAAATGGTACCCACTAAAGCTAGAATGATGAAATTCGGTGTGTGCATCCCTCTAATTCCGTAGACACGTAAAATAAAGACATTTTCGAATGTCGTACTTTTAAGGGGGTAAAAGGCGATAAAAATGGTACCGCAGTTACATCCCTCTAATTGCGTAGACACGTAAAATACGATTTTGAAAAGTCGTACTCTTAGTGGGAAAAAGGGGATAAAAATGGTTTGGTTTGGCTATATTCATTTTTTTTAACATTTCCCTGTAATGTTACTGTACTTCTACGAAAATCGACAGCCTCTGAGCATTACAATACAAGGTGGAGGGTATATAAATTTCGGCGCTGACGAACTTTCTTTTCTACAGCATACCTTTAATATCAATTTTTGTTCTGGCTTTCAAATGTGTGTATTCATTAATACCTTACGACGAACAACAAAAGATTTGCATAGTAAATTTATTATAGCCCTAAAAGTATGCATTGAAAAAATGCACATGTTTCAATTAGTCCATCCTATAGAATAGGAATGATTTGACAGGCTACTTGGAATGACTTATTAATTAACAAAAAATGGCAAACCATTATAACCTGATTGTTGGCAAATGTTGAATTAATATATTAAGCCTTAGTTACTTATTAAGTTATAAGAGATGATTATCATCGTTTAAAAGATTCAAGGAGTTTTATCTGAGATTTCAAAATCGTAAAAAATAAAAAATTGTGCATTTAATAATGGACTCAAATCACTGGTAATGATTTGTATTAATTAATTAATTAATATATATATGAAAATAAAAAATATATGAAGATTTTTCTTTGTATGTTAGATAGGAGGTAGGCGTGGCACAGTTTATTGTCATCGTCAAAGACTCCCAAATTTCATGCGCTCAAATCTCGACTTTAGTGATGATGATGAATTTTGCAAAGAATAGGAATATTCAGCATATTCTTTCATAAGATTTTGCAAAATATCGTGGCTAAATTTAGCTGTGGATGCATTTAAATATCATAATTGGTAAAATGGTTGACAATTTTATCATAATATAGGTTATTTTATTGGGATTTATCTCGGAAACCATGTATCGTATTGCAATTTCATTTAGTTCGTAGAAAATAGGCCCGCTTTTGAGGTGTTCTTTTGCATTTACAAAAGTATAATTATGTTTTTGCTTTCCTCTTCAGACAGAGGTTTACCTGAAGGTTGTACTCATTCAGTATTTGTAATTTTCTACAGCGTAAAACTATATTCGCGAGGCCGACCGATGCCTCGGCATTTACAAATATTTTTAAACTATTTTCTTATTTATTAATTTTAAAAAGAATGTTCTCCTTTTAGCTGCCAACATCGATTTAATTACTGAAATGGTAAAACCTTCTAAGCCAAAAAATGAAGCAATACTTTCTTCGTTGTTCTCTGTTAATTTTGGTTTAGACAATTTATTTAAAGCATACTTTAGGGATGAAAGGTTTAATGGCATGCGAGCACATGTAAATAATGTGTCGATATTAATCTTAAGTTAAGTATAAAGCAATAATAGCCGTGTGTCAACGATTAAAAAATAAAATATTTTTGTTAGTTTTTTCGTTTGAATTTTTTTGGTTTGTTATCAATATTTGATTTGAACTGGCTTAATGCCATGTTGCATATATATTTAATAGAATGTAAACTTATTTACAATATCCCTGTTCAAATCAAATATTGATTACAGACCATAAAACACAAACGAAAAAAACTAAAACAAATGAGCGTTGGCACGACAGAAGTATTGCTGGGTAACTATACCTGAATATACACATACTTACATATGCAACTCAATGAGATGCTTGTAAGATGACATGTGTACTTTATTATTTGGTGCGATTTTTAACGCAAATTCGGCAAGTGAGTTGTGCTTCTCGTTCGTTTGTGAGAATCGTCTACTTATAGAGGCCGGGTTTGATGTTGAAAAGTCCCTGTGAAGCCACTTGAAAAGACTTTTGACATGGTCGAAATCATGATCGTGGTAGTCTGCAGCCAAGTAATAAATGTCACCATGCCATTTGTAAATAAATTTGCATTCTATTAAATATATATCCATATGGTTTTGAGCCAGGACAATATCCCAGTTTAAATCAAATAAATTAATTTCTTATCAAAAATTTCGAAAATCGTAAAAAATAAAATTTTTATTTGGGCGTGTCACTGACAATTTTCATGTAATTGTGGACTCAAATGAAATCACTGGTAATAATTTATATTAACATATATATTAAAATCAAACATTTATGATGTGTTGAACTGACATGGGAGGTAGGCGTGGTTGTGGGCGGATTTAAACAAAACATTTTTATTGATCTAATTTGTTTAAAGCATACTTTAGGGATGCAAGGTTTCATGGCATGCGAGCGCAAGTAAATATTGGGCCTATATTAATCTTATGTTATTTTTTTCTAAAGTTTTGTCATCGATTAAAAAATAAAATAATTTTTAATAAAAAAATTCGAAAATCGTAAAAAACCAACAAAATTTTTTTGGGCGTGTCACTGAAAGTTTTCATTTAATTGTCGACTCAAATGAAATCACTGGTAATAATTTATATTAACATATATATTAGAATCAGAAATTTATGATGTGTTGAACTTACATGGGCGGTAGGCGTGGTTGTGGGCGGTTTTAAACAAAAAAATTGTTATTGATCTAATTTGACGATATAAGGGATGTGTGCGAAATTTCAAGGCCCAGCTTCAATTTTTCGCAGCAGCTTTTTTATGAAAATATCCCACTGTGCATCGTCTCACAAAATGATTCATCATGGTGGAACGTACAACATATATCATTTTCTGTCCAGTCTTAACTCTATTTTCACTGGAACTTTTTTCGGGACACCCTCATGTGCATTGAACAATACGTGAAAAATACAAAATTCTAAAATGTTTGTATACTTTAAAAAGACACCATTTCTATACTCTTATGGGAATTTCTTCTTATTCGAGATGACAATTCAAATTTGAAATAAAGCACTTCGGTTTTGGATGAACTCTCATCATTTTTATTCCAATGTCTGACATTAAACATAAGTAAGCACTTGCCTCCCCAGACTGTGATGGTGTTGTGTCTGCTATTGAGGTTTGCAAATTTACAACTGTAACAAATTCTTCATTTGCATTTATATTTAGATATTGGCCATGAATTAGCCATTCGATGCCCCAATGTCTACTATAATTTTGAGTCTACAGCTCATTATAAACATCAAAGAACCATTTCTGATTTTTGATGTCTTTATTAGAATTTAAATAAACTTTCTATAGAATATTTTAATTTTTGATTTTGTGTTTTTATGTTTTTTAATATTTTACTCATTTTTTGTGCCTTTTGTCTCGTTCAACATGTTGCTGTTCTGATTAGAAATTTTAAATTTATCGGTAGAATAAAATAAATAAATAATACAAGAAGCTTACACACACCAACACCATGTAATTATAATTTGCCATAGACATAAACACACACACAGACACAATCACTTGTTTGTTTGTATTTATAAAATAAATATATTGAATAAATAATAGGCTGCCACGATTTATAATATAAACACAAACACACACACACAGTAGTCTTCGTCATAATCATTACCAGCGAGGGTGGTGGCTTCAAGTCTTTATTGGCTGAATGGCGAAGAGGAAGCGGAGCGGAGAGGGGGGGGGCGAATTATGAACAGCAAACAATACAAAACACGTGGTGCGTGAAGGCAAACGCAAAAAGGGAGATCCATCGGGCATCGAGCGCGCCTATACACTCGATGAAAAAAGTTTCGATGAACGAGAAAAGTTTAAGAACACTGTGCTGCAAAAAAAGAATGATCTAGAAAAATTTGGGTGATATTATTTTTCTTGTAGGTTAAAAATTCATCATTCATTCAACTGGTAAAAAAAGCATGGCGAGCATTTTAATAAAAAAAAATCCCCAATTTTGGAACACATTTTCCCCACTTTGGGAGTTCGGGTATTTTTTAAAGAATGAATTAGAAAACTAGTGAAAGTGATATTATTTTTCTTGTAGGTATTGTCGAGTAGAAAGAAAATTCATCCAAACAAATTAAAATGGTAAAAAAGCATGGCGATCATTTTAATAAGAAATTCTCCAATTTTGGAACACATTTTCCCCACTTTGGGACCGAAAATTCATCAAAATAGTTAAAAATGGTAAAAAAGCATGGCGACCATTTTAATAAAAATTCACATTTTAGAACTCATTTTCCCCACTTTAGGAATTCGGGTACTTATTTTAGGATACAAATGGCGATCATTTTAATAAAGAAATCCCCAATTTGGCAACACATTTTCCTCACTTTGTGAAAGAAAATTCATTAAAGCAGATACAAATAATAAAAAAGCATGGCGACCATTTTAGTAAAAACATCCTCAATTTTGGAACACATTTCCCCCACTTTGGGATAGAAAATTCATCAAAAAAGATAAAAATGTTTAAAATGCATGGAGACTATTTAAAAAAACATTCCCAATATTGGAACACATTTTCCCCGCTTTGGGAATTCTGGTATTACTTTTAAGATAAAAATGGCGACCATTTTCATAAAAAGTCCCCAATTTTGGAACACATAGTAATTTTCCAACGCTCTAATCTTTTTATACTATGTTAGGTATTTTTATACGACTTCGATTCATAAAATAATGATGGAATTACCAAAACTTGTATTTTTGCAAAAAATGTATTATTAATAAAAACTTCAATAACTCCATTCAATTACTAACGGATTTTTAAAAGCAAAGTGGTGTTATACTCCTTTGCTAATTGTGTTATTTAGTTCATTTACAAGTGATACACTTACCAAACAAGATAATATGCAAACCCTTTGCCAAAGTTAAAAAATGGCTAAAAATTGTTTAAAAAAAGGTGTTTGTTGTTCAGATTTCTTAAGTTTTTTAAACAAACTATATATCGATCGAAAGCTCAAGGATTCTTCTTTTCAAATCTTATGAGAAAATAAAAATAAGAATCGGTTGATAACCGATCAGAGATACAACTAGACCGATTTTAAGCCGACAAGTCGCCGCATGTTTCTGCACGCCGCCGATTTCATCGACTCAAATCGGCTTCAACCACACCGCCGAGATTTGACGGAGTTAGAACTAGAATCTTACTACCATACAGAGATACAAGCCGACCGACTTTGAGCCGACAAGCCGCCGATGCCGCATATTTCTGCACGAGCCGCGCCGCCGCCGATTTCATCGGTTCACATCGACTTCAACCACGCCGCCGATTTCATTCGCTCATATCGGCTTCAGTCACGCCGCCGATATTTTTTTAATCTGACGGATTTCTAAATCCGTCAATCTTATTACCAAAATAGACAACCCACTTAAAATTACAAATGAAAATATTACTGCCGACTTAGACAACCTACTACTGTGAAATATATGGATCTTTCTTTGAATTTGGTTTCCCACTATATGATGAAAGTCACATTTATATAAGTAATTCCAGTATGTGTGGCCATGTGTTCCTATAAAAAACAATAAACGATGGTTACTCTAAGCAAAGTGGATGTTTGGAAGGCTTTATCGTTTATGGTTCATTTATGCTCCCTTTAATGGTTATATTTAAACTGAAGATGATTCTCATTGGTCACTCTTGTATGGGACACAAAGGCACAAATCTCGCAACAATAATCTTCGTCGGCACACATATGTATATTTAGGAAATGAAGTTGCACTGTCCTCCGATTATAATACCATTAACACTGTTCGGACATTTTTGGAGCATGAACCTTATTATTATGCTTCTTTGGTATGTCAAAGAAGGTTGATCTTTATCATTCTTTGGAAGGATTATAGATTATCACGATGTCTGGTCAAATACGCCTCGCATGAAAATCTGTAATTCCAAAAAATGTATAAAATTCATCCATATTATGGGAATGGATTCCCACTTCCAAAAATGGTATGGATAATAATATTAAATTATGGGAACATTGGCTAATATCGGCTAATATTAACGAATATTGAACTACTTGCAAAAAAATATTAAAAACCAATATTGTTCCTTCCCTTTTCTCAAAATTGGCAAATAAATTTCGTAATGAGAGAACGAGCCGTCAAATCAGCCGAAAGCCGCCGCCGATAATTCTGGGTCGGCTTGTAACTCTGCTATCCATCTTAAAATTACAAAAGAAAATATAACTGTTAACTTAAACAACCTACTACTGTGAAATTTACCTTTCTTTGAATTTGGTATCACATGGGAACATTGGCTAATATTTACGAATATTTAATTACTTGCCAAAAAATAAAAGAAAAGTTATTAAATACCAATACAAATTGATCCTTCTCTTTTCCCAAAATTGTCAAATAGATAGAGGTGTGTGAATGACAGAACGAGCCGACAAATCAGCCAAAAGCCGCCGAACCATTTTGAGTAGCGACACCGCCGCCGATAATTCTTGGTCGGTCAGAGAAATGTAAACACCAAATTCCATGATTCCAGCTGCGCCCATTTGGGTGGTACCATTTTTACCCCCTTGACGTTTCTACGCAATTAGAATTTCATCATTCTAGCTGTAGTCGTTTAGTTGGTACTATTTTTATCCCTCTGTACCATTGTATCCCTTGAAAGTACGAATTTCGAAAAATTCGTTTATTTTCCGTGTCTACACATTCAGAGGAATGTATACTCCGAATTGCATGACTCTAGCTGCGGTCTTTTGGTTGGTACTATTTGTATCCCCCTGTTTCCATGTTAACGCCAAAAAGGACGAATTTCGAAAAATTCGTCTATTTTCCGTGTCTACGCAGTCAGAGGAATGTCTACTCCGAATTTCATGACTCTAGCTGCGGTCATTTTATTGGTACTAATTTTATCCCCTTTTTTGATTTTAATCCCAAAAATTACGAATTTCGAAAAATCTGTTTATTTTAAGTGTCTACGCAATCAGAGGAATGTATACACCGAATTTCATTATTCTAGGTACAGCCGTTTGGTTGGTACCATTTTTATCCCTCTATTCCCATTTTGCCCCTTAAAAGTATGAATTTGGAAAAAATACTTTTATATTATGTATCTACTCCATTAGAGGAATGTACACACCGAATTTCGTGTTTCTAGCTGTTGTCGTTTAATATGTACCATTTTTATCCCTTTTTTGCCCCATTTCACCCCCTACAAATAAGAATCAATTTGTGGTGCACGTTTTTGCTATAAGGGGAATGCGCATACCAAATATCAAGCAAATATAAACAGACATATTCAAAAAACATGCTTAAATACGCTAAAATATTAGGGATTATTATGGGTATTTTTAGTGCTTGTGAGGGAAAACGTTTTCCCTTTGGGTCGATTTCGCCCCATTTCAATCCCAACCGATCTACGACTATAAGACGCCTTTATGGAAAATTTGAACGCTCTAGCTCCTTTCGTTTCGTGCTTTCAACAGACGGATGGACGGACATGGCTAGATCGTCTTAGAATTTTATGACGACCAAGAATATATATACTTTATAGGGTCTCAGGTCGATATTTCAAGGTGTTACAAACGGAATGACAAAGTTAGTATACCTCCATCCTGGAGGTGGAGGGTATTCAAATATATAAAATTAAATTAGTACGTTGGGTGGTATGAGTTATTTTAATTAATAGTGGTATGAGTGATATAAATTTATATTACTCTGTTTTTTTTTTTCAACATATGCCAATAATCTAAACCGATGGAAAAGCCGAAACATACCGAAAATATACCTTTTCGCAGGATTTACAATATTTTTGCGGTTTTCTAAAAATCCAATATTTTTTAGATAACACTTTAAATATATCTAGAAAAACTATTGTTAGCACTTCTACCCGAATATTTAGTCTTGTCCTAAATGTACAAAGGCCTGTCTGATGTTAACACAAATTTCAGTCCACTTTACGTTGGCCCACATTTCAAATCATAGTAATAATCTACAGTAATCAGGATATAGCATGTGTTTGAGCATAATTTTTTTATAATCTGATAAAATGCACAATTATTTAATTCATTTAAGTAATTCA
Organism: Polietes domitor; assembly: GCA_947397865.1. Lineage (NCBI taxonomy): Eukaryota > Metazoa > Arthropoda > Insecta > Diptera > Muscidae > Polietes > Polietes domitor. The sequence continues at coordinate 29,709,385 of OX377619.1, read as the reverse complement.
CGAGTGTTCTTGTTTTAGCATAATCTCCACCCTAATTAGTTCATTTCAGCACAGATAGTATCATCGCTAATTTATTTTAAAATGTGGCTGAGAATTTCTAGGGTGGGTCCAAAAGAAATATTTAAATATGTAATTGTTTTTTTTCGGCCCTCTTCTGTCATAATTACAAACACATTTTCTAGGAAATATTGTCAGATGTAATATTTTCAGCTGGGCCCCAAATGTGTGAATATGTGTCATCCATCCATCCCAGTCATTCATAAGAGCTGTGTGGCATGACAAAAAATGCTTGACAAACTGTTGCGTGTGGGGTTTTTCTGTTTTTTTTTTTGCAACGTACTTTTTTTCGGGAGCAGCTTATGTAGGGTATTATAATTCCAGTAGCAAACACGACAATGACAATGCTGCTCTCCACGAGATCGCATAAAAGTGGTCACAAAACAAATGGTCGGTCGGTCCGTTGGTCATGCAAAGTTTACGTAGCCGCAACCATACGACGTATGTTGTCCGCCAACAGAGGATGATTAATGTTTGCTTGGCACATTTCAAAAAAACAAACTAAAAACTATAAAACTGCGAGCATATCATTTGAAAGATGTCAGGCTATGACGGACGATGGGTGGTCATTGTTCTTGCTAATCTCTCCCACATGCGGAAGTAATCTTCTAAATATGTTGTTTGTTGGGTAGGGTCGTCAGTCAGTAGAAGGTTTGACACAGACCAAAAAAAAAAACGAAAAATTAAATAAAAAGTGTATTTAAGCTTTATAATGAGATGTCTGCCATATATTAATTGAAGACATCCGAAAAATGTCTTGTTTGTTTTTAATTGTGTGCGAACAAGAAATCACCATGATGAAATCAGGGTATTAATACCCTACCCTACATTGCATGTTGTTAAATGTGAATAGGTCATGCCCAGCAAATATTTATGGGACTTTTTTTTGGAATATGCCACTTTATGATGGAAAGTAATGTGTTTAGAGCGCACGTTAGTTCGATTCTTGTTGGTGTATAATTTAAAATCGAATGAAAAAACCCTAGTTAGAGGTTTATTTTTCTAATGCAAATGTAAAACTCAAAAAAATAGAAAAAAAAATCATTTTTAATAGCTAATATTCTAACGAAGAAATCGATGCATCGATTAAAATATATAATAATATATAATCGATTAAAACATATTTGTGGACAAATGTAGAATTAATTATTCTTTATGGCAAGAGTAAGATCTGACTTTATTTTTGAATGGAAGAAAGTTTTCGATATCTCGCTTAGTTATCGAAAGTCAAGTTTAAAAAAATAAAATAAAAAATAAATGTTTTTTTTTGTAAAAAGAAGTCAATATGAAAAAAACGTAGAAACTCAAATAATTTTTTCGATAAATGTTTTAGCTATCGAAATTAAAAATGTAAAAAATCGATTTGTTTTATTTTTTATTATTTTTAGCATATTTGAATGAAAAAGCAATTAATCGGGTACGACTTATCGGGTATTATATATGAAAAAATATCGGAAACTTTCTTAGTTATCGAAATATCATTTGAAAACTAAAAAATCGATTTTAAATGTTTTTTATTATATTAAAGAAAATAATTAAAAAAATCATGTAAAATTTAACTTTCGATATTCGAGTTATCGAGACTAAAAATATCGGAAAACTGTCTTAGTTATTGAAATTGAAAATAAAAACATCGATTTAATTAAATTTTTAATTTTTATTAGTTTTTTCGTTTGCATTTTTTTGGTCTGTAATCAATATTTGATTTGAACTGGGCTATTGTCCTGGCTCAAGACCATTTTGCTTCTATATTTAATAGAATGCAAATTTATTTACAAATGGCATGGTGACATTTATTACTTGGCTGCAGACTACCACGATCATGATTTCGACCATGTCAAAAGTCTTTTCAAGTGGCTTCGGAGACTAAAAATATCGGAAAACTGTCTTAGTTATCGAAATTGAAAATAAAAAAATCGATTTTATTAAATTTTTTTTTAGTTTTTTCGTTTGCATTTTTTTGGTCTGTAATCAATATTTGATTTGAACTGGGATATTGTCCTGGCTCAAGACCATTTTGCTTCTTCATTTATTACTTGGCTGCAGACTACCACGATCATGATTTCGACCATGTCAAAAGTCTTTTCAAGTGGCTTCGCAGCGACTTTTCAACATCACGCCCGGCCTCTAAAAGGAGATGATACTCACAAACGAACGAGAATCACAATCTCTGCGAAGCCACTTGAAAAGACTTTTGACATGGTCGAAATCATGATCGTGGTAGTCTGCTGCCAAGTAATAAATGTCACCATGCCATTTGTAAATAAATTTGCATTCTATTAAATATAGAAGCAAAATGGTCTTGAGCCAGGGCAATATCCCAGTTCAAATCAAACTTTTAATTTTATATGAATGAAAATGGGGAAAAAAATCTGATAACATTTTTCGATAACTGTCGATAACTTTCGAATAATCTAAACAAAAATATAGCAAAAACTGACATTTCTAGACAACTCAAAAATTGCCAGAAAAGGTAAAGTAAAATTTTCCGATAACTGGCATAGTTATCGTGATATTGTACAATGTTCCCGAAAAAGGTGTCCCTAACTTCAAATAAACTGACATTTGAATCATTCCATGTATTCTTCTCATAAAAATGTTGTATACGTATTTCTGGAAAAAATAAGAATTTTGTTCACTAGTTATGACCAATTAAAAAAAAAATAAAAATTGAAAAAAAAATAACTCTTGAAATACTAAACCGATTTTAATGTAATTATTATTGACTGCAATTTAAATTACTTTTAAAAAATTGAAAAGGAATGGTATAGTCGCGTTATACTTTATAAAGGATTTACAATTTTAATTCTGTTATTTTGATTTTCGAAATGATTACATTAATTAATTTTTCTTCACTCCACGAGAGTATTATGTCTTTGTGCATTTGTTTGTAACACCCAAAAGGAAGAGAGATAGACACATTGTTAATTATACCGATCGGCTTAGAATCACTTTCTGAGTCGATTTAGCAATTTCCGTCTGTCCGTCCGTCTGTCCGTCTATTGTTGTAATCAGGATACAGGACGCAATTGTAGCCAGAACCAAACGAAACTTTGCACAACTAAGTTTTTCGGGACAAGGACGAACGTCATTTAATTTGAAGAAAATCGGTTCAGATTTATATATAGCTCCCATACAAATTTCACTCCCAATTTGAATTTTTCCGCTCTAGAATCCACATATTTTAACAGATTTTCTTCAAAATTGGCAAAACATCTTATATTTAAACTAGGAACACCTATGGTGAAAATGGGTCATATCGGTTCAGATTTACATATAGCTCTCATACAAATTCCGCTCCCAATTTGAATATTTCCGCTCTAGAATCCACATATTTTAACAGATTTTCTTCAAAATTGGCAAAACATCTTATAGTTCAACTAGAAACACCTGTGGTAAAAATGTGTTAGATCGGTTCAGATTTATATATAGCTCCCATACAAATTTCACTCCCAATTTGAATTTGTCCGCTCTAGAATCCACATATTTTAACAGATTTTCTTCAAAATTGGCAAAACATCTTATATTTAAACTAGGAACACCTATGGTGAAAATGGGTCATATCGGTTCAGATTTACATATAGCTCTCATACAAATTCCGCTCCCAATTTGAATATTTCCGCTCTAGAATCCACATATTTTAACAGATTTTCTTCAAAATTGGCAAAACATCTTATAGTTCAACTAGAAACACCTGTGCTAAAAATGTGTTAGATCGGTTCAGATTTATATATAGCTCCCATACAAATTCCGCTCCCAATTTGAATATTTCCGCTCTAGAATCCACATATTTTAACAGATTTTCTTCAAAATTGGCAAAACATCTTATAGTTCAACTAGAAACACCTGTGCTAAAAATGTGTTAGATCGGTTCAGATTTATATATAGCTCCCATACAAATTTCGTTCCCAATTTGAATTTTTCCGCTCTAGAATCCACATATTTTAACAGATTTTCTTCAAAATTGGCAAAACATCTTATATTTAAACTAGGAACACCTGTGGTAAAAATGTGTTAGATCGGTTCAGATTTATATATAGCTCCCATACAAATTTCACTCCCAATTTGAATTTTTCCGCTCTAGAATCCACATATTTTAACAGATTTTCTTCAAAATTGGCAAAACACCCTATATTTAAACAGGAAACACCTGTGGTAAAAATGTGTTAGGTCGGTTCAGATTTATATATAGCTCCCATACAAATTTCGTTTCCAATTTGAATTTTTTCGCTTTAGAATCCACATATTTCAACAGATTTTCTTCAAAATTGGCAGAACACCTTATATTTCAACTGGAAACACCTGTTGTAAAAATGTGTTAGATCGGTTCAGATTTTTATATAGCTCCCATACAAATTTCGCTACCCATTTGAATTTTTCCGCTCTAGAATCCACATATTTCAACAGATTTTCTTCAAAATTGGCAAAACACCTTATATTTAAACTGGAAACACATGTGGTAAAAATGTGTTAGATCGGTTCAGATTTATATATAGCTCCCATACAAACTTCGTTCCAAATTTGAATTTTTCCACTCTAGAGTCCACATATTTTAACAGATTTTCTTCAAAATTGGCAAAACATCTTATATTTAAACAGGAAACACCTGTGGTAAAAATGTGTTAGATCGGTTCAGATTTATATATAGCTCTCATACAAATTTCGCTCCCAATTTGAATATTTCCGCTCTAGAATCCACATATTTTAACAGATTTTCTTCAAAATTGGCAAAACATCTTATAGTTCAACTAGAAACACCTGTGGTAAAAATGTATTAGATCGGTTCAGATTTATATATAGCTCCCATACAAATTTCACTCCCAATTTGAATTTTTCCGCTCTAGAATCCACATATTTTAACAGATTTTCTTCAAAATTGGCAAAACACCTTATATTTAAACAGGAAACACCTGTGGTAAAAATGTGTTAGATCGGTTCAGATTTATATATAGCTCCCATACAAATTTCACTCCCAATTTGAATTTTTCCGCTCTAGAATCCACATATTTTAACAGATTTTCTTCAAAATTGGCAAAACACCTTATATTTAAACAGGAAACACCTGTGGTAAAAATGTGTTAGGTCGGTTCAGATTTATATATAGCTCCCATACAAATTTCGTTTCCAATTTGAATTTTTTCGCTTTAGAATCCACATATTTCAACAGATTTTCTTCAAAATTGGCAGAACACCTTATATTTCAACTGGAAACACCTGTTGTAAAAATGTGTTAGATCGGTTCAGATTTTTATATAGCTCCCATACAAATTTCGCTACCCATTTGAATTTTTCCGCTCTAGAATCCACATATTTCAACAGATTTTCTTCAAAATTGGCAAAACACCTTATATTTAAACTGGAAACACATGTGGTAAAAATGTGTTAGATCGGTTCAGATTTATATATAGCTCCCATACAAACTTCGTTCCAAATTTGAATTTTTCCACTCTAGAGTCCACATATTTTAACAGATTTTCTTCAAAATTGGCAAAACACCCTATATTTAAACAGGAAACACCTGTGGTAAAAATGTGTTAGATCGGTTCAGATTTATATATAGCTCCCATACAAATTTCGTTTCCAATTTGAATTTTTTCGCTTTAGAATCCACATATTTCAACAGATTTTCTTCAAAATTGGCAGAACACCTTATATTTCAACTGGAAACACCTGTTGTAAAAATGTGTTAGATCGGTTCAGATTTTTATATAGCTCCCATACAAATTTCGCTCCCCATTTGAATTTTTCCGCTCTAGAATCCACATATTTCAACAGATTTTCTTCAAAATTGGCAAAACACCTTATATTTAAACTGGAAACACATGTGGTAAAAATGTGTTAGATCGGTTCAGATTTATATATAGCTCCCATACAAACTTCGTTCCAAATTTGAATTTTTCCACTCTAGAGTCCACATATTTTAACAGATTTTCTTCAAAATTGGCAAAACATCTTATATTTAAACAGGAAACACCTGTGGTAAAAATGTGTTAGATCGGTTCAGATTTATATATAGCTCTCATACAAATTTCGCTCCCAATTTGAATATTTCCGCTCTAGAATCCACATATTTTAACAGATTTTCTTCAAAATTGGCAAAACATCTTATAGTTCAACTAGAACACCTGTGGTAAAAATGTATTAGATCGGTTCAGATTTATATATAGCTCCCATACAAATTTCACTCCCAATTTGAATTTTTTCGCTTTAGAATCCATATATTTTAACAGATTTTCTTCAAAATTGGCAAAACATCTTATATTTCAACTAGAATCCCCTGTGGTAAAAATGTGTTAGATCGGTTCAGATTTATATATAGCTCCCATACAAATTTCGTTCCCAATTTGAATTTTTCCGACCTAGAATCCACATATTTTAACAGATTTTCTTCAAAATTGGCAAAACATCTTATATTTAAACTGGAAACACCTGTGGTAAAAATGTGTTAGATCGGTTCAGATTTATATATAGCTCCCATACAAATTTCGTTCCCAATTTGAATATTTCCGCTCTAGAATCCACATATTTTAACAGATTTTTGATACAAATATTATTCTCGATTAGGAAACATACAAAAAATGTTCCCGTTTTCACTTTTTTACTGAATTGAATTGTATTTTTGTACTATTACTTGGAATCCACTATGACTTGATATTTGATCATGTTTTTTACAATTGGTAATCATTTGGCCCTAAGTAAAATTTAAGTCCTTATAACATCCATGCATATGTTCTCTGAGAGTGAGGATATACAGGGGTATTTGTTACACCATAACATATTTGTTAACTAGTGTAATTAAATGAATTAAATTTAAAAAAATAAATAATTAAAATAAAACATTAATAAAAAATATTCAAGATGATCAATCAATCAATAGAATCAATAAACGTTTTAAAAACAAAAACATTTTTTTTTTAATAATGTTTTCCCTCTAACCATGATTTGAACCCAAGATCTTTGGGATGCAATGCGTACACCTTCCTCAGAATTCACTTGTAAAAATACCATTCGTTAAATGGTATTAATATATATATTAATAAAGTCTTGGACGAGCTAGAACTGATCACCGTCTCAACGAAATTTATCTATATTTAATTTATCAAACGTAGTTGGATTGATATCTGTGGAGTTTATTTAACCGAAATGATTTTCAATATCATCCGTTCGGATGGAAATAAAACTCTGCCTAAAAATAAAATTCCCTTGACACACGAGACACATATTTCTCAGGCTCCAAAAATCTTTCGCATTATAAAAGATAATAAATAACAAAGACTCTAATATTCTTCGCTTTAAAAATCATTACAATATGCCCAGTAAAATCATTACTTCAGTTCTTGGCTGATGAATTGCTGTAATCTCTTCGTGTAGCCATGGTTTTCAAATTAACCAAAACCTAACTAACCTCAGCTATTCTAATCGACGTTAGCTCCACTCGACTTGTATGTGCGTGACGTGTACTCCGAGCCAATGACCTCGAGTTCAAACTCTTTCAAACATTGTGTGTTCGGAAGTACGAGTTGTACGAGTTTTTGTTTGTCAATAAATGGCTTCTCACGCAAAAGCGTTGTTCATTTGGAATCGGAATCGTACAAGGTCTTCATAGCTTAGCTATTGTTTTTGTTGTCATTAGTGTAATGACAACATGCTGGGGAACTTAGCTTAGCTATTTTCAGTGATGTGTGTACTGGCTGCATTGTAAAAAATTACAATAAAAATAAAAATGGTGTTTATTATAAGTGCGATGATGAGGGTTCTTTTTGTATTTTAGTATTTTTATTTTTTCTTTTTTGAAAATTCTGACTAAGAGTATAATTTTTATTATTATTTTATTAAACAATTTCTATTTAAAACCACATCAGAAAATAAAATGTTGTAAATTTGTGGCCACTCTTTTAATGTCATGCAATTCATTCATTTATAACTACAGGCGCACACTCAAACACACGCTTGTCATAAAGCATACATATATGAGCCATTCCACCAAGCTTATAAAAAATAAAAAAATTGTTTTCAAGACCTAAGAATTTATTTTTGGTGAGCATATTGATAAAATCAATTCAAACAATTTTTATGTATCTTTCTTCTTCATTTTTTACTAAAATTCCAATTTTACTGATTCATAAAATCAATACCATTTTTTACGGATTTTCTTCTTTTTTTTACTAAAATTCTAATTTTCGTCGAGGTACCTTTAATATTTGTACTCTCATTGTAGAAATATTGGCTCGATCATACCCGCTTATATAGCCAATTAAAGGTTATTACAATGATTACAAGTGATGCGAATTTCACTTTCACATAGAAACACAGGTTTAGCAACAGTGTCCAAAGAATTGAGAAAAAATGATTTTTTCGCAAACAAAGTCCTTTTTTGCAAGCACGAAAAATAGCCATCAAAAATAGAAAAAAATATGGAAAAAATAGTTTGATCTATTTTTTAATAGCCAACATTCTAACGAAGAAAACAATGTCAAATATGTTAAAGGCCTATAGATAAATGTAGAAGTTATGACACTCTTTGTAGACGCAAAAGATTTTTTAAAAAATAATGATTTTTTAACTTTTGCTTAAATAGCAGAAAAAACCCTTTGTAAAATAAATAAACGAATATTCAGTTCATTTATAGTAGCTGGGATGATAACACATAAAATAAGGTCTATTTGAAGAAAATCAATGAATAAATGTAGAAGTTATGGCCCTTTTAGTAGAAGTATCATGTGCCAGTTTTACGAAGTTGGTTTAGCTATACGTGATGACGACAGGTACTTCTATCAGTGGCGCCAATTTTCTCATCCGAACACACTTTCACATAAAAATAGTCATTTCGATTGCTCCAAGGTCCAGGGAAGAAACTAATAGCCATTAGCGATACATAACATGGCTGTTAACATAAAAAATGCAGCGCCCCTAGTGGAGGATAGTGGTACAACTCGATTCCCTTATTAACATCAACCTTGAAGAAGATGCAAATAACAGCCGGACAACATGAGAACGATGATGAACAAAGGTTCCCGCGATAATCGGATACATGCCGGAACAAAGTCTAGTACAATTCAGACTTAAGGATTATCACCTCAGCTCCCTCTAAAGCTGCTACAACAACATCAGTAGGGCCATAACTTCTACATTTATCCACAGATTTTCTTCAAATAGGCCTTGTTTTCTAGGTTAAGATCGCAGCTATTGTAAAATTAAAGAAAATATTCTTTTTTCTAATTTGAAAAAAGGTATTAGTGCTTTTTAATCCAAAATGTGTCATTTTTACAAAGTTTATTTAATCATGACATATACTTCAGAAGGTCCATGACATCTTCATTTATCTATAGATTTTCTTCAAATAGAGCTTGATTTCTTCATTAAGATCCCAACTATCATAAAATTAAGGAAAATTTTTTGTAAAGAGGTTTTAGCTCTATTTAAACCACAATGTGCCATTTTTACAAAGTTTATTTAGTCATGTCATATACTTCTACAAGATGAGCCATATCTTCGACAATCATCTCTAGATTTTCTTCAAATAGGTCTAGATTTCTTCCTTAAGATCACAGCTAATGCAAAACAAAATAAAATCTTCCACTATCTATTCTGAAAAGGGTTTTTAGTGCTATCTAAACAAAAATATGTCATTTTTACAAAGTTTATTTAGTCATGACATATACTTCCACAAGATGAGCCGTAACTTCTGCACTTATGCTAATATTTTCTTCAAATAGGACTAGATTTCTTCACTTAGATCCAAGCCATTGCAAAATAAAAGAAAATATATTGTTTTCTAATTAGTAAAGGGGTTGTAGCGCTATTTAAACTAAAATGTGTAACTTTTACAAAGTTGACTAAATCATGTACTTCTACCAGAAGGGCCATAACTTCTACATTTAACTATAGATTTTCTTCAAATAGACCTTGATTTTTTCGTTAAGTTCAGATCTAATGAAAATAAAAACAAAATCTTCTGTTCTCTAATTTGTAAAGAGGTTTTAGAGTTATTTAAACCAAAATGTGTCATTTTTACAAAGTTTATTTAGTCATGACATATACTTCTACAAGATGAGTCATAACTTCTACATTCATCTCTAGATTTTCTTCAAATAGACCTTGATTTCTTCATTAAGATACCAGCTATTGCAAAATGAAAGAAAATATTCTGTTTTCTAATTTGTAAAGAGGTTTTAGCTCTATTTAATCCAAAATGTGTCATTTTTACAAAGTTTTTTTAATCATGACATATACTTCAGAAGGTCCATAACATCTACATTTATCTATAGATTTTCTTCAAATATGCCTTGATTTCTTCCTTAAGATCACAGCTAATACAAAACAAAATAAAATCTTCTGCTATCTTTATTGAAAAGAGTATTTAGCGCTATCTAAACTAAAATATGTAATTTTTACAAAGTTTATTTAGTCATGACATATACTTCTACAAGATGAGCCATAACTTCTACATTTACGTCAAGATTTTCTTCAAATAGGCCTATGTTTTTTCATTTAGATCCATGCCATTGCAAAATAAAAGAAAATATATTGTTTTCTAATTTGTAAAGGGGTTTTAGGGCTATTTCAACTAAAATGTGTCATTTTTACAAAGTTTTCTAAATCATTTACTTATACCAGAAGGGCCATAACTTCTACATTTATCCCTTGATTTTCTTCAAATATGCCTTGATTTCTTCCTTAAGATCACAGCTAATACAAAACAAAATAAAATCTTCTGCTATCTATTTTGAAAAGGGTTTTTAGCGCTAACTAAACAAAAATATGTCATTTTTACAAAGTTTATTTAGTCATGACATATACTTCCACAAGATGAGCCATAACTTCTACATTTATGCCAAGATTTTCTTCAAATAGGCCTAGATTTCTTCATTTAGATCCATGCCATTGCAAAATAAAAGAAAATATATTGTTGTGTAATTAGTAAAGGGGTTTTAGAATTATTTAAACTAAAATGTGTCATTTTTACAAAGTTTTCTAAATCATTTACTTCTTCCAGAAGGACCATAACTTCTACATTTATCCATAGATTTTCTTCAAATAGAACTTAGTTTCTTCATTAAGATCCCAGCTGCTATAAAATGAAAAGAAAATATACTGTTATCTTATTAGTAAAAAGGGATTTTAGTGCTATTTAAAAAAATAAAAAATCAAGATTTTTAATTATATTCCGTCTACAAAGAGAGTCATAACTTCTACATTTATTCATAGATTTTTTTACATGTACACTGTTTTCTTCTTTATAATGCTAGATTTTTAATAAAGTATTTCTCCAATTTTTTTCTATTTTTTTTTTCGTGCCACCAAAAAAAGTTTTTTTTCGAAAAAAAAAAATAAAATTTTTCTCAATTTTTTTTTGAAGACAGTTCCTAAACCACTGTTTCTAAGCGAAAGTGATATTTGCAGTATTTGTAGCCATCAAATAATTTCCCTTTATTGGACATATATACGAGTGTTATCGGACTTATACATCCAAAATGAGAGTACAAAAGTTAAAGGTATATTCGTTGCAAATTTGAATATCAGCAAAAATTAAAAAATATTTTTTCTCAATTTTTTGTTCCCAAAACAACTGCTTCTAAATAAAAGTTATATTCGCAGCATCATAATTACTTTTAATTAGGCATATACGAGGGTATTATCGGATTTTTATTTCCAAAATGAGAGTACGAAGGTACCTTTCGGCGCAAAATTAAATATTAGCAAAAATTAAAAATATATATTTTTCAATTTTTGGAGACTGTTCCTAAACCACTGTTTCTAAGCGAAAGTGATATTCACAGCATTTGTAGCCATCATAATTACCATTAATTAGACATATATGCGAGTGTTATCGGACTTATACTTCCAACATGAGAGTACATATATTAAAGGTACCTTCGACGAGGATTAGAATATTAGTAGAAAATTAAAAAAATGGATCCATTAAAAAAATTAAAATTGTTTTCAAGTTAAAAAAAATTGTCCTACGCCAATTTCTTTTATTGTAATTTAATAAATATTGAATTTGAATTTATTTATTTGTGTGCAAATTTTGTGGAATAGCTCATATGTTTCTACATCGCTTCGCAATTGTGCTCGTAACTAGAGAAAATGACGTAATTTCATTTAGTCGGGGAAAAAAGTAAAATTTTTTTACACACAACAAAGTGTAATGCTAAATAACACTTTTAATAAAATGCCACACTCGTTCACACACTTAAACAAACACACACACGGACACAAAGCCGCACACAAATGTATGCCATTCGAGCGATAGAAAAAATCTAAAAGTTGAAAAGAATTTTATATTTTTACACTCAACACTCGTACGTACGATTACGCTTAGTTCTGTTCAGCTCACTTTCAGTTCAGTTCAGTTTAGTTCAGTGTGGCTTGGTTTCTTTCGAAGAGCACCACTTGAAACACTGCAAACAATACCAGAATTATTTATAATAAAAGACAGGCCATAAAAAAGCATTGAGGAAACCGAAAAAGAAGAAACAAGAGGAAACAACACCGTATTCGTATGTATGAGCGTGAATAAAAGTTGTGGACGGACGGGGACACCCTTTCGACCTCCCCCCCCCCCTCTCGTCCATTCATTGCTAATTCTCACAGTTGGATTGAAATGAACACACAAATGCACAACATACAATAAAATATGTTTTAAAAAACTGTTGAAACATTTCTATGAATGAGAGGCCGGCCGTCGAGCACAGTAATTCAGCAACAACTTCCAATCGGCCAACATGCAATAACTTTTGTTTTCTGAGTTCTGTAAAAAATTGAAATTAGGCACGATTTTATCTATAAATAAATAGAATCGATTTTTTATATAAGTAGTTAAATAATTTAATAAAAAATGAAAAGTTAGCTTTAAACAAGTAAAAAAGGCGTTAAGTTCGGCCGGGCCGAACTTTATATACCCTCCACTATGGATTGCATTCCACAGGGGTATCGATTTTCACAGAAGTACAAGTACAGAAGTACATATATATATATATATATATATATATATATATATATATATATATATATATATATATATATCTATATATATTAATATAACCAAACCAAAACAAATACAAATATTGAAAAAATAATTTTATAAATAAATATAATATTTTTATTATTTCAGACCACTCTTATTAGGCAAGGCTACCGATACGTTTACATGTCGAAATAATACTTCAAGTCAATTCAAAGAAATAAATAGTCTTATATTTATATTTTCAAAAAGCTTAAATACCAAAAATATTGGTAGATAGTGGGTACTACAGTTGGTTGTATTTCCATTCTATTTTAATTCCAAAAGTACGAACTTTGAAAATTCATTATCTCACGTACAGTGCAAAATGACTTAACTTCGTGATTCAACCAATTTTTGCCGTAAAATTAAAAAGTACGAATTAGGATTTTTTTTATTTTACGTGTTTATGCAGTCAGAGGAATGTATTCACCGAATTCCATGATTCTAGCTGCGGCCATTTGGTTGGTACCATTTTTATCTCCTATTTTCACCCTTAAGAGACGACTTTCTAAAATCTCATTATTTTACGTGTCTACGCAATTGAAGGGATGTACACACCGAATTTCATGCTGCAGTCGTTTAGTTAGTACTATTTTTATCCCTCTGTACCCATTGTATCCCTTGAAAGTACGAATTTGAAAAAAAATCTTATATTTTGTGTCTACGCAGTCAGAGGAATGTATACTCCGAATTAATGACTCTAGCTGCGGTCATTTGGTTGGTACTATTTTTATCCCCTTTTTCCATTTTAACCCCAAAAAGTACGAATTTCGAAAAATCCATTTATTTTGCGTGTCTACGCTATGCATTTGGAAAAACGCTTATATTTTGTATCTACGCAGTCAGAGGAATGTATACTCCGAATTAATGACTCTAGCTGCGGTCATTTGGTTGGTACTATTTTTATCCCCTTTTTCCATTTTAACCCCAAAAAGTACGAATTTCGAAAAATCCATTTATTTTGCGTGTCTACGCTATCAGAGGAATGCATACAACGAACTTCATCATTCTAGCTGTAGTCGTTTAGTTGGTACTATTTTTATCCCTCTGTACCCATTGTATCCCTTGAAAGTATGAATTTGGAAAAACGCTTATATTTTGTATCTACGCAGTCAGAGGAATGTATACTCCGAATTACATGACTCTAGCTGCGGTAATTTGGTTGGTACTTTTTATCCCTTTTTTTCCATTTTAACCCCAAAAAGTACGAATTTCGAAAAATCCATTTATTTTTCGTGTCTACGCAGTCAGAGGAATGTATACTCCGAATTACATTACTCTATCTGCGGTCATTTGTTTGGTACTATTTTTATCCCCTTTTTCCATTTTAACCCCAAAAAGTACGAATTTCGAAAAATTCATTTATTTTACGTGTCTACACTATCAGAGGAATGTATACAGCGAATTTAATTATTCTAGGTGTAGCCGTTCAGTTGGTACCATTTTTATGCCTCTATTGCCATTTTACCCCTTAAAAGTACGAATTTGGTTAAAATACTTTTATATTATGTATCTACTCATGTTTCTAGCTATTGTCGTTTAATATGTACCATTTTTATCCCTTTTTGTCCCATTTTCTTTCCCCCTACGAATAAAAAACTCTTTATGGTGCACCTTTTTTGTATAGGGGGAATGCGCATACCAAATATCAAGTAAGTACAAGCAGACATATTGAAAAAATATGCTTAAATACTCTAAAGTATTAGGGGATACTATGGGTATTTTTAGTCCTTGTGAGGAAAAATTATTTCCCTTTGGGTCGATTTAGCCCAGTTTCAATCACAACCGATCTACGTCTTTAAGAAGCCTTTAGCTGCTTTCGTTTAGATGGTAGCGTGCTTTCAACAGACGGACGGACGGACATGGCTAGATCGTCTTAGAATTTTATGACGATCAAGAATATATATACTTTATAGGGTCTCAAGTCGATATTTCAAGGTGTTACAAACGGAATGACAAAGTTAGTATACCTCCATCCTGGAGGTGGAGGGTATAAAAAACTACTAAACACAATTCAATTCAAATATTCACCTAATCTTCTTCTTGTCGTTCTGACGTTCTTGTGAAACCCACTGTAACGCCAACGAATCACGTCTAACAAATTACGTTGAATTATTGTGGTTATTTGATGACAAACATGTTTGAGTTTTCGTTTTTTGCAATGATTTTTTTTTTGGCAATTTCCCCGGTATTCAAGTTTGGATTGTCGTCGTTTTTTGCCAACTTGTTTTGTTTACTTTATTTGGATATAGCTAAATATTCGTACTCGCAGTATTAGAGGAAGTTAAAGCTGAAAATGGTGATAAATGTTATGACAGAATTGAACTGTTTTCATGGCTGTCGTTGTTGTTGTCGGGAGGAAATAATTGGTTTGTATGTGATATGTGCTTCGGATATGTCGGCAAATCAAAAATAATTGCTGTTGATGAAAATAATTCCGGTTTTTTTCAAAATTAGAATGAATTGAAATTGCAATAAGCAAAACTTTTATAGGACATTCACTTGTTTTTATACCCTCCACCTCTACGATAGGGGTATACTAAGTTTGTCATACCGTTAGTAACACCTTGAAATGTTCAACGGAGACTCCATAAAGCATATACTGTATCCTGGTAAAATTCTAAGACAATTTAGCCATGAAATCGGCCCAGAGGGAAAAACTATTCCCTAACGAGGACTGCAAATAGCATTTTTTTAATTGGACTTTATATGCAATTGAAATAAATCACGATTTTTTACAATTTTTCTTAACTAAAACGAAATTATATAAAAAATTAAAAAAATATATTTTTTATAGCTAACATTTAAACGAAGAAAACAATGTCAATATGTAAAAGATGTATGGATAAATGTAGAAATTATGACACGCAAAAGAATTAAAAAATCCTAATATTTTAAATTGTGATTAAATAGCTGGAAAGCCATCTTACAAATTAGACAACGGATAATTTTGAATTGTTTTATAATCCTGCTGATATCCTAGTAAAGAAAACACGGCCTATTTGAAGAAAATATATGTTTAATTTTAGTTAAGTTAAGTTATAGCCCAAGTTGTTGCTTAAATTAATTAAGCCATACATAAAGACAATAAGGCCCTTCTACAAGAAGGGCAATAACTTCTACATTTATAAATAGATATTATTCAATTTTCTTTCTCAAAAAGTTAACTATTAAAAAATAAAACCAAATATTTTTTATGATTTTTTTTTCGTGTCAGCAAAATATATAGGGTCCGCCATATAACGTTTTTTTTTTTCAACTATTGAACCGTTGGACTATTGTTTGTGGGGTGCCCTCAGCAGCCATTTCAATGATATTATTTTCCATTATTAACCGGAAGGATTGTACTTTCAAATAAAAAAAGAAATTTGAGAAAATATTCAGTATTTTTTCTTATAGCATTTTCAAAAAAAAAGTTATTTGACGGACCCTATATATTTAAAAAAATATTTTAAATTTGTTGGAGACTGGTACTAAACCATTGTTTCTATGTGAAATTTATTAAGTCTATCGACAATAAAGTTCCTTATAGACTAGCAAATTAATTATTTGAATATATAAGCGGGTGTAATTGGACTTATATTTCCAAATATTAATGGTACATTGGCATTTTATTTTTTTAAATTACTCTAAGCGACAAAAAAGAAAAAATATATATTTTTTTTGTGTGCATTGTTGATGAAATCAACACAAACAATTCATTATTTATAACACAGAGCAACACGAAAAAATAGATCCATATGCGGACACCACTACGTGATAAAAGACCAAAAAGACCCGTGTCTCGTAGTTTTGCCCAAAGTCATGCAATTTTTTACGGGCCCCAAAGATTTGGGGCCTCGGTGTCATTTTTGCAAAAGAGTGATCATTTTCTCAGGCTCATATCTTGCAAACCGTTTGGAATTTTTATTTACTCTCTGAGGCAAAGTTGTCAAAAATTGTGAACATATAAAATCCAAAAAATATACATCGTAAAGGTCGATTAAATAAATCGATTTTTTAACCTTTTATCTACTGATCAGGTCCATAGGTAGCAAACCGTTCAATATTCAAGGAAACAATCAACTACAAAATGTACCTAAGATCTAAATAAACAACTTTTTAGAACATAAAGAGTGATTTTTTTGAGGTTAGGATTTTCATGCATTAGTATTTGACAGATCACGTGGGATTTCAGACATGGTGTCAAAGAGAAAGATGCTCAGTATGCTTTGACATTTCATCATGAATCGTCTTACAAACGAACAACGCTTGCAAATTATTGAATTTTATTATCAAAATGCGTGCTCTGTTAAGAAAGTTCATTGCGCGCTTCCATTTTATGGTCAGTTTAATCGACCCACTGAAGCGGCTATTCGGGCTATTGTGACTAAATTTCGCACCAAATTTACATTGTTGGACATTAAACCACCAACACGCTTACGTAGAGTGCGAACTGAAGAAAATATCGCAGCTGTATCGGCCAGTGTTAATGATGACCACCAATTTTCGATTCGTCGCCGTTCGCACCAATTGGGTCTCTGTTACTCAAAAACGTGGAAATGCCAAAATTGGACTAAGCGGATGGACCACCTAAGACGCAGCCGCGGTCAACATTTAAATGAAATTATCTTCAAAAAGTAAATGTCATGGACCAATCTAACGTTTCAAATAAAGAACCGATGAGATTTTGCAAATTTTATGCGTTTTTTTTAAAAAAAAAGTTATCAAGCTCTTAAAAAATCACCCTTTATGATCATCCTAGGAATGATTCTTAACACCGTCTAGGTAGGAAAAATATGTCTTGCGACTACAGTGCGTATGAGTGATATTGCCCATAATCAACAGCACGTATACGCCACCTACACACACTACAGCCTATACGATTAGTTCGACGAAACAACGACTTTTACGATTTTGACCTTGAAGATGATTTTGTAAATTTGTAAAGAGATTTTTCGCACTATCTAAACAAAAAGTAGAAAATTATGATTTAAAAAAACTTTTCTTCAACAAAGTGTATCATAACTTCTATATTTATCCATAGATTTTTTACATATAATCACTGTGTTTTGCGTTAGAATGAAAGCTATTAAAAATAAAACAAAATAAATTTTTCCGACTTTTTTCTATTATTCTACGATTTATTTCGTGCCAGCAAAAATAGTTATACACGCCACGAGAGTATTATGTCTTTGTGCATTTGTTTGTAACACCCAAAAGGAAACGAGTTTGACCCATCGTTTATTATACAGATCGGCTTAGAATCACTTTATGAGTCGATTTAGCAATGTCCGTCAGTCTTTCCGTCTGTCCATCTATTGTTGTAATCAAATTACAGGTCGCAATTATATTCCGATCTTCACAAAAATTGGCACAAGTAAGTTTTGTGGATCAAGGATATAACCCCTATACAAATGTCTCTCCCGATTTGACATTTCCGCTCTAGAAACCACATATTGTAACCGATTTTCTTTAAATTTGGCACAACATCTTATAATCTAACTAGAAACAGCTCTGGCTAAAGCGGGCTAGATCGGTTTAGATTTAGATATAGCCCCCATACAAATTTCGCTCCCTATTTGACTTTTCCCGCTCTAGAAACCACATATTGTTCCCGATTTTCTTTAAAATTGGCACAACATCTTTTAATCCAACTAAAAACACCTATATTGAAAGTGGGTAAGATACATACAAATTTCCTTTCCGATTTAACATTTTTTTTTTTGTCAAACACATACATTTACATGATACAAAAATCCTTCCAGTTTTCATTTTTTTACCGAATTGAATTGTATTCGAATAGAAAGTGGAGTGTATCACATATTCGGCCCCGCCGACTTTAGCCTTTCCTGACTTGTTTTCGAGTCTAAAAATCCAATATATAACAGAAAATACTATACATAACACTTCGATAAAATTACTTTGTGTAATTAATGTATAAATTAAATTAATACAGCAAGACAGTTTTCAAAGACCTTCACAGCGACCGGGATTTGAACCCGTGAACCCCCGGCCATGCTGTGAGACTAGTACTATCTCGTGCCTATCGGGTCGCTCACAATTAATTTCTTTTAAACCTGCGGTCATTATTGATTTGATATGCAGCTGACCCAATTAACACAACTGCACTACTTTGTAGTGAACCATTGCCAATGTACGAGGGTGGCGTATTGAGCATGGCAAAGAATAGAACACACAATTTATCGAACAAACCCTGTAAAAAAGTTATTTGCATATAAAGTTGGTGTAATTTATGCACGATTATATATACATTTTTACTAGTAGCAATTTTACAAAGTTATTAATGTATGCATGCATATGTGTGTATGTCGATGCGATAGGGTTTTCTGATGCCATTATTAAAAAATGAGTACTCACACATCGGCATGCACATGGACGACATATCT
Source organism: Polietes domitor (assembly GCA_947397865.1). NCBI lineage: Eukaryota > Metazoa > Arthropoda > Insecta > Diptera > Muscidae > Polietes > Polietes domitor. The sequence continues at coordinate 29,689,930 of OX377619.1, read as the reverse complement.
TTCAGCTCACATACGCATATACACCCACACACACACACTGACAAATACAGTGTCACTTCTGTTGCTGTTGCCGCTGCCAAAGGCTATAATTTATTTTATTAAAGAGTGACTCTTTTTGCCTATGTGATCGTATGTATGCACAACGAGAGTATCGTCGTCGTATGTATGGCTGTGTAATAAAAGGCGTATCATCATCATCTAATGTAACACATTTAACCATTATCATCATAGTCACACGCACACATCCCCTCCTATGCATGTACTCCAATGTACATTTACATGTACATGTACAGAGAGTACGCGAGAACTATGAGTACTACATGCGACACTTCAACTCCCTCCCACCACTCTCATGCTATGGCCGCATTCATACATACATGATTGTACGTGTATGTAAAACAGAACAAGAAAAAAAAAAACCACACACATTCGTGCCAATAATAGCAGAGCGCACAACGACACCGACACATATGTATGTCCACACAGACCTCAGGCGATAAAAATTCATAAAATGTGTAAGTGAATCATGTATGACATGGTTGACTGTAGACACTAACACCGACATGGCAATTGGCTTCCCTGCAATTTAACAACGTTTTAATAGTGATAGAAATGCAGCATTCTTAAAGCAATGTTATCATGTCACTTAACAGTGATGCAATAAAAGCTATAATAACATTTTTGTTTAGATACATTCTTGCATTACTGTTAAGTAGAATAAGATCTTAACATTTGCTAATGAACATGTTTGAATGTTTGCTGTTAAGGTGGGATTAACATTTACTATTGTGGGGTTAATCGCTGTTAAGCAATGCTAACATTTTTCCTCGTAGGTACCTTTAATATTTGTACTCTCATTTAAGATATATTGGTCCGATCGCACCCGTTTATATGTTCAATTAAAGGTAATTAAGATGTCTACAAATATTGCGAATTACACTTTCACCTAGAAACAGTGATTTAGGAGCAATCTCCAACAATTTGGGAAAAATTCAAAAAAAAAAAAATATTTTTTTTTGGCACGAAAAAAATCATAAGATATAGAAATAAAGTAGAAAACAATATTTTTTTATTTTGCATAGGTGTTTTTAGTTGGATTATAAAATGTTGTGCCAATTTTAAAGAAAATCGGGTACAATATGTGGTTTATAAATTGGAAAATGTCAAATCGGGAACGACATTTGTATAGGGGCTATATCTAAATCTGAACCGATATTACCCCATTTCTGCATAGGTGTTTCTAGTTAGATTATAAGATGTTCTGCCAAATTTAAAGAAAATCGGGTACAAGATGGGGGTTTCTAGAGCGGAAAATGTCAAATCGGGAGCAACATTTGTATGGGGGCTATATCTAAATCTGAACCGATTTCCAAATTCAATACCGATGGTAATTGGCCAGAAAAAATAACTTCTGCCAAGTTTCATGATAATCGGACAACAATTGCGACCTGTAGAGTGCGAACAAGCTTAGATGGACAGCAGACGGACGGACGGACGGACAGACAGACATCGTTAAATCGACTCAGCTGGTGATTCTAAGCCGATCGGTATACTTAAAGGTGGGTCTAGCTCGATTATTTCTTGGTGTTACAAACATTTGGCGCGAAACTAACTTATAATACCCTAGTCCACGAAGTGGTGTAGGGTATAAAAAACTATGGGTAAATGTAGATGTTATGATACTCTTTGTAGACGCAAACGACGTTTTTGAAAAATCATGATTTTTTTTAATTCCCACTACAAATTATATAATTATATATATATATATATATGTATATTATATATATATATATGTATATATATATTATATATATATTTATATTATATTTTATTTCAGATTGTAATAACTGGCACCATAACAAAGAAAACAAAGTACTTTTGACGAAAATCTATGAATAAATGTAGAAGTTATAACATTTATGTTGAAGTAAGATGCCGTTATTACACACTAAAATAAACTATTCTGTAATATAATTGGTAAAGGGATTTTCGCGCTGTTTAAACAATTCTTAGATTTCTTACATATAAATATAGTTTTTTTGTGGTATTAAAAGAAAAAAAAAAACAAAATATATTTTCCAATTTTTCAAAAAAAAAATATTTTTTTCACAAATTTTTGAAGACTGTTCCCCTAAACCACGATTTTAAGTGGACACTTCCACACAAGGCGCAATATTTGTAGCCATCAAGAATGCTTTTAATTTATCGAATTTATATTTCCAAAATGACAGTACAAATATTTAAGGTACCTTCGGCGATGATTGGAATTTCGTAGAAAAACTAAAACAAGTAAACACGGCGTTAGGTGGGCCGAACTTTATAAATACATATAAAACTTTAATTATTTCAAAGGCAAGGCTACCAGTACGTTTATACTAAAGGGTGATTTTTTAAAAGCCATATTAAAGTTTTTCAAAAAAAACACATAAAATTCAGAAAAATGCATGAAATCTTTATTTGAATCGATAGTACGGTCCATATAATTTAATGTTTGAAGATTATTTCATGCAAATGTTGACCTTGACTGCGACTCAATTGGTCCATCCGCTTAGTCCAATTTTGGCATTACCACGTTTTTGAGTAACAGAGGCCCAATTGCTGCGAACGGCGACGAATCGATAATTGATGGTCATCATTAACACTGGCCGATACAGCTGCGATATTTTCTTCAGTTCGCACTCTACGTAAGCGTGTTGGTGGTTTAATGTCCAACAATGTAAATTTGGTGCGAAATTTTGTCACAATAGCCCGAATAGCCGCTTCAGTGGGTCGATTAAACTGACCATAAAATGGAAGCGCGCGATGAACTTTCTTAACAGAGCACACATTTTGATAATAAAATTCAATAATTTGCAAGCATTGTTCGTTTGTAAGACGATTCATGGTTAAATTATAGACCAAACTGCAGATGTTTGACAGTGAAACAAAACACGAAACGTGCGTCAGCTGTTTAAACCAGATAATAGCTAAATAATTACCCTATATATATATAGGGTAATTTTTATATTTTCAAAATATATAATCTATAATATAAAATATGTATCTTCAAAAAAGTTAAATACCATAAATATTGTTAGATAATGTGTGCTACAGTTGGTTGTATTTCCATCATAATTCCAAAAGTACAAATTTTGAAAACCCATTATCTCTCACGTACACAGTGCAAGATAAATTAACATCATGATTCAAACAATTTTTGCGAATTTGGAAATATCTTTTTATTTTGCGTGTCTATGATTCTAGCAGCGGCCATTTGATTGGTACCATTTTTACCCCCTTAAAAGTACGACTTAACATTTTTATCCCTCTGTTCCCATTGTATCCCTTGAAAGTACGGATTTTGAAAAACGTTTTTATTTTTGGTGTCTACGTTCGTTATTCTAGGTGTAGCCGTTTTGTTTGATTCTACCCATTTTTGTCGTAAAAGTTAAAAAGTACGAATGAATGTATACACCGAACTGCATGATTCTAGCTGCAACCATTTATCCCCTTTTCCAATTTTACCCCCTTAAAAGTACGAATTTCTAAAATATCTTTGTTTTACGTGTCTACGCTAGAGGGATACACACATCGAATTTCATCATTCTAACTGTAGCCATTTAGTTGGTGCAATTTTTATCCCTCTGTTCCCATTGTATCCCTTGAAGGTACGAATTTAGAAAAAAAAATTATTTATCGTGTCAATACATTATAAGCCGAATTTCATGATTCTACCTGATGTAATTTGGTTGGTACAATATTTCTCCCCTTTTTCCATTTTATCCCTCTAAAAGTATGAAATTCGAAAAATCCCTTTATTTGACGAGTCTACACAATCAGAGGAGTGTATACAACGAATTTCATTATTCTAGGTGCAGCCGTTTGGATCCTTATCCCTTAAAAGTACAAATGTGGACAAAATACTTTCATATTATGTATCTATTCTATTATTCAAACACACCGAAATTCGTGTTTCTAGCTGTTGTCGTTTGATAGGTACCAGTTTTATCCCTTTTTGCCCCATTTCACCCCCTACGAAAAATAACCACTTTATGGTGCACGTTTTTGTTGTAGGGGGAATGCACATACCCAATATCAAGTAAGTACAAGCAGACATCATGAAAAACTTGCCTAAATACTCTAAAATATTAGGGATTTTTAAGGGTATTTTCAGTCCTTGTGGGGGAATTTTTTTTCCTTCTGACCGATTTCGTCCAGTTGCAATCCCAACCGATCTACGACATTTATGGAAAATTTGGAAGTCCTAGCTACTTTCGTTGCTGGCGTGCTTTCAACAGACTCACAGACAGACATGGCTAGATAATCTTTGAATTTTATGATGATCAAGAATATATCTACTTTATAGGGTCTCAGGTCGATATTTCAAGGTGTTGCAAACGGAATGACAAAGTTAGTATAGCCCCCATCTTGGAGGTGGAGGGTATAAAAAGAGTACAAATATTTAAGGTACCTTCGCCGAAAATTGAAATTTAAAGAAAAAATTACCATAAATTTATTTCAATATCTTTTTCGAGTTTAGAAAGCCGAAAAAACTTCAGAAAATATTATACGTAACCCTTCGACAAAAATTTTTATTTGGAATTACTCTCAACCATACCAAGAACCTAAAGGGTAGCTATCGGGTGATTAATCGTGAGGTTTTATTTTCAATGGTTTGTTTGATAGATCACGCATGGCTCATATCAAACTACGTTGCCATTTTCGTGCAGTATCGCAAGTCATCATGGAAAGACTCGTATTTGACATATTGGCGTATCTTACGTAAGGATCTCGGCCTGCAAGCGTACAAAATTCAAAATGTACAAGAATTTAAGCCAATTTAGATTTTAAATTTGCGTGATATTTTCAGTGAATGGGAGATATCAGTCGCTATGCTCGAAGGTTTCGCTCAAAATTGGACCTTCCGAATGAACAAACAGTAAATGCCTTAAATTGTTCTTTTAAACGAAAATAAAAAAAATTAAGTTAACTTTCAAATACAAATTCAAATTTCATTTTTCACGATGAATTACCCGTTACTTATGTCCACGATTACAATTTCTAGACTCCTCTCATATTTCCAATATACTCTTCGTCACTTTTGGATCATTTTGAAAGCTGCATATCAGTTTTAATTTTGAGGAATAAAAAGTAGCATTACCAATAGCTACTTACATAAGTCGTTATTTCGAAGCCATTATTTATTAGTTTGAAGTAATCGTAAGGGTAATGAGATTTCATTACCAGGTAATACAAATGGTAATGGCATGTGCTTAACAAGCTTTTGCTGGGTGGCAAAGAATTCGCTCATCCGGCAATATTTTTAAATTTACAGATAGCGCCATCTGGTAGCTGCTAGAGGCATACTTTGGATTAACATCTCTGTTATTTAAATTCATGTGAAAATTTTGATTTTTTCCATGCTTTATATAAGGTTACTTTCTATATATGTTTGTGTGCCACAATAAATGTATAGCGATAAGAATGTATTATGGAAATGTTGCAGTACGCTGCAACATAGTATAAGTATTAGTTACATAGTTCTAGAAATGTATTAGTATATACGTTAGAAATTAAGTACAAATGTTAGTCGTAAGATTATACCGAATTGTTTAAGTTTTTGGAATTTAATAAAATCTGAATCTGAATCTTTTTGTGTGCCACAAAATTTGAAATCAATTTTTGAAAGCTTTTTTCTCAACCAATTTTGCTCAAATTTTGCACACTTAATCATTTTCGATGACAATACAAGGAAATGGAAAAATTTGACCAATTGGACAAAGGGGCGTGGCACCTCCCATACGAAGTTAAAACCTATTATTGAATATTGTCAGTTCTATGACACCTAGAATGCTGAAATTTTGTGTAAGTGCATCTAGCATCAATTCGCATAGTTGTGCCAAAAATGGGCGGTATTGGAAAAGTGGGCGTGGCATCTCCCATACGAAGTTAAAACCTATTATTGAATATTGTCAGTTCTATGACACCTAGAGTGCTAAAATTTTGTGTAAGTGCATATACCATCAATGTGCATAGTTGTGCCAAAAAGGGGCGGTATTGGAAAAGTGGGCGTGGCACCTCCCATACGAAGTTAAAACCTATTATCGAATATTGTCAGTTCTATGACACCTAGAGTGCTGTAATTTTGTGTAAGTGCATCTAGCATCAATGTGCATAGTTGTGCCAAAAATGGGCGGTATTGGAAAAGTGGGCGTGGAACCTCCCATACGAAGTTAAAACCTATTATTGAATATTGTCAGTTCTATGACACCTAGAGTGCTGAAATTTTGTGTAAGTGCATCTAGCATCAATTCGCATAGTTGTGCCAAAAATGGGCGGTATTGGAAAAGTGGGCGTGGCATCTCCCATACGAAGTTAAAACCTATTATTGAATATTGTCAGTTCTATGACACCTAGAGTGCTGAAATTTTGTGTAAGTGCATCTAGCATCAATTCGCATAGTTGTGCCAAAAAGGGGCGGTATTGGAAAAGTGGGCGTGGCACCTCCCATACGAAGTTAAGACCTATTATTGAATATTGTCAGTTCTATGACACCTAGAGTGTTGACATTTTGTGTAAGTGCATCTAGCATCAATTCGCATAGTTGTGCCAAAAATGGGCGGTATTGGAAAAGTGGGCGTGGCACCTCTCATACGAAGTTAAAACCTATTATTGAATATAGTCAGTTCTATGACACCTAGAGTGCTGTAATTTTGTGTAAGTGCATCTAGCATCAATGTGCATAGTTGTGCCAAAAATGGGCGGTATTGGAAAAGTGGGCGTGGCACCTCCCATACGAAGTTAAAACCTATTATTGAATATTGTCAGTTCTATGACACCTAGAGTGCTGAAATTTTGTGTAAGTGCATCTACCATCAATGTGCGTAGTTCTGCCAAAAAAATGGGCGGTATTGGAATAGTGGGCGTACCACCTCCCATACGAAGTTAAAACATATTATCGAATAGTGTCAGTTCTATGACACGTATAGTGCTCAAATTTTGTGTAAGTGCATCTAGCATCAATGTGCGTAGTTGCGCCTAAAATGTGCGGTAATGCAAAAGTGGGCGTGGCACCTCCCATATGAAGTTAAAACCAAAATTACACCTACTGTAATTTTGTGTAAGTGCATCTAGCATTAATGTGCGTAGTTGTGACAAAAATGGGCGGTAATGGAAATGTGGGCGTGGCACCTCCCATACGAAGTTAAAACCCATTTTCGAATATATGCCGTTCTATGGCAGATAAAAAACTGAAATTTTGCAGTAATTTTTCCTACTAAAGGGTGATTTTTTAAGAGCTTGATAACTTTTTTTAAAAAAAAAACGCATAAAATTTGCAAAATCTCATCGGTTCTTTATTTGAAACGTTAGATTGGTCCATTACATTTACTAATGTTGACCGCGGCTGCGTCTTAGGTGGTCCATCCGCTTAGTCCAATTTTGGCATTTCCACGTTTTTGAGTAACAGAGACCCAATTGGTGCGAACGGCGACGAATCGAAAATTGGTGGTCATCATTAACACTGGCCGATACAGCTGCGATATTTTCTTCAGTTCGCACTCTACGTAAGCGTGTTGGTGGTTTAATGTCCAACAATGTAAATTTGGTGCGAAATTTTGTCACAATAGCCCGAATAGCCGCTTCAGTGGGTCGATTAAACTGACCATAAAATGGAAGCGCGCAATGAACTTTCTTAACAGAGCACGCATTTTGATAATAAAATTCAATAATTTGCAAGCGTTGTTCGTTTGTAAGACGATTCATGATGAAATGTCAAAGCATACTGAGCATCTTTCTCTTTGACACCATGTCTGAAATCCCACGTGATCTGTCAAATACTAATGCATGAAAATCCTAACCTCAAAAAAATCACTCTTTACAAAAGATAACTAAAAAAGAATTTCTAGGCCCAATAGAATTCTGCTTGCATAAAGCATGGATTTGAAAATTTTTTTTTTTTTGATTTACTAGTTGTGTTTTTGTAGATATTAACAGATTGTTCTGTTGATAGTCGGATTTAACTGAAATTACAAATTAAAACATATTTTATAGAAAATTCTGTGCGAAGTTTGGTGTCAAAATTTTCAATCTCGGACAAGGGCAGCATGTGTAAGTTGTCCCTGTATCAATGGCAGTCGTTGGATATATGAAAAAGGATGAGGGGAAAAAAGCCGTGCACATGTTATCACCAACAAGTTGAACAGAATAGGAAAAATTGCAGAATAATTATGATCATTATCGTTACAGTGTTATTACATCGCCACCACCACATGAATGCATGAATGAGTGAATAAATGAATGAATGAAAGAGCCAACCAGCCAGTGAGTGAATGAATGAATGAATGGACGAAGGAGGAGGAGGGATGAGGAGACCAAGGAAAGGATAAATGGAACCGCGGCAATGATGAGGCCAATACAAAAACAAGAACAGCGTTGGCGGCAATTTAGCACGCACGCAAAATGTAGCAAAATGAAATGAGGCAATGAAAATGAAATGGCGAAAGACTCGAAAACCCCCCTAACTCGAATTCACGGAGGACAACGACAACGGCAGATGAGTATTACGTACATGTACATGTAAATGTCGTTTGCAAGAAATGAAAGTAATTCACTTTTCACGTTTCCCCGCCTTCTTTTTCTCCGGCTCGTCGAAAATGAAACAATTTATTCACGATATCCGATATCTGAATGTGATACCTGGCCTTTTATAGTTGCAGCAACAATTTGCACATTTTTATGGCAACCTTTTCTATATTTTTATGGGCACTCGCTCGCTCTTTCCATTTGAACTTAATTTTATTAATCCCTTGTAAAGAAGGAAGAAAAGCAAAGAATGCATGAATGATGTTGCCATGAATTCCTGAAAGGATGTTATGCGTGGTCATGTTCCCTTAGGGCAATTGTGAGCCTGGCAATTGTATGTCAAAAAAGGTTTCAATTATTTTAGTGAAATATTATCTCATGCCATTCCATTCCACTTTGAATTTTTCTCATTTTAACACTCTGACCATGATTGCTCTGTGTTCGTAACGTTTCGTTTTTTTAACAACTCATTTAATGTGCATTAAATCCCTAAGAACGCACGCACACACACATCCATGATGATGACTATGTTTATTATCCTTAAAGGACTTGAAGTGGCGGCTATTAATAAAATTAAGCTGTAGCAGCAGCGCCAGGGAATTGGAGCGAAGCTTTATTATTGTGCAACATTTGAATGTCGGCCATAAAAGATTTCACAAGTGAGGTGATGTGAAGTGAAGTGCTGAAATGCTGTTTTGTTAAATGTTACCAAGGCGGTGGGAGGTGGGGCGTTGGGGGAGTGGGAGCAAACTCAATTAACTAAAGTGTTGCCAGACAGGAGTTGAGGAAATATTCTATAGAATCCATGAGTAGTTGAAGTGATGATGATGGGGGTAATGACTAAAAAGACTTACGAGTACATTTTTTTATGATGATACGGACGGATTAAATGTACATGAGCCGGAGCGTTGTGCATGTGAAAGCAGCCGCCAAGTGTAGTAAAAAAAAAATAAAATAATTTAAAAAATATATAATATTCATAATTATATATATTAAAAATAATAATATAAAATCCCCCTTCTAAGTGGTTGCAAGTTGTGAAATGCTGCCCCTAGAGACATGTACACAACTCTGGTGTTTATAAATCAAAGTCTTCGGTGAATTTTGAGGATCCCCTGGTCAAGAATTAAATCCAATGACAGTCTTTGGGAGCATTCCAATCAACAGCCTAAAGCCACCAAAATAGGAAAACGTAAATGGCGTTGACAACCGAAGGAGAGGACTTCCAGTCCACACTTGGCGAAGATAGATGTGTGTGAAGATAAATTCGAATTTTACTAGCAAAGACACAAACCACTTCTTTTTCCAGCGCTCTGTCATAGAGTTAACAGAGCTATGTTAAATTGTTAACAGGGGCAATAAATTAATATAAACGCGATATTTGACGCGATCTGATAAAGAATTATAGCTGAAAATAATAAAATAAACATAACATATAATGAAATTACTATATTTAAGTGCGATAATAAAATTAACCACTTCATAAGGCATATTCTTACACAAAACAAATTCAGTTTTCTGCTTCGGATCAGATCGGGTCAAATATCGCGTTTATATTAATTTATTGTCTCTGTTAACAATTTAACATAGCTCTGTTAACTCCATAACGGCGCGCTGGAAAACGGAGTGGTTTGTGTCTTCGAACACACATAGAAGATACATTGAAGGGGGAAAAGCCAACATGAGGTTTTCCTGATGCTGGAGCAAAGCGGCAAATTATAGGATTATATTCAACCAACTTATTTAGAACCTCTGCTCTTTATAGGATCGATGGGAATATTAGGCTGGATCGCGGTCCATATATGTAAGTACAAAAATAATTTCCAGTCACCTCACGGAAATAAAATTTGAACAGTTTAATGATGATCTGCAAAATAATTCGTCGCTTGGTCTAGACGAATGTCTTTGATCTAAACGCTCCAGAAAAATCATGCTTTTCCCGCGTGTTTTTATACCCTCCACCCTTTGTAACACCTTAAAATATTCGTCGGAGACCCCATAAAGTATATATATTCTAGGTCGTGGTAAAATTCTAAGACGATATAGCCATGTCCGTCTGTCTGTTGAAAGCACGCTAGCTCCCGAACTTCAAATTCAAATTTTCAAATTTTCTCTAAATGTGTCTTGGGATTGAAGTGGCGAAATCGGGCCAGAGGGAAAAATTTTTCCCTCAAAAGGACTGAAAATACCCCTAATAACCCCTAATATTTAAAGTATTTAAGCATGTTTTTTTACTATGTCTGCATATATTTGCTTGATATTGCGAATGCGCATTCCACTTATAACAAAAACGTGCACCATAAAGTGATTCTTATTCGTAGGGGGTGAAATGTGGCAAAAAGGGATAAAAATGGTAACTATCAAACGACAACAGCTAGAAGCACGAAATTCGGTGTGTACATTTATCTAATTGAAGTATCTAATATAAAAGTATTTTTTCCAAACTTTTATGGGGTAAAATGGAAATTTGGAGGGATAAAAATGGTACCAAACAAACGGCTGTATCTAGAATAATGAAATTCGGTGTATACATTCCTCTGATTGCGAAGACACGTAAAATTTTTAAAAAATTTTCCAAGTTCGTACATTTTGGGGATAAAATGGAAAAAGGGGATAAAAATAGTATCCAACAAATGACCGCAGCTAGAATCATGAAATTCGGAGTATACTTTCCTCTCGTTTCCTCGTAGATACGAAAAATAAAAGGTTATTTTCAAATTCGTACTTTCAAGGGATACAGAACAGAGGGATAAAATTAGTAACAAATAAACGGCAAAAATTCGGTGTGTACATTCCCCTAATTGCGTAGACACGTAAAATAAAGAGATTTTACAAAGTCGTACTTCTAAGGGGGTAAAATAGGAAAAAGGGGGATAAAAATGGTACGAACCAAATGTCAGCAGCTAGATTCATGGAATTCGGTGTATACATTCCTCAGACTGCATAGACAAGCAAAATAAAAAGGTTTTTGCCCAATTCGTTATGTACGTGAGAAAATGGATTTTCAAAAGTTGTACTTTTGGACTTAAAATAGAAGGGAAATACAACTAAATGTAGCACCCACTATCTACCAATATGTATGGTATTTAAGTTTTTGAAGATATAAAGATAAGAATATTTAGTTTTTGAATTAGTATTTGTTTTGGTTTGGCTATATTAAAAATATTTATATTTTCCTACACTTCGACAGCCTCTGTGGAATGCAATCCACCTAACACATTTTTTACTTGTTTTATGTTGCATTTTGATCCATTTTTTAAATAAAAAGTATAGTGTAGAAGTAGTTAGAATGATAGTGGTCTAAGTCAAAAAAAATTTAGATATGCCAATTTTTCTCATTATGTTTGAAATTTATAATTTATTTAAATTAAAAAAAATTACCGTTAAATATGTGTAAACAAGCATTTTTTAAATGTCCACTTTAAGCGATTCAGATAATTTGAATAACATATAAAATTAAATTATTTGAAAAGTAAATAATAATTTCAATATAAAGTTTCTAGACAAACAACCTGTCAATATTTATATATTTTTATACACTCCACGAGAGTATTATGTCTTTGTGCATTTGTTTGTAACACCCAAAAGGAAACGCGATAGACCCATTGTTAATTATACCGATCGACTTAGAATCCCTTTTTGAGTCGATTTAGCAATGTCCGTCCGTCCGTCCGTCTGTCCATCTATTCTTGTAATCACGATACAGGTCGCAATTGTAGACATAACTAAATGAAACTTAGCACAATGAAGTTTTTCGGGACAAGGACGAACGCTATTTAATTTGAAGAAAATCGGTTCAGATTTATATATAGCTCCCATACAAATTTCGCTCCCGATTTGACTTTTTCCACTCTAGAAACCACATACTGTATCAGATTGTCTTCAGATTTGGCAAAACATCTTATATTTAAACTAGGAACATCTACGGTGAAAATAGGTCAAATCGGTTCAGATTTAGATATAGCCCCCATACAAATTTCGCTCCCGATTTGACTTTTTCCACTTTAAATGCCACATATTGTACTCGATTTTCTTTAAATTTGGCACAACATCTTGTAATCAAACTAGAAACACCTATGCTGAAATTGGGTAATATTGGTTCAGATTTAGATATAGCCCCCATATAAATGTCGCTCCCGATTTGACTTTTTCCGCTTTAAATGCCACATATTGTACTCGATTTTCTTTAAATTTGGCACAACATCTTATAATCTAACTAGAAACACTTGTGGCTAAAGCGGGCTAGATCGGTTCAGATTTAGATATAGCCCCCATACAAATGTCGTTCCCGATTTGACTTTTGCGCTATAAAAAACCATATTGTACCCGATTTTCTTTAAAATTGGCACAACATCTTATAGTCCAACTAAACAAAACTATGAAAGTGGGTAAGATCGGTTCAGATTTAAATATAGCCCATTCAAATACATAAGTTTTTGGCCAAACTATACACTTTATATTTCACCTATTTCGTTCCAGGTTTCAATATATCCTCATACAAATGTCCTTTCCGATTTAACATGTTTTTTGCCAAACAAATGCATTTACAGGATACAAAAATCCTTCCCGTTTTCACTTTTTCACCGAATTAAATTGTATTCGGATAGAAAGTGGAGTGTATCATAGAGTCGACCCCGTCCGACTTTATCCTTTCCTTTCATGTGTTTTCTTTAATTTTTGGTAAGGAAATATTACTTTTGCGAATAAAATTAAAATGTTTTTGTTTAATTTTTTCAATTTTGAGAAGAATGAAAGAGTTCTATGTCAGTACATCCTCTGAAAGTAGTGGCTCGCTTAAAGGAACCAACGATGTCGATTGTTTTATAAATGTTCGATATAGTAGTACGATATTCTAAGAAAAAAATATGCTTCGGTGGAAAAATATTTTACTCAAACATAAACCATTGCATATATCATTCTATCTGGCATTGCATTGCATATATCTTGATCGTTATAAAATTCTAAGACGATCTCGCCACGTCCATCCGTCTATTAAAAGCACGATAACATCTTAACGAAATGTCCTGGACGTCATTTTTTTCCAAGAATATTTGTACTTTTAAGAAGGTAAAATGGGAATAGATCTAGAATAATGAAATTCGGTGTGTGCATCCCTCTAATAGCGTTTATACGTCAAATAAAGTGATTTTCAACATTCGTACTTTTAAGGGGCAACATGTGGGAAAATGGATACAATTAGTACCGACCAAATAGCTGCAGCTGACTTCGTAGACGCGCAAAACAAAGGTCTTTCTCCAAATTCGTACTTTTAGGGATAAATTGGGGTTAAAAAGATAAACCAAGCAAACGGCTGTAGCAAAAATCTTAAAATTTTATATATGTGAACCCGAAAGATAATGGAATTTCGAAATTCGTACTTTCCTATTCTGAAGAATTACTTTGATATATAGTACTGTCCGATAGTCCATATTACACTTGAACCAGATGATATACGTCTGAAACTATAGGTAAAATGGAGTTGATTGGCACATTTGGTTTTTCATTTCCTCATCTCATAAAGACTAAAAAGTTCCAAAGGATAAAACTTTTCAAAAATTATTTTAAATACTTATTTGCAGCCCATGTACCATACCATACCAGTATAAATTAATTAATATTTTTTCTAAATAATAATAATGAAACATCACAATTTATTTAACAAATATCGCTGTCTGGTAAAATCATAACTTTTCTATTTTTTTTTTCACTTATTTTGAAAATTGAAAAAACCTAATTTCTTTTGTTTTGACTTTGTCGAACTGTTTCTCACACATTTTAAGAGATTTTTGTACTCAAATTATTTTTATTGGAAATTGTAGTTTCTTAGCTTTATTGTGGGGCCAAAACTGTGTTTGTGCCAAATAAAGTTTATTTGTAATAAATATTTAAAGAAATACGTTCTTGAACAAAGGTATAACTTTTGACCAACATATGGTTTTCTTCCTTCAAAAGACTTTATAGAATAAAATACATATTTAGAAGTGTTAAAGGGTTTCCCATTTTTGCGGGGTAACTTTTGTCTACATTAAAGTCAACATGTTTAAATGAGAAGAAGAATACACTTTCAATACTCAAGTCGTGGTATATTTTATGTTTGACAGAAGCTTCAGCAAAAAATCAACGTCTTTTAAAGACGAATGATTTTGAAAATAACAATCAACACTATTGACGATTAATTCTTTACCAGAGAAATTGAATATGGCTTACGTACGTTGCCATATTCAGATTTTGGCTTTAAAACCATACGAAAATTCAAATTCAGGAATAAATAGATTTTGGGTATATGTTCTAACACACAATTACGAATGTAACAAAAACTGCAGATAATTTTGATGAAGATATGTAAATTAGTTAAATCCATCTAAAGTTTTTTGATAGACAAGTACGAATTTCTAAGATCACACTTTGTTCCAAGATATGTTTTGGTAAATATGGCCTACCTATACCTATGGCCTATAACCGCTGATACATAGAACTTATGTTAGGTTTTGGCGAATATAGGCATGTATGTCCTTATTCGGTCTTCAATGGAATGTTTTTCTTAGAAAAATTGTGACAAAAATAATAATAAACCAAAAATCTATAAAAAATGCTAATGCGTTTTTTAAGTTTTCCATTATTTTGGCGGGTCCATATTTAGGAATACTGAAATACTGACTTCTTATTTGCTAAGATTGTTTAAGATATTGAAATTGTGAATTTTTTAAATTTTTCCAGGAAATTCCCATATAATAAATTTATTGCGAAATAATCCCGCCAAATCCTGCTTTTTGAATTCATATATCCCGCTTTTTGACCAAATATACACAAAAAATTATTTTTTCCGCTTGGACAAATATTTTTTTTCATATTTTAATCAAACAACAAGAGACCAAGAACACTACTCCCACTTTCCTCTTATGTTTCAATACACTGCTTTTGTAGGGGATATCCCTGAGTGTTGGCCCAATAAAAAAACTCCTTCAATATATGTGGCTCTTATCACGTTCTGTTTTTTTTGTCCTACAAAATTCTTCTTGTATAGTTTTCCGATTACTTACAATTGAATATCCTTATACTCACCCTGTTTAATTCACCAGACATAATATGAATCACATTTCATACTGAGCTAATGGATTTGCAGGAAAACTTTGTAGCAAAAAGTGGAAACAAATTCATGACCATGGACCTGACTTTGTGTCACAACTCCTGTGAGAAGTTCATAAATTATTTGCGATATCTCATCCTTTAGCCAGGCAATCGTCGTCTGCCAACGTCATTAGCATTTTGGCTTTACATGAGTTTTGAAAGGAAAGCATCCAACGGCGCCAGACAGCACGACCATTGGTGGGTAATTTTTGTTTTGCGTCGCAATAAGAGATGACGCAGCCGTGATAACTGCCATGGGGTATTTAGGAGTGCATATATAAAATGTTGTGTTTATATTTATTCTCGTCATTCCAATGTAAAATGTTAGTCTGATTTAATTTCCGTGGCAGATTCTCAATGTGATTCTCAATCTGAAAGAACATGAAAATAATAATACAACTCCAGCTTAATGTTTGTTTCTCTTAATTTGGGCTTTATATTTTTCAACAAAGAAGAATCTAATACTTCTCTATACATACAATAAATTCTTCCCAGTATTTTTCCATTCTCATATTCACAACGAAAAGAAAATGTCCTTTAAATAACATTTACCTTTGTCCTTTAAGAATTTCTCGCATATGTTTAGCACTTCAAAACGCCGCACAGTGCGTTATCAACGGCAAAAACACCCAACTTTCATGCGCCCAAATCTCAACTTTACTGATTGAATTTGGCAAAGAATACTCCTATTAAACATATTCTAAAAGATTTGGCCAATATCGCGGCTAACATAATCTGTGGATGCATTTAAAGTTCATAAATGCCAAATAGTTGAAAATTTCATCATAATAGAGGTTATTTTATTACGATGTATCTCGGAAACCATGTATCGTATTGCAATTTCATTTAGTTCGTAGAAAATAGGCCCGCTTGAGGTGTTCTTTTGCATTTGCAAAAGTGTAATTATGTTTTTGCTTTCCTCTTCAGACAGAGGTTTATCTGAAAGTTGTACTCATTCAGTATTTTCAATTTTCTACAGCTTAAAACTATATTCGCGAGGCCGACCGATGCCTCGGCATTTGCAAATATTTTTAAACTATTTTCTTATTTATTAATTTTAAAAAGAATATTCTGCTTTTAACTGCCAACATCGATTTAATTACTGAAATGGTAAAACCTTCTAAGCCAAAAATGAAGCAATGCTTTCTTCGTTGTTCTCTGTTAATTTTAGTTTAGACAATTTATTTAAAGCATACTTTAGGGATGTAAGGTTTAATGACATGCGAGCGCATGTAAATATTAGGTCGATATTAATCTTAAGTTAAGTATAAAGCTATAATAGCCGTTTGTCATTCATTAGAAAATAAAATATTTTTTTTATCAAAAATTACAAAAATCGTAAAAAACTAAAATTTGTACTTGGGCTTTGGGCGTGGTAATGGCAGTTTTCATTTAATCGTGGACTCAAATGAAATCACTGGTAATGATTTATATTAACATATATATTTAAATAAGAAATTTATGGCGTTTTTCCATTTAACTCACAAGTAAAAACGGCGTTATATACCCTCCACCATATATTGCATTCCACAGAATATTACTGCACTTCGATTTTCGTAGAAGTGCAGTAATATTACAGGAAACAAATACATACAAAACAAATACAAATATTGAAAAAAATTATTTTATAAATAAATATAATATTTTTATTATTCAGAATTATGGACAGTAACAAAATCAAATATAAATTGATTACTCATCATAAATATCAGCGAGACTGACAGACACACAGTGAGTGATATAATGGAGACTATGAAATCGACAAAAGCAACAAACAGGAAATGGAAATTTAATTATTCAATTTTTATTTTAAAGAAGAACTGAAGTGAATACTGTTCCCACGAAAAATCAATAACATTTTAAATTGAAATAAAATAATGAGATTACTAACCGCCTGTTACTGTAAAATATTTTCATTTGCAGTCGAACGAATAATAATTCTTTGATAAATCCGATAAAAACATGAATAATGAACCTATGTATTCAAGAAACAATTCGCTGGACATGCAAATCTATTTTTACGCTTTCATTTAGACGATTTTTCGACGAAAATATTTTTTTGCAGAAACAGGGAGATAATTTAAAACTGAAAATTGATTTTATTGGAAAAATAATTTTAGCGGAGAGTATGATAAAGATATAGACTATACTTTTGGATAAAAATATAAAAATATAAAAATATAAAAATATAAAAATATAAAAATATAAAAATATAAAAATATAAAAATATAAAAATATAAAAATATAAAAATATAAAAATATAAAAATATAAAAATATAAAAATATAAAAATATAAAAATATAAAAATATAAAAATATAAAAATATAAAAATATAAAAATATAAAAATATAAAAATATAAAAATATAAAAGTATAAAAATATAAAAATATAAAAATATAAAAATATAAAAATATAAAAATATAAAAATATAAAAATATAAAAATATAAAAATATAAAAATATAAAAATATAAAAATATAAAAATATAAAAATATAAAAATATAAAAATATAAAAATATAAAAATATAAAAATATAAAAATATAAAAATATAAAAATATAAAAATATAAAAATATAAAAATATAAAAATATAAAAATATAAAAATATAAAAATATAAAAATATAAAAATATAAAAATATAAAAATATAAAAATATAAAAATATAAAAATATAAAAATATAAAAATATAAAAATATAAAAATATAAAAATATAAAAATATAAAAATATAAAAATATAAAAATATAAAAATATAAAAATATAAAAATATAAAAATATAAAAATATAAAAATATAAAAATATAAAAATATAAAAATATAAAAATATAAAAATATAAAAGTATAAAAATATAAAAATATTCAAGTCAATTCATAAAACAAATATTCTTATTTTAATACTTTCAAAATGCATAAATATTGGTAGATAGTGAGTGCTCATTATCTAGTGCAAAATAATCTAACTTCATGATTCATCTAATTTTTGCCGTAAAAATAAAAAGTACGAATTTGGAAAAATCTGTTTATTTTGCGTGTCTATGCAGTCAGTGGACACCGAATTGCATGATTCTAGTTGCGGCCATTTAGTTGGTACCATTTTTATCCCCCTTTTCCTATTTTACCCCCTTAAGAAAACGACTTTCTAAAATCTCTTTATTTTACGTGTCTAGGCAATTGAAGGAATATACACATCGAATTTCATCATTCTAGCTGTAGTCGCTAAGTTGGTACTATTTTTATCCCCTTTTTAAATTTTAACCCCAAAAAGTATGAATTTCGAAAAAACCTTATATTTTTCGTGTCTACGCAGTCTCAGGAATGTATATTCCGAACTTCATGACTCTACATGCGGTCATTTGGTTGGTACCATTTTTAACCCTTTATTCGCATTTTACCCCTTAAAAGTACGAATTTCGAACAAATTTTTCCCTTTGGGCCGATTTTGCCCAGTTTCAATCCCAACCGATCTACGACTATAAGACGCATTTATGGAAAAATTTATGTCTATGCAGTTAGTGGAATGTATACACCGAATTCCATGATTCTAGCTGCGTCCATTTAGTTGGTACCATTTTTATCCCCCTTTTTCCTATTTTACCCCCTTAAGAAAACGACTGTCTAAAATTAAAATCTCTTTATTTTAAGTGTCTAGGCAATTGATGGAATATACACACCGATCATTCATCATTCTAGCTGTAGTCGCTAAGTTGGTACTATTTTTATCCCTTTGTACCCATTGTATCCCTTGAAAGTACGAATTTGAAACAAAACCTTATATTTTTCGTGTCTACGCAGTCTGAGGAATGTATATTCCGAACTTCATGACTCTACATGCGGTCATTTGGTTGGTACTATTTTTATCCCCTTTTTCCATTTAACCCCAAAAAGTATGAATTTCGAAAAAACCTTATATTTTTCTTGTCTACATAGTCAGAGGAATGTATATTCCGAACATGATGACTCTACATGCGGTCATTTGGTTGGCACTATTTTTAACCCCTTTTTCCATTTGAACCCCAAAAAGTATGAATTTCGAAAAATTATTTTATTTTACGTGTCTACGCAATCAGAGGAATGTATACACCGAATTTCATTATTTTAGGTGCAGCGGTTTGGTTGGTACCATTTTTATCCCTTTATTCCCATTTTACCCCTTAAAAGTACGAATTTCGAACCAATTTTTCCCTTTGGGCTGATTTTGCCCAGTTTCAATCCCAACCGATCTACGACTATAAGTCGCATTTATGGAAATATTGGACGTCCTAGCTCCTTTCGTTTAGATGCTAGTGTGCTTTCAACAGACGGACGGACGGACGGACATGGCTAGGGGCTCAGTTCGATATTTCAAGGTGTTACAAAAGAAATGACAAAGTTGGTATCTCAAATGCTGGTGGTGGAGGGTTAAGAAATGTTTTTAATCTAATTTGTATTTGATCTAATAAGGGATGTGTGCGAAATTTCAAGGTCCTAGCTCTATGCCTTCTAATTTTTGCCGCAGCTTGTATGAAAATATACCACTGTGCGCCGCCCCAATGGAAATATGTTCTTTGCCACAACATCTGCAAAATGTTCTCGTCTCTTTAAATATTAAACGCAACTAATTTAAGGATACCAACCAACCATTGACACACTTTTAATTACACTTAAATCAACAATTACCAACACTGCTTGCCACTTCACTACAGTCTACTGCCACTGCCACCGCTTGCTGCTTGCCGCTGTTTGCTCTGCCACTTCCGGATCCTCTCTTTGATACAGAAACAATGCAAACAAAGGCCAATGCTGTGATATTACAACAAACACTAGCTGAGCTCAACTCAACTCATACGAACACGAATAAAATCCTCCAACTTTACGGGTGTCCTGTTTCAAAAAAAGAAACAAAAAATCTCTAACTATGCCAAGGCACGCCTGTTGTTTCTTCCACACACATTCTCCAACACACACAGGAAGTATACAAGTGTCTGTGCCTGTCTTTGCTACCGAGCGCTTAGCTTTTGCTTGGGAGGGCCGTCGTTCGTGGCGGATAAAACATTATGCCACTTTTCATTGTCCGTCCGTCCCTCCGTCCGTCCGTGTGCATGTTTTGAATGTACTTCTGGGCATATAACAAACAGACAACAACAACATAAATGGTATGTGGCACCACCACCTCCACCACTTGCGGTAGAAACGAAACATCGCTCCAAAAGCACCACCACCACTACCACTGCAAACAGCGGCAACAACAACAACAAAGTAAATACAATGAAAAACTAGTTGTGGCGTCTATGATGGCAGCTTAAGACAAGCCACAAGTCACTCACTCACTACTCGTCTGCTCAATGGTGGCCCACCACACCACACCGCACAGTAGGGGGAAATTCGTATCTTCCTGTGGCAATAATTTACAACTTTCGATAGGTGTAGCAAATATCAACTAGCAATAGAGACATGGGACGTGTGACATAAGACACAGTGGGGGACTTTTTTTCGTGGTATAATTTCGATGCATACACTGAAAGAATTATTTATGAAATAAATTTTTGAATAAAATTTTTCATTAAAAAGCTGTCAAAGGAGTACTTCATAAAATGTTTCATAAAACAGAAATCAATGAAAAGTGTCATGGAATTTATGAAATATTTTTCGTTACAATGAAATGAAGTTCTTCATTCAATAAACTTTTGTTATACCAGTTCATTATTTTTCATAAAATAACTTATGAAAATTTTCATAGATTTGACTTGAACTGGGATATTGTCCTGGCTCAAGACCATTTTGCATCTATATTTAATAAAATGCAAATTTATTTACAAATGGCATGGTGGCATTTATTACTTGACTGCAGACTACCACTATCATGATTTCCACCTTGTCAAATGTTTCGTTCAGGTGGCTTCGCAGCTACTTTTCAACAACATACCCGGTCTCTTTAAGTAAATGATTCTCACAAACGAAACGAGAAGCACAACTCATATATATTTATATATATATATATATATATATATATATATATATATATATATAAAGGGTGATTTTTTAAGAGCTTGATAACTTTTTTTAAAAAAAAAACGCATAAAATTTGCAAAATCTCATCGGTTCTTTATTTGAAACGTTAGATTGGTCCATGACATTTACTATTTGAAGATAATTTCATTTAAATGTTGACCGCGGCTGCGTCTTAGGTGGTCCATCCGCTTAGTCCAATTTTGGCATTTCCACGTTTTTGAGTAACAGAGACCCAATTGGTGCGAACGGCGACGAATCGAAAATTGGTGGTCATCATTAACACTGGCCGATACAGCTGCGATATTTTCTTCAGTTCGCACTCTACGTAAGCGTGTTGGTGGTTTAATGTCCAACAATGTAAATTTGGTGCGAAATTTAGTCACAATAGCCCGAATAGCCGCTTCAGTGGGTCGATTAAACTGACCATAAAATGGAAGCGCGCAATGAACTTTCTTAACAGAGCACGCATTTTGATAATAAAATTCAATAATTTGCAAGCGTTGTTCGTTTGTAAGACGATTCATGATGAAATGTCAAAGCATACTGAGCATCTTTCTCTTTGACACCATGTCTGAAATCCCACGTGATCTGTCAAATACTAATGCATGAAAATCCTAACCTCAAAAAAATCACTCTTTATATAGAGTGGCTTCTTTTGTGAGGAAGGAAAAAATGTTGTTGACTACTAAAAAGATTGTTGACTACTAAAATGAAAGATTGGTTTGATTTATGTGTTCTCCCAAAATATTTCGCGTTTATCATTGACAATTCTTGAGCAGGACGTGTTCAAAATAACCTCAATAAATCAGGTTTTTCTTGAATAAAATTCACCATGAGAATGGTATTGAAAAAAAAACGCTAGAAATTAAAATCCCACCCGAGCATTATCAACTTGCAAAATGACCCAATATAAATGACAGATTTATACTATTTTAGTGCAATTTTTGATGCATTTTTTATAAAAAACCGCAATAACTTCCACATTTTTAATTCGATTTATGTTTTTAGGGGCTCGTTGGAGAGGTAGAATTTGCTAACCCATTAAGGGCCGCAAATTTTTTTCTTACTGTTAATACTCAGTAGGTTGAATGTGAAGTAAAAACTGAAATATGGAGTTATTTGCATCGTAAACACATTCTAGTCTTATATAAAGCTAATTTTTGGAAAGAAATTCAACTATTTCAAATTTTCTCCCTTAAAAAATAAAACATGAAAATTGAAATGGTTGTTAATGCTAAATTAATATAGATAGACGCATGAAATTAAAAGTATATTTAGCAGATTTTCTTCTCTTTCATTTGATACCCATATCGCCATTGTATGATACGCAAAAGTACGAAACTAAATTATTGAAACATTTATATCCTTTGGAAATTAAAAGTCCTGCAAAAAAAAAAAAGACAAACGACCACGAAATAAAAAACTGAGTATGAGTTTTCCTATTAGTGACCTATAGTTTCACTTCTATATAATCTCGTTCTTGGGAGGGAAATCATGTCGCACGGTTTTATTGTAACATCTTATGTAAAGTTTTCCTCCCAATTTATGCATTGAAAGACCAAAATTTAAGATGTTAATTTCAAAAATTATGTTTTTGTAAGACTAGAATGTGTTTACGATGCAAATAACCCCATATTTCAGTTTTTTCATCACATTTAACCCACTAACGATCCAACAAAAACACAAATGGAATTAAAGATATGGAAGTTATTGTGGATTTTATAAAAAATGCAACAAAAATTGCACAAAAATGTCAAAATTATACCCTCTATTCTGAGTTAAAATGCAAGTTCTTGATATGGTTTGATAAGTCTCGGACCAGATTTTAATTTCTAGCAGTTTTTTTCTAAATACCATTCTCGCCGTGAATTTTATTCAAGGAAAACCTGATTTATGGAGGTTATTTTGAACGCGTCCAGCTCACGAAAGGACAATGATAAAAGCGAAATATTTTGGGAGAACACATAAAACAAACCAATCTTTCATCTTAGTCGGGAACATCCACTACTTTTATTTTGAAGCCACTCTATTATATATATGTCTGCTTAAATTTGCTTTATATATGGTACTAGCTGAATCCCCGCCCGCTTTGCTAGGCAGGAAAACTGACGGAAATTAAAATCAGGTTTTTTCTTGTGATCGATAATCTATGTACCACTTATAAGGCCTGTTCGATTGGGCTTACTAGCTTAGAATTAAGAGACTTGATAAGGTAGTAAGAAGTAGTAAGCTACTTTCTTGTTAACCAATTAATTCCATGCAAAATTCCATACAATCGAACAGATCTATAATTAAGGTACTTCCATGGAGAATATTGAAGAACAGAACTTTAGTTTACGGGGTATAAAGAAAGAAATGTAAAAAATAAAATTGATTTTAGGTTGAATGTGTTTCTCGAATAGCTGGAATTCGAATGTACTACATTCAAAACACATAGAAAAGCAATCAAATTGTTCACTAATCGAACAACACACAAACTAAAAAATTAATATAATTTCCGTTACTTAAATCGGCTTTTGATGAATGATCATTTCTTTTTTTTTTCTAACCTTTATTTGTAACCTTACTTTACTATTCTACTCACACAAATGTTCAGCACTCTAGTGTTATAGAACTGACAATATTCGATAATAGGTTTTAACTTCGTACGGCAGGTACCACGCCCACTTTCCCAATACCTCCCATTTTTGGCACAACTACGCAGGTTTATGCTGGATGTACTCACACTAAATTTCAGCACTACAGGTGTCATAGAACCAACAATATTCGATAATAGGTTTTATCTTTGTATGGAAGGTACCACGCCCACTTTTCCAATACCGCCCATTTTTGGCACACTTTTATGCTAGATGCACTGGCACAAAATTTCGTACTTTTAATTCGTACTTTTAAGGGTAGAATGGGGATAGAGGGATAAAAATGCTACCAACCAAACGGCGGCACCCAGAGTAATGAAATTCGGCGTATACATTCCTCTGATTGCGTAGACACGTCAAATGAGGGGATTTTTCGAAATTCGTATATTCCTCTGACTGCGTAGACGAAAAATAAAAAGGTTTTTCCAAATTCGTACTTTCAATGGATACAATGGGAATAGAGGGATAAAAATGGTATCAACTAAACGGCTACAGATAGAATGATGAAATTTGGTGTGTACCTACCTCGAATTTCGTAGACACGTAAAATAAAGAGATTTTCGAAAGTCGTACTTCTAAGGGTGTAAAATGGGAAAAAAGGGGATAAATTTATAAATTTTTGCCTAAAAATTTATATTTTGAAGATTTTTTCAGAACTTTGGCCTATAGAAGGTGAAACTAGACGGAATTACCTTTAATTTGATGGTAGTCCCATCAACTAAAGTATCTCCATTTGGCCACAATGGACGCACAAATTCACCTCTTCAAGAGTTTAGGAGCTCTGTTAACGGCTTAACATAGCTCTGTTAACTCTTTTACAGCCGACAGTTTTAACAGTAGTTTGTGTCTCTGCTACTTAAATTCGGAATTTATCTTCACTCACATGACAAAATTTCGCTATAATTTATTTTTATTCTATTTTCTATGTCTATGTTGGCAATTTTTGTTTCACTTTATCGAAGCAGTGTTGTCAACCGTCCCATCGTTTTCTATGATTATCCCAGTTTTAAGCGGGCCGCCACTGTTCGGCAGAGTAGTAGGACAGGACACACTCACTCGAAAAGACACCCCTTCGAACACTTGCAAACGTATACACGGCAGGAACGAAGTCAGCAACATTTACATGCACAACTCGACGTTACCCATACCTGCCCGAACTATTCATTCGTGTGTGTGTGAGTCTGTGTTCCTTTACTCAGTTTCGAAAATAATTTATTGCATGTGGAGGGCTGTGGTGCGGAGTGGGTGTAATAAAGAGATGACACCGTGTTGGTGGAATACCCCACTAAACTCCAAACACCACCAGCACTACCACCGTCACCAGCATTAACGAACGACAAGCCAAAACTAAAAGGGAGAGGTCGGCAATTTTTGCATGTTCTATACGGGGTTTTATGTCCTTTGGAGTTTGATTTGTTTACTTTGTTTTCGAGCTGCAAAAAGGAAGGGAATTAAAAATGAAAGCTCGACTGCACACTGAACGAAATTATGATGAAGATTTAATTAGTTGAAATTATTTCCTTTTGTCCTTGGAGGAAGGTTTTGTTTCGAGCGTTTCTTCTCCCCAACTTAATTAATGTGCATTATTGATGGTAATAAGGTTAAGCAGAGAGAGAGAGCGAAAAGGATATAACGGGGCAGGCAAAGAAACGGAACATTATAAGGGGAAGGAAGTTGAAAAGGGAATGAGGTTTGGACATTGAGGTCTATATGTAAACATAAACTGTATGAGTTTGATAGTGGTGACTTGTGAACTAATGAAAATTATAATTTTGATCATTTTCACTGTAATTCTGGTTGATTTTGTAAAAAAATCGAAAAAAAATAGTAAAAAATAGAAGCCATCATTTCACCACTATCAAACTCATACATTTGCTTCAAAATACTCCTAAGTACACTACTTTAAAATTTCAACAAAATGGATTAGTGTAATCATTTCGAAAATCAAAATAAAAGAATTAAAATCGCAAAAACTTTAAAAAATCTAACCCTGCTATAACAATCATAATAATAACCTTCAAAACAATGTATACCACATTAAAGTCGGTGAAGTATTTCAGGAGTTACTTGTGATTGAATGAACAGACCTTTTGAAAAAGGTAATATTTGTATACACTCCACGAGAGTATTATATCTTTGTGCATTTGTTTCTAACACCCAAAATGAATGGAGATAGACCCATTATTAATTATACCGATCGACTTGAAATATCGACCTGAGACCCTATAAAGTATATATATTCTTGATCGTCATAAAATTCTAACACGATCTAGCCATGTCCGTCCGTCTGTCCGTCTGTTAAAAGCACGCTAGCATCTAAACGAAAGGAGCTAGAACGTTCAAATTTTCCATAAATGCGTCTTATAGTCGTAGATCGGTTGGGATTGAAATGGGGCGAAATCGGCCCAAAGGGAAAAACTTTTCCCTCACAAGGACTAAAAATACCCGTAATAATCCCTAATATTTTAGTGCATTTATGCGTGCAAAAACGTGCACCATAAAGTGATTCTTATTTGTAGGGGGTGAAATGGGGCAAAAAAAGGGATAAAAATGGTACATATTAAAAGTCAACAGCTAGAAACACGAAATTTGGAAAAAACTTTTTATTTTGCGTGACTATGCAGTCAGAGGAATGTTAACATCGAATTCCATGATTCCAGCTGCGCCCATTTGGTTGGTACCATTTTTACCCCCTTGACATTTCTACGCAATTAGAATTTCATCATTCTAGCTGTAGTCGTTTAGTTGGTACTTTTTTTATCCCCCTGTACCATTGTATCTCTTGAAAGTACGAATTTTGAAAAATCCGTTTATTTTAAGTGTCTACTCAATCAAAGGAATGTATACACCGAATTTAGTTATTTCAGGTGTAGCCGTTTGGTTGGTACTATTTTTATCCCTCTGTACCCATTGTATCCCTTGAAAGTTCGAATTTCGAAAAATCAGTTTATTTTCCGTGTCTTCACACTCAGAGGAATGTATACTCCGAATTTCATGACTCTAGCTGCGGTCATTTGATTGGTACTATTTTTATCCCCTTTTTTCATTTTAACCCCAAAAAGTGGTCTATGCAATCAGAGGAATGTATACACCGAATTTCATTATTCTGGTTGGTACCATTTTTATCCCTCTATTCCCATTTCACCCCTTAAAAGTACGAATTTGGAAAAAATACTTTTATATTATGTATCTACTCAATTAGAGGAATGTACACACCGAATTTCGTGTTTCTAGTTGTTGTCGTTTAATATGTACCATTTTTATCCCTTTTTTGCCCCATTTCACCCCCTACAAATAAGAATCACTTTATGGTGCACGTTTTTGCTATAAGGAGAATGCGCATACCAAATATCAAGCAAATATAAACAGATATATTCAAAAAACATGCTTAAATACTCTAAAATATTAGGGATTATTATGGGTATTTTTAGACATTGTGAGGAAAATTCTTTCCCTTTGGCCCGATTTAGCCCCATTTCAATCCCAACCGATCTACGACTATGAGACGCATTAATGGAAGATTTGAACGTTCTAGCTCCTTTCGTTTAGATGCTAGCGTGCTTTCAACAGACGGACAGCCGGACGGACGGACGGGCATGGCTAGATCGTCTTAGACGATTAAGAATATATATACTTTATAGGGTCTCATGTCGATATTTCAAGGTGTTACAAACGGAATGACAAAGTTAGTATACCCCATCCTGGAGGTGGAGGGTATAAAAATGGTACCAACCAAACGGCTGTACCTAGAATAATGAAATTCGGTGTATACATTCAGATTTCATTATTCTATTTTAGATATAGCCCCCATACGAATTTCACTCCCGATTTGACTCTTTTCACTCTAGATACCACATATTAAAACAGATTTTCTTTAAAGTTGGCAAAACATCTTATATTTCAACTAGAAACACCTGTGGTAAAAATGTGTTAGATCGGTTCAGATTCATATTTATATAGCTCCCATACAAATTTCGCTCCCAATTTGACTTTTTCCGCTCTAGAAACACATATTTTAACAGATCCTCTTCAAATTAGGCGAAATATCTTATATTTGTTCTATAAACAGCCATGGTGCAAATGGGTCAGATCGGTTCAGATTTATATATAGCTCCCACACAAATTTCATTCCCGATTTCACTATTTCCACTCTATAAACCACATATGTTAACAGATCTTCTTCAAATCTTTCAAAATATCTTATTTTTCAACTAGAAACATCCATAGTGAAAATGGGTCAGATCGGTTGAGATTTACATATAGCTACAATACAAATATCGCTCCCAGATAGACTTTTACCACTCAGAAACCACGAATTTTCATCGAATTTCTTCGAACTGAGCATAACACATTATATTTGAACTGGAAGAATTTATTTTGAAAGTTAGTATTTTTAGTCCATGTTTGGATATAGCCCCGATACAAATATTCTTTTCGATTTGACAAATTGGACCAGGTCATATTAGCCTATGATTAGGAAACATACAAAATTCGGATAGAAAGTGCAGTGTATCATACAGTCGGCCCCGCCCGACTTTAGCCTTTCCTTACTTGTTTTTATGTTGCTTTTTTGTCCAAATTTTTTTCTGAATTAATAGACCCTCGGAAGCACTTTAAATATAAATTTTTATTCTTGTCTGAGAGTAAGTTATTGGTCGAATTATTGGACGTTTATGGCAATTTTTTTCGTTTCTTCATAGTGACAATTGAAAACTTGTTCACATTTGGTGTCAATATTTTATAAAAAAATTAAGTAGTTGCAGTCAATACCTTTCGAATGATGCCTATATGATGAACATCAGAAGGAAATTGACGTCGCAGCGTTCATTTTTGTAAAAAGAGTTTCAACATTTTGGCTCTGAAAAACCATCTCCTGTATGAAATTATTTCACAAAAATGGAGAAAGTAGCGCCATTTATTGTCCGATATTCAACATTTAGGTATCATTCGACAGGTATTGATTCCTTCTATTTATTCTGTCACTTTGAAAACCCACATAAAATCAATATAATCGTCCAATAATACGACCAATGAGTTATTCTAAGACAATAATACATTTTTATACCCTCCATCTCCAGGATGGGGGTATACTAACTTTGTCATTCCGTTTGTAACACCTTGAAATATCGACCTGAGACCCTATAAAGTATATATATTCCTGATCGTCATAAAAATCTAAGACGATCTAGCCATGTCCGTCCGTCCGTCTGTTGAAAGCACGCTAGCATCTAAACGAAAGGAGATAGAACGTTCAAATTTTCCATAAATGCGTCTTATAGTCGTAGATCGGTTGGGATTGAAACGGGGCGAAATCGGCCCAAAGGGAAAATTTTTTCCCTCACAAGGACTAAAAATATCCATAATAATCCCTAATATTTTGGCGTATTTAAGCAGTTTTGTTTAATATGTTGAATATTGTATATTGGTATGCGCATTCCCCTTATAGCAAAAACGTGCACCATAAAGTGATTCTTATTTGTAGGGGGTGAAATGGGGCAAAAAAGAGATAAAAATGGTACATATTAAACGACAACAGCTAGAAACACGAAATTCGGTGTGTACATTCCTCTAATTGAGTAGATACATAATATAAAAGTATTTTTTCCAAATTCGTACTTTTAAGGGGTAAAATGGGAATAGAGGGATAAAAATGGTACCAACCTAGAATAATGAAATTCGGTGTATACATTCCTCTGATTACATAGACAAGTAACAAACACGGATTTTTCAAAATTCGTACTTTTTGGGGTTAGAATTAAAAAAGGGGATAAAAATAGTACCAATCAAATGACCGCAGCTGGAGTCATGAAATTCGGAGTATACATTCCTTTCACTGTGTAGACACGAAAAATAAACTGACTTTTCAAGGGATACAATGGTACAGAGGGATAAAAATAGTACCAACTAAACGACTACAGCTAGAATGATGAAATTCTAATTGCGTAGAAATGTCAAGGGGGTAAAAATGGTACCAACCAAATGGGCGCAGGTGGAATCATGGAGTTCGGTGTATACATTCCTCTGACTGCATATACACGCAAATTAAAAAGTTTTTTTCCAAATTCGTAATTTTTCTTTTACGGAAAAAATTGATTGAATCATGAAGTTGGGCTATTTTGCACTATGTACGTCTGATAATGGATTTTCAAAATTTGTACTTTTGGAACTAAAATAGAATGGAAATACAACCACATTATCTACCAATATTTATGGTATTTAAGCTTTTTGAAAATATAAATATAAGAATATTTATTTTTTGATTTGAAATAAATAATGGTTTGAAATAATTAAATTATTATATTTATTTATAAAAATATAAAATTATATATGTAATAATGTATATACATAAAATTATTTTTTGAAATACAAATATTTGTTTTGGTTTGGTTATATTAAAAAAATTATATTTGCCTGTAATATTACTGCACTTCTACGAAAACCGACAACCTCTGTGGAATGCAATCCATGGTGGAGGGTATATAAAGTTCAGCCCGGCCGGAACTTAACCCCGTTTTTACTTGTTTAATTTAAAGTGCTTCCAAGGGTCTAAAATTTCAGAAAAAATGGACAAAAATCCAACATAAAATAAATTACACGGGAAAAACATGATTTTTAGAGGTGTTTTCAGGAGCATTTAGCTCACAGACGGCTTGACCCAGTGACGAAATCTTTTGCAGATCATCATTAAACAATCCATTGTTTATTTTTGGGGGGTTACAGCTGTAATTTATTTTCGTCACCCATCCTAATGTACATTAGACTGACTCTCAAAAACAAACTTTAAATTAAGATAAAATAAAATAAGGCGGCTACGTAATTTCAAACTGATAACTGAGAGATAATTTGTGTTTGAATATATTTTGAGCCATGTGGGCGCCGCTGGCGAATTACGTTATCGGAATATGTGCAACCTGTAAAAACACCGGATATATTCTGGATATAATTGAATCGATATTAAGTTTCTCTCCAGAGAAATGTGCATGTGTCGATGAAGAATTTTCCAAAGATCGAGATAATATATCAATGACTAATATTCAATAGAATTCAGTGACAATGTCTTACCTTAACACGAGGGAAGGGACAATTAAGTTCCACAGTTTATTTTTTCCCTAGCCAAGAACCGTGTCATTGACACCACTTAAATAAGTCACTCGAGGAAAGATAAGAAAATAATTTTAACAAAGTGGCAAAAATAGCAAAACCAAAAATCTACTATACGAAAAAAGGTCCTAGGTCGCAGCTGGTAAATGCAACACACCTTTTTAAAATAATGCAGTTAAACAAAACAAAAAAAAAAAACAATTTCGCACTAAACTACCCGGAAAATAGTGAATGTAACTTTTGTGCTTACTACGGCCTCTCCCCTCCCTCCACCTCACACAAACTCAAACACCTACTTTTTTAATACATCCAAGTTACGCACACACACAGACACAAGAGCACAGTTAAAGGACTTCGAGTAATGTTGTCATGCAGAGCAAAAAAAAAGAATATTTGCAGTTGTTGCTGCTTCTGCCTCCATGGATTGGGGTGTGTAAATGCACTAAATTAGGTGTGGTGTTCTGCGAGGATTGTTGCAATTGTTTATAATGCACAAGGGTCCTTGTGCACGCTCCTTGTGTACTCACAACTGTTTGAGTATGAGTGAATTCGATGGTGGTGGATATGTATGTAGCACGTATATTGAGTGTGGCGCTTGGATGCAAATCAATCATATCCCATACTTCAATCGGGAGAAAGTTGCATTGGGGCAGCCTCCAAAGAATTGAGGAAAATTTGTTTTTTTTTCGAAACAAGTTTTTTGGTCGGTACGAAAAATAACATAAAAAATTAAAAAATATTTTTTTTTTATTTTTTAATAGCTAGCGAAGAAAACAAATAAATATCTATGGATACATGTGGAAGTTATATATATTTCCAAATATTAAAGATATGTACCTTCGTAATTGGAATTTTAGTATTTTTAATGAAAAGTTTTTAGTATCGTTTTCGAGTTTAGAAAGTCAAAATACATCAGGAATTGTTAAACAGGGTACTTTGGAAAATTTGTTGTTGCATAATGATATTAGGGGTTATTGCGAGTATTTTCGTGAACTTGACATGCTGATCACGAATCTGATTTTTGATTTGAAAGACTAAATTTTTGTGTCAAAATCAGAATAAAACATAAAAGTCAGTATTTGCATTCGGTTTTTGATCGCAAACTAACTAAAATATAGATTTTTTTTAACCAATTCAACATGGGATGGGCATTTTCCGCAAAACAGTTGCTAATGACACATCCATTCCCTTTGGCTAAAATAAAACTAATGAGTCATGCCATGCCAAGCGGTACGGGTTTTGACCTTGATAGCTGGGATTGTCTTGAAAGTTTGTATGTATATTCTTCTCAAAAAAAAATTTTACGTGTATTTTTGAAAAAAATTGATAACTTATTAATTAATTTATTTATTAATTTTTATTTATATATATTTATTTGCTTATATATTAATTCCGATTAATCTTTTGGAACAACTTATTCAAATATTCGATATTATCGATTTATTTATTTACTTATATATTAATTTCCATTAATCTTTTTTGTAACAATTTGTTCGATGTATTTGTCTATTTAACGATTTATTTTCTTATCGTTTTCTTTACTTATTTATTTATTTGTTTATCGATTTTTTTATTTATTTATCTATATAAAAGTATATATCGTCACCAGAAATCCAAAAAGACGTAACAAGCATTTTCATAACTTTACAGGAGAAGCTAAAAACGTTGTAAAATCTTGAATACTTAACCAATTAACGGCCTTTTTTATGGATGGTTTAATATTTGACGGCACATTTATTTGTAAAAAAATATTTATATTTTCTTACTATGGTCGTTTTATGTGTGATACGTTTTTTTGGTCTATCAATTGTGAAACAAAAAGACGTATCATCAAAAGACGTATCGCAAATTATGAAGAACATTGTGAGCCACATGTTTTTCCTTATTTGAATGGTTTTTAAACTACATTATAATAAAAAAAAGATTTTTAAACATATTTTTATAAAAACAAATTTATTAGAGGAAACTTCAAGTAACAAAAAATTAAATTTTTCAGATAAAGTAATTCATAGTTTGACTGAAAGTAATTTAAAAAATAGTATTAACGTAACTTAAATTATGGTTCGAAAGGTAAATCATAGTAAAAGTAATGACAACCCGCCGGAAGCACGGATATCAGATTACTATGTACCTCTATCGCCAAATCATTTGTCAGAAATCGCCAAAAACCGACAAATTCCATTTTATATTAAGTTCTTGTAAAAATGTATGGAATTCAGATATTATATGTTAATTGAATATTTTCAACATTTTATTATTCTTAAAAAAATTAAAATTTTTCTTTTACCGTGACCTAGTTTAGACAACTCATAATGCAGAATACACTTTCAACGCAGGGATTACTGGTTAAAAACAATTATCATTAAAAATATACTTTTTCTTCTTTATGAAGCAGTTTCTAATATTGAGTTGATCTCTTTCTCCCGTTTTCATGGGTCAATGTCTCCTAAATATTATTTCAGGTATTTTAAATTAAACGAAAAATAAACAAATCTGAAATAAATGCATATAGATGCATATTGAAAAAATCTGTGTTCTGTAGTAGAAAAGTCAAGGCATACATTCGTTCAAAAACAGCGTTATCGGTCGTCTACATTTATTAAATTTTTTTAATTATTATTATTTCTCAATTCTAAAATGTACATGGTTTCTTTATAATCGAATACGCCTTTTTTGTCTTTTTAAGAAAACCACAAAAGTTAACAAAATACAATTATTTTTAAAATAAGCCTTCATTCTCTGAATTGTACCTACGCGTTTTCACACAATACAATTTTCAATGTTCCTATCTCGAACCTTTTTTCTTGATTTTACTAATTCTCAATTGGTCATATCTTAAAAAAAAAACTTTGTTCGTCGTCTATAAATCAAATATTTTATAGGGTGCAGTTATCCTATCATGTTGCAAATAAATCGGAATGGTAATTTAATTTGATTTGGTACAAATTGATGTTTTGCATACAAATTGTAATATATTTCTCTGCAAAGTAACGTCAATATAATAAAATCGGAGGACAGATTTAAAATTAGCCAAGAAAATCTACAACTATTTTATAAATCGGCAAAAAATCACCAAGTCGCCAAATCGAAAATAAAGTCGCCAAACATATTTAAAATTCGGCACATTTGGCGAGAAATCGCCATATCTGACAACCCTGGCCGGAAGCAATAATTTAAGATCTTGCAAGTGATCCCATTTCTTTTTGCCGATTTTTACTTTATGTGAATGTAACTGGGAGGGTCCAGGGTAATCTGTTCGTTGTGGAAGCATTTCATAATCGTCCAATATGTTTGTTTTGAATTAAATAGTCTCAGATGGATCATATGTCATTCAAAAGTAATAAGACAATAGGCAACGCACATGTGATGTTACGCTTTTTTGTTTCATTGTATGACACACTACGTCTTTTTGTAATTCGCCTATAAAATTGTGAATTTTGGATATTGAAGTATACAATTTTTCGGAGATATGTATTTTAGGCTATTTCACCATAATCAATCAAAAACACGATTTTGGGTTTTTTTATGTTTGGTCATTTTGGATTATATATATATATATATATATATATATATATATATATATATATATATATATATATATATATATATATATATATATATATATATATATATATATATATATATATATAGGAGCTAGAACGTTCAAATTTTCCATAAATGCGTTTTATAGTCGTAGATCGGTTGGGATTGAAATGGAAAGGGAAAGATTTTTCCCTCACTAGGACAAAAAATACCCATAATAATCCCTAATATTTTAGCGTATTTAAGCATGTTTTTTAATATTTCTGTTTTTATTTGCTTGATATTTGGTATGCGCATTCCCCTTATAGCAAAAACGTGCACCATAAAGTGATTCTTATTTGTAGGGGGTGAAATGGGGCAAAATGGTACACATTAACAGCTAGAATCACGAAATTCGGTGTGTACATTCCTCTAATTGAGTAGATACATAATATAAAAGTATTATTTCCAAATTCATACTTTTAAGGGGTAAAATAGGAATAGAGGGATAAAAATGGTACCAACCAAACGGCTGTACCTAGAATAATGAAATTCGGTGTATACATTCCTCTGATTGCATAGATAAGTAAAATACGCGGATTTTTCAAAATTCGTACTTTTTGGGGTTAACATGAAAAAAGGGGATAAAAATAGTACCAATCTAATGACCGCAGCTAGAGTCATGAAATTCGGAGTATACATTCCTCTGACTGCGAAGACAGAAGAATAGACGAATTTATCGAAATTAGTTCTCTCAAGGGATAAAAATACAGAGGGATAAAAATAGTTCCAACTACACGACTACAACTAGAATGATAAAATTCTAATTGCGTAGAAACGTCAAGGGGGTAAAAATGGTACCAACCAAATGGAATCATGTAATGCGGTGTATACATTCCTCTGACTGCAAATTCGTACTTTTTCTTTTACGGCAAAAATTGGTTGAATCATTTTGCACGATGTACGTCTGATAATGGATTTTCAAAATTTGTACTGTAGCACCCACTATCTACCAATATTTATGGCTTTGAAATTATTTTTCAAAATTAAATAGAAGAATAATTATTTTTTGAAGTTACGTATTGGTAGCCTTGCCTTATAGCGTGGTTTGAAATAATTAAAATATTATATTTATTTATAAAATTAATTTTTCAATATTTGTATTTGTTTTGGTTTGGCTATATTAAAAAAATATATTTTCCTGTAATATTACTGCACTTCTACGAAAACCGACAATCCAATGGTGGAGGGTATATAAAGTTAGGCCCGGCCGAACTTAACGTCGTTTTTACTTGTTTATTTACTTATATATTAATTCCGAATTTTGGAATAATTTATTGGAGTTATCGATTTATTTTGTATCGACTTCTATGTTTATTTATCGATTTATCTCTCTTTTAACCTATTTATTTATATATCAACTTCCGTAGTTTTATCGATTTATTTATTTATTGATTTATATAAAGGTTTTCCCAATAGGTACTTATAGGGTATATACTCAAACTTACTTGTTTTTTAGTAATTTATTTGAATTATAGATTTATTTATTTATCGTTTATTTTATTTATCGATTTATTTATGGATTTATTTGTCTATTTGACGATTTTTTACTTATCGACTTCTATATTTTTTATGCATTTATTTGTTTATTTAACGACTTATCGATTTTTTATTTATTTATATACATATTTATTTACTTTTATTTATCGATTTATTTATTTGCTTATATATTAATTCCGATTTGTTGAACAAGTTATTGGGATTATCGATTTATTTATATATTTATCGATTTATTTTTTATCGACTTCTATGTTTATTTATCGATTTTATTGTTTTTATTAA
The DNA here is from genome assembly GCA_947397865.1 of Polietes domitor. NCBI lineage: Eukaryota > Metazoa > Arthropoda > Insecta > Diptera > Muscidae > Polietes > Polietes domitor. The sequence continues at coordinate 29,653,156 of OX377619.1, read as the reverse complement.
CGCTTTATTTATATATCGATTTCTATAGTTATATCGTTTACCGATTTCTTTACTTACTTATATATTAATTCCGATTAATCTTTTTTGAACAATTTATTAAAATTATCGATTTATTTATTTATCAATTTATACATTTATCTATTTATTTTTAATTTTTTATTTATTGTCTCATATATTCATTTATCCATTTATTTATTTAACTATAAATACTGATTAATCTTATTTGGATCAATTTTTCAAATTATTCAAAATTCACGATTGTTTTTTATTACTCGAACAAATATTAAAAAATATTCAATTAATGGAATGATCGCTTTGATACCATACAAATGGAAAAAATCAGATTTAAAAACGACATCGGACATTATTTTTTTTCTCTCATAATCATCACATCGTCCTCGTATTTTCATTCTCATCATCGTCATCATTCAAGCTTAGTTTTAGTTTTTTTCAGTCGTAAAACCTGGGGATGGGATGGGTGCACCCAGGCCCAATACAAAATAAAGTATACGCCACCATTCTGTTTCCATTAACACAACATTTGTATTTGTTGCTCGCATAATGGGCCAGCAACAGCAGCAGCAACAACTACGACAGAAAAAAGACAAACTATGTTGGCTGCGACGACTATAGCGGGAAACAATAAAGGTTAAAACGCTAAATGGAAATGTTGACAATCACAATTTGTTGCTAACAATTTAGCACAGAATGGAGCACACAAAAAGCTACAAAAATAATGATAATAAAAAATGAAACACATATAGTCAGTCATTTGGAAATGTATAAAGGAGGAAATTGTTAGCTCTCTTTAGTTGTTCACTCAACTGGCTTTAATAGCTCGAGGGAGGAAATTATGCCACTATCGAGGGGGTGTTTAACTTGATAAAGTCTTACGCAAAACTTATTTCAAAATGTTGTGTGATGGCGATTCAATTAAGCAACGGTGGCTGCTGAGGGGTGGGCGGAGATTATACAAAACTTATTACCAGGATTTATTGCCAATTAATTAGAGAATTACATTTTTACAATATCCTTAGCATTGATTTTAAAGTGTTTCTTCGGGCGAAAAAGTTCAACAACAACTTTTCGAAAAGTTGTCGAGGAGGCAGAAGTGGGAGGGGGAGCTGAATACAAAAGTTTCAAACAAACAAAAAAGGAAAAAAAAACAATTCTTCTCCGTGCAGTCAATTAATTCTAGATTTTGTGGATAATGATTTTCTGTGGTCTTCGATGAGTTCATCTTGCAAACGAACTGTGAAGGACGAATAAAACTTGCATACAGCAAGAAGGAAGTCGTTCATGTGTCAAATAAAATCGTACGACACTTCGTGTCAAAATTCTAATTCTGATGCATACAAAATAAAATTTATGAACAAAATAAAAATGAACAAATATTTGTTTTTATTATTTTTACAGGACTTTTAAATTTCAAAGGATATTTTTGCTTTTATACTTTCGATAGCCATATACAGGCGATATGGGCATTAAATGAAAGAATAGAATGTCTGTTAAAAATACTAAAAATATCACTTTTCTACCTGTATTAGTTTAGCATTAACAACCATTTCACAAGTTCCACCTTAAATAATAAAGAAGATGAATAAACTAAATAAATAAGGGGGAAAATTTGAAATTGCTGTTAATACTAAACTAATACCAATAGAAACATTATATTTTTAACAGATATTCTTCCCTTTCATTTAATACCCATATCACCTTTGTATGACTTGTTGAAGTATGAAATTAATTATTAAACATTTATATCCTTTGGAAATTAAAAGTCCTGTCAAAAGGAGAAAGTATAACCAAATGAAAAATTGAGTACACAGTTGTTCTACATACATTCTCTAGATTCACATGCATATTGTCTTGATCCAATAAAATAAATGTAAAGTTGTCGCACGGTGTTATAATTAAATATTTTTTATTATACAGGGCAGCTTATTTTCTGTCAGCTTAAGAATGCCAAATTAAATCAGAAAATTATATGAAATTATAATGTTGTCTAGATATGAACTCGCTGACTTCATTTGTAGTCCTGTAGACTTTATCTCACATTTTTTTACGATCAGGAAAACTAATAATAAAATCTTTTTTCCCCAAAGCTTTGTCTCTTGGCAATTAGAAAAATATGCCCTTTTAAATATAAAATAACTCTCAGCAAACATTAATTTTTTAAATATTCGAATGATGTGATTTATTTTTTAAATAATCGAATTCTTTTATCTTCTCATTCATTCCATTGCAGATTCTTTGTAAAAATGTTGGACTTTTGGCTCTAAACGTGTCGTTGCTATGACCTTCATAGGCAACAGCGGCAACAGCAACAGCAACAGCGTACTTTGTAAATACCTACTTACAACTACAACCACTACAACTACAACTAATTACAACAACGAGTAATCTCTTCCATTTACCCTGAAACACACACCCACTGAGCTATCACCTCCACAAAATCGTAAAAATGGCATTCAGTTACGCCTGCCTTACACTACAACGTGTGGTCCTACCAATTGTTTTGGTATTAGGTAAGTTAACTAAAAATAAATCATTACACATTTTTATTAAATGAAACTCAACTACACTTTATGGTACATACACCGAGGGAAAATATGCAGTTTTAAAATGTTTGCAATTAAGGAAAACCGGTGTAAATTATAAATATTTTAATTCGATAATGGATAACACTAAGCATCAAAAGAAAGAACAATTTGTTCATAAAATCAACACCTAATTTTTTATGTATATTTTATCTATTTTTTTTCTAAAATTTCAATTTTCGGTAAATGTACCTTAAATATTTGTATTGCCATTTTTCATAAAATCAATACTAATTTTTTATGGAAATTTTTTGAAGGTACCTTAAATATTTGTACTTCCATTTTTGGAAATATAAGTCCGATAACACCCGGTTATATGTAAAATTAAAGGTATTCATCATGGCTACAAATATTGCGAATTTATAGTGGTTTAAGAACAGTCACTAACAAAAATTGGGGAAAAAAATATTTTTTTTAAATCTATTATTGTTCCCACGAAAAAATCATAAAAAAGTGGAAAATTAAAAAAACATAACTAAAACAAATAAAAACGGCGTTAAGTTCGGCCGGCCGAACTTTATATACTCTCCACCATGGGCTGCATTCCACAGAGGTTGTCGGTTTTCGTAGAAGTGCAGTAATATTACACGAAAATATAATTTTTTTAACATACGCAAACCAAAACAAATACAAATATTGAAAAAATAATTTTATAAATAAATATAATATTTTAATTATTTCAAACCATTATTTATTTCAAATCAAAAAATAAATATTCTTATATTTATATTTTCAAAAAGCTTAAATACCATAAATATTGGTAGATAGTGGGTGCTACAGTTGGTTGTATTTCCATTCTATTTTAATTCCAAAAGTACAAATTTTGAAAATCCATTGTCAGACGTACATAGTGCAAAATAACCTAACTTCATGATTCAACCAATTTTTGATTCAAAGAAAAGTTACGAATTTGGAAAAAAAACTTTTATTTTCCATGTCTACGTAGTCAAAGGAATGTATACTCCGAATTTCATGACTCTAGCTGCGGTCATTTGGTTGGTACTATTATTATCCCCTTTTTCCATTTTGACCCCAAAAAGTGCGAATTTCTGTTTATATTCCGTGTCTACATAGTCAGAGGAATGTATACTCCGAATTGCATGACTCTAGCTGCGGTCATTTGGTTGGTACTATTTTTATACCCTTTTTTCATTTTAACCCCAAAAAGTACGAATTTAGAAAAATTCGTGTATTTTACGTGTCTATGCAATCAGAGGAATGTATACACCGGATTTGAGTATTCTAGAGGCAGCCGTTTGGTTGGTACCATTTTTATCCCTCTATTCCCATTTTACCCCTTAAAAGTACTAATTTGGAAAAAATAAATTTATATTATGTATCTACTCAATTAGAGGAATGTACACACCGAATTTCGTGTTTCTAGCTGTTGTCGTTTAATATGTACCATTTTTATACCTTTTTTGCCCCATTTCACCCCCTACAAATAAGAATCACTTTATGCACATTCTCCCGATAAGGGGAAAGTAAGTGCAAGCAGACATATTGAAAAAATATGCTTAAAACTCTAAAATATTAGGGATTATTATGGGTATTTTTAGTCCTTGTGAGGGAAAATTTTTTCCTTTTGGGCCGATTTCGCCCCGTTTCAATCCCAACCGATCTACGACTATAAGACGCATTTATAGAAAATTTGGACGTTCTAGCATCTTTCGTTGCTTGCGTGCTTTCAACAGACGAACTGACGAATGGCTAGATAGTCTTAGAATTTTATAACGATCAAGAATATATATACTGTATAGGGTCTCAGGTCGATATTTCAAGGTGTTACACATGGAATGACAAAGTTAGTATACCCCTTCCTGGAGGTGGAGGGTATAAAAATCGTTTGCGTCTACAAAGAGTTCCATAACCATAAAATCGATGGATAAATCATAGATTTTTTCATTGCGTTAGAATGTTATCTATTTAAAAATAAAACAAAATATTTTTATGACTTTTGTCGTGCCAACAAAAAAATAATTTTTTTTTCGAAAAAATATTTTATTCCACATTTTTTATAAATTTGCAATATTTGTAGCCTTTGATCTAACATATAACCGGGTGTTATCGGACTTATAATTCCAAAATAGGGGAACACATATTTAAGGTACATTCAACGAAAATTGGATTAAAAAAAAATAAAAATACCATAAACCATTTTTTAATATCGTTTTCGAGTTTAGAAAACCGAAATACATCAGAAAATATTATACATGCCCATTCGATAAAATTTTTAAAATAAACCTGAAAATAAAAATGAATGCTATTCTACCTATCATAGTAATTTAAAATTTTAAATGGCCACCCTATATAAAAGAGTTGATTTACTGTCTGACTCATTATTGACCAAATGGCTGAAGCCAGGGTAATGAAATTTTCGTCCCAAATATAACGTAGAAATTCGTACTTTTAGGGAATAAAATGGGTCAAAAAGGGTTAAACATCGAAGCTTCATCCTGTCTAAACGGCAGTAGCTAGAAACATGAATGAACGATGTGTTCCTTGTACTGACCATGCAAACGAACTATAAATAGGGATTTTTCGAAATTTGTACTTTTAAGGGAGGAAAGAGACAAAAAGTAGAAAAATTGAATTTTTCTAAATTTGTACTTTTAAGGGGTGCGCGGGGTGTACAGCCCTTTACTTACGTACACGCAGAACATAAATGGATATTACAAAATGTGTACTTATAAGGAGGATGAGGGGCGAAAAGGGATATACTTGGTACTAAATAAAGTACATGCTTTTAGGGGAGAAACGAGAACATTGTGATTTTTCAAAATGTGTACTTTTTGGGAAAGAGGTTATAAAAGGGCCGGCTGCATTTGGAAAAAAGAGATCGAGGATATAAATGGCTGAGTATTTTTTTTGTTCGAAACCGGGTAGAAAATGATAAAAATATGGTACTTACGAGTATATGAGTGCAATCAAATATGAGGTTTCCAAATTACTATTATAGATATCCACCAAAAGAAAATTCAATAAATACTATCAGTTTTATCTAGAGATGAATAAAATAACAAATAACTGGCATGCTAAGTAGCGGGTACTGCTAGTATTACATGAATAAATGTTTTTTAATATTCAGTTTTCCATGGGCGGTGTACCACGGGTACTTAACACCCACCTCTGTAAAGCAACTCATCTCACCTCATCGTATCACTCTGCAGGACATTAGTTTTAATTGCGAAGAGCGAGGGAGTAGGGAGTATCCCTTGCATGCCAGCTAATCATTTATTCCTTTTTTTCGTACACCACGCCAGACGATGACTTTTGGTCATTAGTATTTATACATATAGTGATTTTTTAAGAGCTTGATAACTTTTTTTTTAAAAAAAACGCATAAAATTTGCAAAATCTCATCGGTTCTTTATTTGAAACGTTAGATTGGTCCATGACATTTACTTTTTGAAGATAATTTCATTTAAATGTTGACCGCGGCTGCGTCTTAGGTGGTCCATTCGGAAAGTCCAATTTTGGGCAACTTTTTCGAGCATTTCGGCCGGAATAGCCCGAATTTCTTCGGAAATGTTGTCTTCCAAAGCTGGAATAGTTGCTGGCTTATTTCTGTAGACTTTAGACTTGACGTAGCCCCACAAAAAATAGTCTAAAGGCGTCAAATCGCATGAAACCAAAAATGAGCCTCATCGCTGAACAAAATTTGTCGATAAAAAAGCGGATTTTCTGCCAACTTTTCTAGGGCCCATTCACTGAAAATTCGACGTTGTGGCAGATCGTTTGGCTTCAGTTCTTGCACGAGCTGTATTTTATACGGTTTTACACCAAGATCTTTGCGTAAAATCTTCCATGTGGTCGAATAACACAAACCCAATTGCTGCGAACGGCGACGAATCGACATTTCACGGTCTTCAGCAACACTCTCAGAAACAGACGCAATATTCTCTTCTGTACGCACTGTACGCATTCGTGTGGTTGGTTTAATGTCCAATAAAGTAAACTGAGTGCGAAACTTGGTCACAATCGCATTAATTGTTTGCTCACTTGGTCGATTATGTAGACCATAAATCGGACGTAAAGCGCGAAACACATTTCGAACCGAACACTGATTTTGGTAATAAAATTCAATGATTTGCAAGCGTTGCTCGTTAGTAAGTCTATTCATGATGAAATGTCAAAGCATACTGAGCATCTTTCTCTTTGACACCATGTCTGAAATCCCACGTGATCTGTCAAATACTAATGCATGAAAATCCTAACCTCAAAAAAATCACTCTTTATGTACATAGTAATTTAACGATATGATTTGTAACCTGTTCCATTTCTCCTTTTCATTCTCATTCTCTTTCCGTTTTGTTTGTTTTCCTTTGCAGCTGCACTTTATCGCCCTGTCGGTATATCATTTGTATACCTGTTGATGTTCTTCGTCTCGCCATTTATACCAGTGGCCACCAAACAGAATTTCAAAGGTTCCGTTACCGCATATTTAATAATTTTATTAGCCTTAAGCACAATACTACTGCTATGCCATGTGGGCCTGCAAGTCTCGATATTCGCACTGCATATCGGCGATATGTTTGGTGCGTGTTCGGTCACCGAGCGGCTGCTGCGACATATTGGATTTATTGGTTTCCAGAATTTGAAGTAAGTATGGACCAGAGACTATGGCTTAAATATTTTTATTATTATTTATTTATTATTATTTTATTAAATAAGATTTCACAAAAAGGACCTCCGAGAAATAAAAAAAACTTTATGGACCATTTTTTCGATTGTGTCTTAAAATATAAAAAAAACATATTCTAATCAAGTCTAAATATCGCTGCAAAAGTAAAGTGCAGTTTGTTGAAACTGGATGCAATTCTGTCTCTTGCATTATCTGTGGCTTAGAGTAACTCCATATTTGTCAATTTTGTTTGATAACATTGCCGTTTAGATCAAAATGAGCCTCGTCTGACATACAAATTCAGTTCAACATGATTTGTGATCCCTCTTAAGGAGTGTTGATATGGGGTAGGTATGGGAATTAATGGGACCAGTCGTACCTGTCACCCTCCTAGGGGCTACTGCGGGACCGTATTGGTCCCTTCTTTCATAAAAATCGAAAAAAAAAAATAAAATGTGTATGGGGTCAACTTAAGGGTTGAAGATAGAGAGTAGGTATGTTCTAAGATAATATTGGAACTAAAAAAATATTGGGACTGAAAAAATATTGGGGGTTGGTAAAACATTTGACTCCCCTGGCGGCCTTATTGGATCAGTGGCAGGAAATTTTATAAAAAGAAAAAATTTTGTATGGGAAGGAATGTTGGGGGTCGGTCATACATATAACTCCTCAGGGGCTGACTTCGAGGCTGTTCTGGGCCTTGCTGTCATAAAAAATAAACAATTCGTATGGGGACTACCTTAAGAATTGAAGATAGAAGGTACGTGTATTCAGTGAAAATGTACATTGCATACATACATTTGACTCCCGTGGCGGCCTTATTGGATCACTAAAAGCCGTGGGAGCAAATCTCTATATATAAAAGAGTTGCGTGATTGAGTGACTGACTGACTGATCACTCCCCAGACCAAACGGCTAAAGCTAGAATCATGAAATTTGTTGTGTACATTTCTCTTACCGTGATACCGTAGAGGTGTGATAAGACGGGATACTTTTCTTCGTACTTTTAAGCGGTAAAATGGGGTAAAAAGGGATAAAAATGGTACCACCGCAATGACCAAACGGCTGGGCCTAGAATCTTAAAATTTGGTGACGTTCCTCTTGCGGCATGAAGGCATTTCAAAAAGTGGCATTTGCAAAATTCGTACTTTTGGGGGGTAAAATGGGGCAAAAAGGGACAAAAATGGTACCAACAATACGGCTGAAGCTAGAATCATGATATTTGGTGTGTACATTTCTCTCGTAATTCGTACTTTTTGGGGGTGAAATTGGGTAGAAAGGGATAAAAATAGTACAACAGCAATGACTAAACGGCTGGGCCTAGAATCTTGAAATTTGGTGTATGGACATTCCTCTTGCAGCATGAAGACATCCCAAAAAATTTTATTTGCAAAATTCGTATCTTTGGGGCGTCAAATGGGACAAAAATTGTACCAACATCATGGCTGAAGCTAGAATCATGAAATTTGGTATGTACATTTCTCTTACAGCGAAGAGATTAGATTTCAACGGAGTTTTTCGTAATTCGTACTTTTAAGGGGTAAAATGGGTTACAGGCGATTTACCCTGAAATAAATATCCTTACACCGCATACGAAGTAGCGGGTATTTGCTACTTTTATATAAAAATTTAATTTTTGTATGGGAGCCTATTTAAGGAGTGTGGATAGGGTGTATGTGAGTTCGGAAAAATGTTGGGGAGGGGAAATTAATGGGTGTCTGTCTGACATTAACTCGGCTAGGGCCTCTGAAGGCGACTTCAAGTCAGTTTTGGGTCTTGCTGTCATATAAAAATTAAAAAATAAGCAATTCGTATGGGGACCACCTTAACGGTTGAAGCTAGAAGGTAGATGTGTTCAGAGAAAATGTGGGGCTTGAAAAATATGGGGATTAAAAAAATATTGGAGCCGGTAATAAGTTTGACTCACCTAGGTGCCTCTTTGGGGCAGTTAGAGCAGTGGGAGCAAATTTTATATTTTGTTTTTGTTTGCGATTGCTTTTCAAGAGTGGGGAGGGGAAATTAATGGAGGTCGGTCTTACATTTAACCCGGTTAGGGGTTACTCGGGGGCAAATTTGGGCCTTCCTTTAATAAAAAATTAAAAAAATTGTTTTGGAATCATCTTAAGGGTTGAAGAGAGAAAGTAGGGGTGTTCAGAGAAAATGTGGGGTTTGAAAAAATATTGGAAGTCGGCTATACATTTCACTCCCCTAGGGTCCTTTTTGGGGCAGTTGGTGGGAGTAAAATTTATGAAAATATAGTTTTTGTGTGGGAGCACCATAAATGAGTGGGCATAGGGGGTAGGTTTTTTGGGAAAAAATTTTGGGGAGAGGAAATTTTTGGGGACGGCCTCTGGGAGCGCCCCGTTAGTCGAGTTGGTAGCGTGATCGGCTATCAGCGTGGGGGTTGTGGGTTCGATTCCCACCAGAGGCTCTTGTCTGTCAATAACTAGCTGCAATGGTCTTAGTCACCCCGGCTCAATCCCTGGACCCAAAATTCATTCAATTCAATAATAATTCATAATAAATAAAAAAATAAAATAACCCCTCTGGATGTGACTTTGAGTCGGTTTTGGGGCTTTTTGAGCATTTTTACAGCTTTTCCTCACCTTCGAAGCTGATGAGCGCCCACATGCACCCACCCAGCCACCTTCATTTTTTGTCTTATGCGTGTCTTTTCCGTACCTGACATAATGGGGGGGGGGTTCTAGCGTATCCATATCTAATTCCTAAAAATCATATACAACACTACCCCCCCACCTTTAATGCTCAGTAGTCCGGACGACTTTCGTTATTTTTTTTTTTTTCAATATAAGTCCTTAAAAATAGAGATTTCGTTTAACAACCATTTATTGTATTGTAGTTTTTTTTGTTCATTATATTAGTGTAATCAATTTAAAATATAGAAATAATCTCATAATTAATCTTTGTAAATTTGCTATTTTGCAGACCCTTTGCCATTGTCGAATGGCTGGCACCAGAGGTGGTGGTGTTCATCACCTCACTGGTGGTGTATATAATCTCGAAGAAAATAACACAAACCGTTGAGCCTCAACTGGAGAATGGCGAGGCTGAAGTGATACGAGAAAACGGGGGAAGTGCGGAAAATCAATCCGAGGAAATTGTGAATGCCATAGTCGAAGATGCACAAAGGCAAAAGCATATAGTGGTGGCAGCCGCAGCGGCCGTCTCAGCCGCCGACGATAACAATAAGCCAAATTTCGATGGACTGATAAAAATATGTAAGCATCCGACTACCTCCTCTAGAATTAACCTTCCTCTTTGACACACATGATGTACATGATTTATTTAAATTGAGCAATTAAAAAAAATCTTTTCTTTATTTTTATATGTGATAAATTACATTTTCAGCTCCCCTATTTTGTTTGGCCACGCTATTCTTTTCGGCCGTGCTACGGCCGAGTGTACCTGGTGGTTTCTATTTTTTAATATTCCTGCTATCGGGCTCATATTGGGCAACGTTCCAAACATTGCAAAGGTAAGCGCTGAACACACACAGAACATACAACATCCGGACGGAAGCAACGGATGCATTCCAAAAAATCAATTTATGTTAACAACAACAACACCAATGACAGATAACAAAAACAAACTTCATGGCAACTTAAAAGAGTCAGCCAAAACAAATAAGCTTGTTATTTGACTCTACGAGGTACGAGGGTCGGACGATAAGTCGAATGTCGATTATTTTACTATAATTACATCGTGCGACAGTACTTTTTGGAACTGAACAAGGCCTAGAGATAATATAAACTGTGTACTCAGTTTTTAATTTAATGATATTTTCTCTTTTTTACATGACTTCTACAGATATTCCAAGAGATATATTTGTCTTAATAATTTATTTTCATACTTTCGTGAGCCATACACAGGCGATATGGGTATCGAATGAAAGAGAAGAATGTCTGTTAAAAATACTAAAAATTCCATGCCTCTAACTGTATTAGTTTAGCATTAACAGTCATTTCAAGTTTCCCCTCCTTAAATAGTAAAAGATGAATAAACTAAATAAACTGAAAATTGTTGTTAATACTTAACTAATACAGATAGAAGCATTATATTTAAAATATTTTTAATAGATATTCTTCTCCTTCATTTGATACCCATATCGCCTGTGTAAGGCTCGATAAACTATGACAAATAATTATCTAAACATCTATATCCTTTGGAAGTTAAAAGTCCTGTAAAAAAGAGAAATAATCAGATGAAGAATCCAATGAAAAATTGAGTACTCAGTTTTTCTACACATCTCTAGTTACACATGTATATACATTAGCATGGGTCACGCAAATAAATTGCAGCGGTCACATCCCAGAAATGAAGATTGGATTGTTAAATGATGATCTGCAAATTATTTCGATACATATATACATTAGACTGAATAATTTATTTTCATACTTTCGAGAGCTATACAACGGTGATATGGGTATCAAAAGGAAGAGAAGAATGTATATTAAAAATACTAAAAATTCCATGCCTCTAACTGTATCAGTTTAGCATAAACAACCATTTCAAGTTTTTTTCATTAAATATTAAAAGATGAATAAACTAAATAAACTGAAAATTGTTGTTAATACTAAACTAATACAGATAGAAGCATTATATTTAAAATATTTTTAATAGATATTATTCTCTTTCATTTCATACCCATATCGCCTTTGTATGACTCCTTAAAGTATGCAAATAAATTATATAAACATCTATATCCTTTGGAAGTTAAAAGTCCTGTAAAAAAAGAGAAAGAATCAAATGAAGAATCAAATGAAAAATTGAGTACTCAGTTTTTCTACACATCTCTACTACATGCTACACATGTATATACATTAGGATGGATCACGAAAATAAATTGGATTGGATTGTTTAATGATGATCTGCAAATTAGTTCGATACATATATACATTTGACTGAATAATTTATTTTCATACTTTCGAGAGCCTTACAAAGGTGATAAGGGTATCAAATAAAAGAGAAGAATGTATGTTAAAAATACTAAAAATTCAATGCCTCTATCTGTATTAGTTTAGCATTAACAACCATTTCAAGTTTTTTTCCATTAAATATTAAAAGATTAATAAACTTGATATAGTTATTAATACTAAACTGATGCAGATAGAAGCATTATATTTAAAACATTTTTAACAGATATTATTCTCTTTCATTTGATACCCATATCGCCTGTGTAAGGCTCGATAAACTATGACAAATAATTATCTAAACATATATATCCTTTGGAAATTAAAAGTCCTCTAGTTACACATATATTGTCGTGCTCAAGGTCCAATAAAATAAATGTGTAATTACATCGTACGATAATTTAAAAAAAATTGTTGCACTTAAATTGGATGATATACGTTTGAAACTATAGGCAAAATGGAGTCAATTGGCGTTTTTAGTTTTTCATTTTCTCAACCTATAGCCCCTTTACACGACTACAAACTTCCAAAAGATACAATATTTTAAATACTCATTCGCTCCCTATAATAACGGCATTAGTGTCAAATTGAAGAGGAGAATATGTGTAAAAAATACTTCAAATTGCATGCTTCTATCTGTATTTGTTTAACATTAACAACTATTTCAAGTTCAGCCCTTAGTTTATTCATATTTTACTTTTTAAGAGCGAAAAATGTAAATGCAATTTTTAAAAATTATTTTAAATACTTCTTCCCCCCACCCTATGACAACGGTACTAGCGTCAAATTAAAGATGAGAATAATAATTCAAATATAATGATTATATCTGTATTGGATCAACATTAACAACTATTTCAACTTCAGCCCATAGTTTATTCATATTTTAATTTTTAAGAGGGAATCATTTAAAAGCAATTTTTTCAAAAATTATTTTCAATACTTATTCCCACCCTATGACTACAGTATTAGTGTCAAATTAAAGAGGCTAAAAATACTTCAAATATCATGCTTCCATCTGTATTAGATCAGCATTTATTCATATTTTAATTTTTAAGAGGGAAACATTTAAATGCATTTTTTCAAAAATTATTTTAAATACTTCTTCCCACACTATGACAACGGTACTAGTGTCAAATTAAAGATGAGAATATCTGTTAAAAATACTTCAAATATCATGCTTCCATCTGTATTAGATCAGCATTAACAACTATTTCAAGTTCATCCCTTAGTTTATTCATATTTTAATTTTTAAGAGGGAAACATTTAAATGCATTTTTTTCAAAAATTATTTTCAATACTTATTCCCACCATATGCCAACGGCATTAGCGTCAAATTAAAGAGAAGAATATCTGTTAAAAATACTTCAAATATCATAATTCTATCTGTATTGGATCAACATTAACAACTATTTCAAGTTCAGCCCTTAGTTTATTCATATTTTACTTCTTTATTTAAGAGGGAAAAATTGAAATGGTTGTTAATGCTAAACTAATACGCATAGAAGCTTGCAATTTAAAGTATTTTTACCACCTACTCTCTTCTTTAATTTGGCATTTAAACCGGTATCATAGGGTGTGAATAAGTCGAAATAATAAATGTCGAAATATTGTATCCTTTGGAACTTTGTAGTCCTTTCAAAGGGCAACAGTTAGATTTATGTTTGATTTTGCATTAAGTACAGATTTATTTCAAATTCCCCCACTGTGCGTTGCACAGCGGAATATTTTCATACAAGCTGCGACAAAAATTAGAAGGAATAGAGACATTTTGCTCACATCCCTTATATTGTCAAATTAGTTCAAAAAAAGTTGTTGTGTAAATTCGCCCACAACCACGCCTACCTCCCATGTAACATAAAATGAAAAAAGTCCTAAAGTCATTACTAGTGATTTCATTTGATTCCACACTTAAATGAAAATTGCCAGAGCCATTGCCAATTAAATGAAAATTGCCAGTGCCACTGCCAACGCCCACATAGAATTTTTTGTTTATTTTTACGATTTTCGAATTTTTTAATAAAAATTATGTTATTTTCTAATCGAGGGCAAACGGCTGTTATATCTTAACAAATAACTTAAGATTAATATATTGGTTCAATATTTACATGCGCTCACATGCATAAAACCTTACATCCCTAAGGTATGCTTTAATAAATTTTCCAAATTAACATTAACAGAGAATAGCAAAGAAAGTATTGCTTCATTATTGACTTAGAAGGTTTTACCATTTCAGTAATTAAATCGATGTTTGCAGCAGAATATTATTTTTAACATGAATAAATTAGACAGTAGTTTAATAATAATTAATATTTTTTTAGTGTTTTCGTTTGCATTTTTTTTTGTCTGTAATCAATATTTGATTTGAACTGGGATATTGTCCTGGCTCAAGACCATTTTGCTTCTAAAGGGTGATTTTTAAGAGCTTGATAACTTTTTTTAAAAAAAAAACGCATAAAATTTGCAAAATCTCATCGGTTCTTTATTTGAAACGTTAGATTGGTCCATGACATTTACTTTTTGAAGATAATTTCATTTAAATGTTCACCGCGGCTGCGTCTTAGGTGGTCCATTCGGAAAGTCCAATTTTGGGCAACTTTTTCGAGCATTTCGGCCGGAATAGCCCGAATTTCATCGGAAATGTTGTCTTCCAAAGCTGGAATAGTTGCTGGCTTATTTCTGTAGACTTTAGACTTGACGTAGCCCCACAAAAAATAGTCTAAAGGCGTCAAATCGCATGATCTTGGTGGCCAACTTACCGGTCCATTTCTTGAGATGAATTGTTCTCCGAAGTTTTCCCTCAAAATGGCCATAGAATCGCGAGCTGTGTGGCATGTAGCGCCATCTTGTTGAAACCACATGTCAACCAAGTTCAGTTCTTCCATTTTGGGCAAAAAAAAGTTGGATATCATCTCACGGTAGCGCTCACCATTCACAGTTACGTTACGATTCGCATCATCTTTGAAGAAGTACGGTCCAATGATGCCACCAGCCCATAAACCGCACCAAACTGTGACTTTTTCTGGATGCATTGGTAGCTCTTGCAATGCTTCTGGCTGATATTCACTCCAAAATCGACAATTCTGCCTATTTACGTACCCATTGAGCCAAAAATGAGCTTCGTCGCTGAACACAATTTCTTTCTTTCTGAACTTTCTTAACAGAGCACGCATTTTGATAATAAAATTCAATGATTTGCAAGCGTTGCTAGTTAGTAAGTCTATTCATGATGAAATGTCAAAGCATACTGAGCATCTTTCTCTTTGACACCATGTCTGAAATCCCACGTGATCTGTCAAATACTAATGCATGAAAATCCTAACCTCAAAAAAATCACTCTTTATATTTAATAGAATGCAAATTTATTTACAAATGGCATGGTGCCATTTATTACTTGGCTGCAGACTACCACGATCATGATTTCGACCATGTCAAAAGTCTTTTCAAGTGGCTTCGCAGCGACTTTTCAACATCAAACCCGGCCTCTATAAGGAGATGATTCTCACAAACGAACGAGAATCACAACTCACTTGCCGAATTTGCGTTTAAAAAATCGCACCAAGTAATAAAGCACACATGCCATCTTACAAGCATCTCATAATTAATATTTATAAATGGCGAGACATCGATCGGCTTCGCGAATATAGTTTTTTTAGTTCAAAAGTAACCATAATAAATAAATTCAATCTTCAGGAAAGAAAATAGAAAACATTATACCTTTTAAAATGCAAAAGAACACCTCAACAGCTCCTTTTTTCTACGAATTAAACGAAATTCCAATACGTTGTTTTCTGAGATACATCCCAATAAAATCACCTTTATTATGATGACATTTTGAACTATTTTAGCATTTATGAACTCTAAATGCAACCACAGCTAAATTTAGCCGCGATATCTGCAAAATCTTTTAGACTGTGCTTAATAGGAATGTTCTCTGCAAAATTCAATCAATAAAGTCGAGTCGAGCACATGAAATTCGGGAGTTTTTGCCGCTAATAATACACTGTGCATTGCCACGATCCTCTTGGGCGGCATCCTTCAGTTCCTTCATTTTTGTTATCAAACGCCAACATTTGTTCTTCTTGAAATTATACCCCACTTATCATACAACTCTGGTACTACCAAGAGCAAATCTTGTTATTTGTATTTGTATCTGTATCTGTGATACTCGTGTCTGTATGTCCTCGATATATCTGCCACTGTGCATATGTATGTTTATTTATCTTTTTCAATCTCATTTCATTTTGTCTTTCTTCTTCTTCCTTTTTTAGGAAATTTGCCATGTTATTACGTTTTGTCATGACCGTCATTGTGGCCCATACCCTGTGCATTGTGGCCTATCAAACGCCATGGATGCAAGATCATTTACAGCAGACAAGTTTAACAGCCAGGTAAGTATTATTAATGACATTCCCTGGAGCGGGGTTTGTTTTTTTTTTGGGTGCAGGGATGTAATGGGCAGCTAATGGGCAAAGTATTAAAAACTACTTTTAAGATTTCAAATGAAATTTGGAGATTTGAATTTATAACCGGCATGGAAAGTTGGGCCAAGATTTTCTTGGAAATAAACTCCATGAAATTCTTGAAGTTGTAAATTGTCAATTTGTCTATCGTCCAACATAGACGGAATACGTCATAAAAGGGAAGACTCCTCCCATGTTGTCAAAGACACTGTTGAGTGAGTAGTTAAATTAATAGACCTCCTTGGGACAGTTAGAGCGATGGAAGGCAATTTTATAAAAATTAGTTTTTGTATGGGAGCCCCCTTTAGGAGTAGAAATAGGGGGTACATATGTTCGGGAAAAATGTTGGATAAACTTTGGGCATTTTAATGTTTGAAGATTGAGGATAGGTATATTCTGAGAAAATGTTGGGAGTGACAAAAAAATTGGACATTGGTCATACATTTGACTCCCCTAGGGGCCTCCTTGGTACAGTTAGATCGACGGGAGCAAATTTTATAAAAATGTAATTTTTCTATCGAGGCCCCCTTATGCAGTGGTGATAGAGGGTTGGAGTGTTCGGAAAAATTGTTGAGGAGGGAAAATGAATGGGGTGGGTCTTATATTTAAAGTCTCTAGGGGCGACTACGAGACAGTTTTAGGCCTATCTTTCATAAAAAAATTATAAAAATAAAAATGTTTGAAGATAGAAAATGTTGCGAGTGATTGGGGTTGGTCATGTGACACCCCTATAGTTCTCTTTGGGGGCAGTTAGAGCGATAGGAGCAAATTTTATAAAAAATAGTTTTTGTGTCGGGGCCCCCCTTAAATATTGGGGATAGGGAGTAGGTGTGCTCGCAAAATTGTGAGGAGGGAAAATCAATGGGGGTGGATCTTACATTTAAAGCCTCTAGGAACGAGAACAGCGCAGTTTTGGGCTTTTTTCATAAAAAAATAAAAAAATCGTATGAGGACCACCTTAATGTTTGCAGATAGAGGATAGGTATGTTCTGAGAAAATGTTAGGACTGAAAATATATTGGGGGTCAGTAATACATTTGAGTCCACTAGGCAGTTAGAGCGCTGGAGCAAATTTTATAAAAAAATTAGTTTTTGTATGGAAATAGAAAAAGGGGGTACTTATGTTGGGAAAAAATGTTGGAGAGGAGAAATTAATGGAGGCCAGTCATAATACTTCCCTCTAGGGGCAACTCCGGGACAGTTTCAGGTCTATGTTTAATAAAAAAAAAAATTATGTAATGTTTGAGAGCCACTTTAATGTTTGAAGGTAGATGATAGGTATGTTCTGAGAAATTATTGGGACTGAAACAATATTGGTTGGTCATACAGTTGACTTCCCAATGGGTCTCCTTGGAACAAATTTTATAAAAATTATTTTTTATATCGGAGTCCCCATAAGGAGGGACAATTAATGGGGGTGGATCTTACATTTAACGCCTCTAGCGGCGACTCCGAGACTGTTTTGGGCCTTTTTCATAAAAAAAAAAAAATGAGGATCACCTTAAGATAGAGACAAAAAATTAGGGGTTGGTCATACATTTGGCTTCCCTATGGCTCTCCTCGGGGCAGTTAGAGCAATAGGAGCAAATTTTATAAAAATTAGTTTTTGTGACGGGGCCTATTTAAGGAGTGTTGATAGGGGAATAATTGTTGAGGGGGTGGGTTTTACATTTAACACCTCTAATGGCGACTCCGAGACAGTTTCGGAGCCTTCTGTGTATTTTTGTCCTTTGACCCTTAGACGTGATGATAGAAATCCAATATTTTGCTAACGAACACAGACTTTCAAAACAGCCAGATCAACCTTTTCTGGCTATGCCGTTTTCAGATTCGAAAAAACGTTGTTTTCACTACGCCCTAGTGTAGATGCGCAACTCAAATTGATTTTTCCAAAGTTGTATTTTTAAAAGGGAAGCGGGTCTAAAGGGGGTAAATATGGTAATACCGAAATGGGCTAAAAAGTGATAAACATCGAACCTTCGTCATGACTATAAGGCAGTTGCTGGAAATATGAAATTTTTGTACTTTTAAGGGTGAGCGGCACAAAAAGGGATAAAAATCGTACCAACTAAATTAATGCAGCTAGATTCGAGAAATTTGATATATAAATTCTTTTGACCATGTAGAAGCGCAGTAAAATTGGATTTTTCGAAATTAAAGGGATAAAAATGGGACGAAAAGGGATAAAAATGGTACCAATGTAAGTTCCTCTGATAAAAATCGTACCAACTAAATTAATGCAGCTAGATTCGAGAAATTTGATATATAAATTCTTTTGACCATGTAGAAGCGCAGTAAAATTGGATTTTTCGAAATTAAAGGGATAAAAATGGGACGAAAAGGGATAAAAATGGTACCAATGTAAGTTCCTCTGATAAAAATCGTACCAACTAAATTAATGCAGCTAGATTCGAGAAATTTGATATATAAATTCTTTTGACCATGTAGAAGCGCAGTAAAATTGGATTTTTCGAAATTAAAGGGATAAAAATGGGACGAAAAGGGATAAAAACGGGACGAAAAGGGATAAAAATGGTACCAATGTAAGTTCCTCTGACATGCGGGACAAAAAGGGATAAACGTGGTACCAAATAAAGTACATGCTTTTAGGGGAGAAGCGAGAACACATAGTAATTTTTCAAAATGTGTACTTTTTGGGAAAGAGGTGCAAAAAGGTATAAAATGGCAGGTAGCAGCTAGAAACATGAGATCGAGGACATAAAAGGCTCTGGGGTTCGAAACTGAGTAGAAATGATAAATACGAAGCCAATTTAGCTAAAATAGTGCACATCGACCAGCACATTCCTTTGACTGTGTATGAGTGATATCTAATAAAAAAATTCAATAAACACCATCCAACAACAGAGATGGATAAAATTGATAACAAATAATAGGCACTGTTCCTATATTATTTCTTGTGGAACCATAAACAAAAAACGACGAAACTCTTTTCTCAGATTTGTTCTGGGCGCGTTTTTAAAATTTTTTCTGGCTTGTCTTTGATTTATAAAAATATTTTTTTCAAACTTCTTCATATTGTTTGCTCCTCCCTCCCCGCAGATTAATTGGCCTGGAACCTCTGGTTACATCAACGTGCAAGGATGACATTCGCATCATTCAGTACAACACTGAATTCAAGTTGGATTCTTTCCTCAATCCCATTGTGCTATTCTTTACTTATTATGCTTTAGCCTTAACCACCAAGAATCTCATTAAAATACGGGTAAGTTTTAATATTTTATATACACATATCACTCTATTCAAAAGATCTTTTTGATGCTATCAATTTTAATATTATTAAACGAGAAAAGAAGAAAACTCTAAATCAATGACTAAACCAACCAACACACTCTTGATAATTAATCATATCATCTCCTCTCTAGACATATAGACTAAATATAAAAAGAATGAATACAATTTTGTGATTTACATTTAATAACTAACCACACTCTGTTTCAAACCAAACATTTCTGTTTTCTTTTTGTCTTCTTCTTTTTCCAAAAATGCTGCTTTCATCTGCTCTGGCTTTTGTTCGAAAACAAACTCAAATTGTTAACAAAACATTTGACTAAAAAATAAAAATGAAAACAAAAACAAAAACAATTCAATTAAATAATAATTAAAACATATCAAAAATACACATCAAAAAATCAAACCCATTTGTTCAATAAAAAAACACAAACCCAAAAAGATCATTGCTAAACCAGCCACCGCTTTTGGCCAAGATATCGATAACAATAGTAGCCATAAGATACAACGTCAAATATCGCTGATTACACAAACATCACGTAGTAGCAAAAAGGACGGTAGTAGGATTAAAACACAACGTCTCAATGTAAGACTTCTTTCAATACCCGCCATATACATATTCGTATATATATCCCCTCTTTTTTATCTCTTACTTTTGGTTGTTTAATTTTATTTTTTACTTTACTTTACGTTTCTTTTGAATTTGAATTTACACAAATTCTTTTCGTTTTCGTTTTCTTTTTATATCTTCAACTCCAAGTGCTTGAGATACTTGTGAATACAACTATCTATGTATGTGTGTGTGTGAATGACTTGAATTTGAAAAGGAAACAAGTGCACAATGGTTTTTCTTTTCCTTTGAATTTATTGCTGAATAGAGTTTTAATGTTGAAAGAACAGGAAAATTAAAAATTACAATTAAAATTAAAATTGCAAGCGAATGTAATTGAAGAGATTTTAAATGTTAAAACATCCTAGCAAAAATGAGTGCTCACTTTTCGTCGAGGTGTTAGGGGAGAGATATAGCAGCATCGTTACACCCTAATAACCTGGCGAATAAGATGACTCGATTCACAGTTGCAGCATTTTCAAAAACTAAATGCTTTAGCATGTGTTGTTAAAGCCTAAGAAAACACGAAAGAACGCTGAGATTTTTAATTAATGGGGCCCAGTTATAAAGCACCCCCTTTACGGGTGACTCCGGGCCAGTTTTAGGCCTATGTTTCATAAAAAAATTATAAACGTAATGAAATGTATGGGACCACCTTAATGTTGGAAGATATGGGGTAGGTATGTTCTGATATAATGAGGGGGTTGAAAAAATATTGGCGACCAGTTTTTGGCCTATATTTCACAAAAAAAAATATAAACGTAAAAAAATGTTTGGGGCCACCTTACTGTTGGAAGATATGGGGTAGGTATGTTCTGATAAAATTAGAGGGTTAAAAAATTTGGGGGTCAGTAATATATTTGACTCCACTAGGGTCCTTCGTGGAGCAGTTAGAGCGGTGGCAGTCAAATTTTATAAATATTGGTTTTCGTGTCGGAGCCTCCTTAAAGGAGCGGGAATAGTGGATAGGTGTTTTCGCAAAAATTGTTGAAGAGGGAAAATTAATGGGGGTGGGTCTTACATATAATGCGGGTCTTACATAAGGGGTGACTCCGAGACAGTTTTAGGCCTATCTTTCACAAAAAAAAATATAAAAATAAAAAAATGTCTGAGGCCATCTTAATGTCTGAAGATAGAGGACAGGTATGTTCTGAGAAAATGTTGGAACTAACAAATATTAGGAGTTGGTCACACATTTGACTTCCCTATGGGTCCCCTTGGGGGCAGCTAGAGTAATAGGAACACATTTTATAAAAAATTGGTTTTTGTATGGCAGCCCCCTTTACGAATAGAAATAAGGGCTTAATATATTCGAAGAAAATGTTGGGGAGAGGAAATAAATGTGGGCCAGTTCCGGTCAGTTTCAGGCTTATCTTTCATAAAAAAGTAGAAATAAAAAATGTATGGGGCTACCGTAATGTTTGAAGATAGAAAATGTTCTGAGCAAATGTTGGGACTGAAAAAGTATTGGGAGTTGATCATACATTTGTCTTCCATATGGGTCTCCTTGCGGCAGTTAGAGCAATAGGCGCAAATTTGATAGAATGGTTTGGTTTTTGTAGGGGTTGGTGTGTTCGGAAAAAATGTTTGAGGATGGAAAATTAATGGGGTGGGTCTTACATTTATGGCCGCTAGGGGTGACTCCGAGACAGTTTTGCAGTTTTTTGTAAATTTTTGCTCCTTTTCATCCAAATTTGACCCCGATGAGTTACCCCAAGACTAGATGATAGAAATCCCAAATTTTCCTAACGAACTTGTGAAATGCGAGGTCAACTTTTTCTGGCTATGCCATTTTTAGATTCGAAAAAAATATTGTTTTCTCTTCGGCCTAATGTGCGTATGATTAATGCACACTGTATTGGTATTGACACTTCGATTCGATAGGATGGCCTAATAAAATTGGTTTATTTTTAAATCAAAATATCATGTATGTATATTAGAGTGGCTTCTTTTGTGAGGAAGGAAAAAATGTTGTTGATGTTCCCGACTAAAATGAAAGATTGGTTTGTTTTATATTTCGCAATTTTTAGAAATTTCTAACCCATTAAGGGCCGCAATTTTTTTCATACTGTTAATACTCAGTGGGTTAAATGTGAAACAAAAACTGAAATATGGGGTTATTTGCATCGTAAACACATTCTAGTCTTATATAAAGTTAATTTTTGGAAAGAAATTCAACCATTTAAAATGTTCCCCCTTAAAAATTAAAACATGAATAATCTACATAAACTTTTTAAAGGGGAAAAATTGAAATGGTTGTTAATGTTAAATTAACATAGATACCCGCATGAAATTTAAAGTATATTTAGTAGATGTTCTTCTCTTTCATTTGATACCCATATCGTCATTGTATGAAACGCAAAAGTACGAAACTAAATTATTGAAACATTTATATCCTTTGGAAATTAAAAGTCCTGTAAAAAAGACAAACGACCACGAAATAAAAAACTGAGTATGAGTTTTCCTATTAATGACCTATAGTTTCACTTCTGTATAATATTGTTCTTGGGAGGCAAATCATGTCGCACGGTTTTATTGTAACATCTTGTGTGAAGTTATTGCGGTTTTTATAGAAAATTCAACAAAAATTGCACAAAAATGATAAAATTCCACCCTCTATTCTGGGTTAAATGCAAGTTTTTGATATGGTTTGATAAGGCTCGGACCAGATTTTAATTTCATCGTGAATTTTATTCAAGAAAAACCTGATTTATAGAGGTTATGTTGAACGCGTCACGCTCACGAACGGACACTGATGCAGAAATTGGAAATATTTTGGGAGAACACATAAAACAAACCAATCTTTCATTTTAGTCGGGAACATCCACAACTTTTATTTTGAAGCCACTCTAATGTATATGTACGTCAAACATACATATTTTTATTGAATTTTTGTGTCCACGGAATGTATAAGTACATATGAGTCATTCCATATCAAAACGGTACACCTGTTTTTCGCAACAAGCTTCTTTTAAAAATATATTTTATTGATGATGTTGATTCAATCGCTTCTAAATCCTGAAATACTCGACCGATTTTAATGTATAATATATATTGTTTTGAAAGAAATTTCAATTATTTCTAAACTACCAAAATTATATGCATTTTTGGAGTTACAAGCGAATTGTTCAGAACTTTAAAGAAATATATTTTTCCTTGAAACACGTATAAAATATTTTTAAGAAAAAGCTAGCGATAGCTACCTGAATGTATTCTGGCTTACCATCACTTTTCATAATTTTATAATTTAATAATATGGAAAGAGGACTTCAAAATAAGAAAAAAAAATTGCTTGTTATCGAAAAAAATTCATTTCACTGTAAAATGATGTTGAAATAGAAAACGAAACGAATGAAAACAAGTAATGAAAGGCTAAAGTCGGGCGGGGCCGACTATATGATACACTCCACTTTCTATTCGAATACAATTCAATTCGATAAAAAAGTGAAAACTGGAAGGATTTTTGTATCCTGTAAATGTATGCGTTTAACAAAAAATGTTAAATCGGAAAGGAAATTTGTATGGGGGTATATTCAAACCTGGAGCGAAATGGCTGAAATATATATTAAAAAACGGTTAAACATTTGGGATTTGGGCTATATCTAAATCTGAACCGATATTACCCAATTTCTGCATAGGTGTTTCCAGTCGGATTATAAGATGTTGAGCCAAATTTAAGAAAATAATATGTGGTTTCTAGAGCTGAAATTGTCAAATCGGGAGCGACATTTGTATGGGGGCTATATCTAAATTTGAACCGATTTACCTCAAATTAAATAGCGTTCGTCATTGATGCATAAGACTTACTTGTGCCCATTTGTGTGAAGATCGGACTATAATTGCGACCTGTAATTTGATTACAACAATAGATGGACAGACGGACGTTGCTAAATCGACTCAGAAAGTGATTCTAAGCCGATCTGTATAATAAACGATTGGTCTAACTCGTTTCCTTTCGTGTGTTACAAACAAATGCACAAAGACATAATACTCTCGTGGAGTGTATAAAAATATATTTTTAGGTCATTTAAATGATTTCAATTTTGATTTTTTATGGAAAAATAACTGGTTTTTATAGAAAATTCAAAAATAGGCAGAACAAGTAAAGCAACATTTTTTTGTTCCAACAAAAAAACTAAAATGGATTTTTATCGAAGTTCCACAATCGATAACTATGGAACTTGAAAATTTTTCAACTTTGAGTCCATTGAAACGGAACAAATTAACAAGCAACATTTTTTTGTTCCACCAAAAAAGCTAAAACGGATTTTTATCGAAGTTCCACAATCGATAACTATGGAGCTTGAAAAATTTTCAACTTTGAGTCCATTGAAACGAAACAAATTATTTTTTTAACTTTAAACTTTAACATACGATTACTCCATAAATAATATAAAATATAACTCCATAAATAAGAAAAATTCGGTAATGTCAAGTCCTATGAAAAGTCGAAGTTTTTCTATTTTTGGTGTCTACTTTCATGTTATTCGAAAAACAGTAAACTTGGCAGAATTCAATGGATGGTTGATTTTGCAGTGTCAAATAAACCTAATTACTAGGGTATCCAACCGATTATATTTTGTTCGATTAATCGAATAATTGTTTCAACATATTTGTTCTAATAATGAGAAAATCATGATTTTCGAATAACAAATAATTCGAATCGATATTATAAGTTTTGTATTAAAATACTGAAATTAATATTACAAAATTCATTTAGAATAATCCGTTGGCATTATTTTGCGATATTCTACGAAAGCAGGGAATTGTGGAAAAACTGTTTTGGATAGGTCCAACCATGATATAAACACGCTAAAATAATTAAATCATAAATTTGTACGAAATCCAGAATACATTATACATACAGATTATGCTTTCTATTTATTCTGAACTTCGAATTGAAATTAAGTATATTCTTCTTCATATAAGAAGAAAAGGATATATACGAATCGTTCCGAAATATTATGTCACATAAATGTAGAGCCAGCATAGGAAAGAACTGTCCGAAAATTTTGTTTCTGCAGATTTTATTTCGAAACGAATTTACACATAAATATGAAACAGATGAATTACATTTCCCTTGGCTATTTAGGCTCTTATTAATTATGTTTTAATAAGTTGAACAATTATTCGATTAATCGGTTTATTGAATAACTATTGAGTCCTTTATTCGATTAAATGGAAATTCTTTGTTTTCGAATAAACAATTAATCCAATATATTAAAAGGCCGAATAATTGTATACCCTACTAATTACACACAAAAGGGGAATAAGAAATAAAACAAACTATACAAACAACAATTAATTATATTACATTAACTACAAACACAATTTACGTCCACACCTTACTAAATCTATGGCAAAGGAAACAAATCGCTCCACCCTACTATGGACCATTCCAGCACAAATACCAGATACGATATGGAGAAATTACGATCGAAATCAAATTGTTTTCTCCGAAAGAAAAATATATATTTTAGTAAAAAATATACTTTATTTATAAAGGAATAGAATATATTTTGTATATAGAAGTTTAAATATATACATATTGGAACTAATCTCGATAGAATTTGAATAATTTTTTCGAATAATGTTTTTACAATAAATTAAAAAGCATGTGATTTACTCGCCAACGATCAAAATTCCCAAAGCACAATTTTAATAGACGTCATGAAAATCGCCCAAAAATAATGAAAAATGACCCTAACCAAAAAAAATTAAAAATGACCAAAAAATAAATGCAAAAATCACACAAATTTTCATTTGGGTTCAAAAAGATGACTAATTTTTAATATAAAAAATCGCCCAGGGTGTGTTTTTATAATGTACCTCCTGAACTAGATGCTACACGTCTGAAACTATAGGAAAAATGGAGTTTTTGGCGTTTTTAGTTTTTCATTTCATCATTATCTTGTAGCTCCTTCACAGGACTACAAAATTCCAAGGATAAAATTTTTCAAAAATTATTTTAAATACTTATTAGCACCCTATCTTAGTACCAAATTAATGGGTAGAATATCTGTTAAAAGTACTTTAAATTCCATGCGTCTATCTGTATTAGTTTAGCATTAACAGCCATTTTAAAATTTCCCTCTTATTTATTAAATTTATTAATATTTTCTAAGAGGAAAATCTTGAAATGGTTGTAAATGCTAAACTAATATAATATATATAACATGTCATTAAAAGTATTTTTAACAGATATTCTCCTCTTTAATTTGACACTTACATCAGTATCATCGATTGTGAATAAGTA
This sequence comes from Polietes domitor, assembly GCA_947397865.1. Classification (NCBI taxonomy): domain Eukaryota; kingdom Metazoa; phylum Arthropoda; class Insecta; order Diptera; family Muscidae; genus Polietes; species Polietes domitor. The sequence continues at coordinate 29,626,427 of OX377619.1, read as the reverse complement.
TTTTAAATAATTTTTGAAATACGATATCCTTTGGAACTTTTTATTAAAATAATTAAAAACTAAAAAAACATTTAACTCGATTTTGCCTATATATTTGCCGTATACCATCCGGTTTCAAGTGTAATATGGACTGTCGGACGGTGTTATGGATTTTTTGTATTGGATTTTTTGGGTCATATTTCATAATTTTATTTGTTCGTAGTAGTTATAAAGTTGGCAAACAATGGTGGTTTTCTTTCTAACATGGCAAACCCAGTGTTTGATTAGTAGTTATGTTGTTATTCTTAATTAAACTGTGCTTTTTGTGTTGTATTCTATCCACTTATCCTTACAAGGCGAAAACTGATGTTCGCCTCCATGGCTCGAAGGCTCTCCCAGCATCCCGTCTCCCTTTATATTTTTTTTCTGTGTAAAAAAGAGTTTAATTTCTCCCCCTCTCTCTACGCCTTCCTCTCTTTCTATTTCTGTCAATCTTTTTTTTGCAATTGGGTTAGCATAGTTATATTCCCACCACCACCACCTCCTCCTTCTTCTTACCTCCTCCTCCTACCTCTTCCTTTTTTTCTTTATCATTTAACTTGTGTTTTTTTAATTTTCTAAAAAATTGTATGTTGCTTCTTTTTTACTTCCGCTTTTAGGTTACTTTACGCCGTGATCAACAACGTCCTCAAAATATAACTGAACCGACTGAAACGACGCCTGTACGTAATTAACAAACACCACTACTCCCACTCTGTATCTCTCTTTAGCTGTCGCTCTCTATCTCTCTCTGTGTTACCATTCATCTCCCGCACACTATTCCCACTACTTACAACTGTGCCGCTAACTTGCGCCACTAACTCATCCACCCACCCACAATTGTGTTTCCATTTTTTGTTATCTGTCCAAAAGATGTCACTTCCTGTGTGTAGAGTAACAAATTTGCTGTGGCGGTGTCTGTGTAACATATCCGGCCAGTAGCAATTTTTATTGAACCCCCCCCCATAACAAAGAGTAGTTGGTTGTTGCTGCTGCCACTGGTGCTGGTGTAACAGTGTAGTAGTGATGTGTGGCGGCTAACACCGTACATTTTATTTCATATATTTTAGTGTCTCATTAGTTAATGTACATACTATAAGATCCATAGAAACATAAAACCCATACTAACACCTTGGGGGCTTATCATTTACGTCAAGCTTAGGAAAAGGACGGCGATAACAATAACAATTGTTGGATACCCACAAGGGTGATATGATAAGTAAAGAAAATCGAATATGTAGTATGAAAGAAATTCGAATTTATATCCTTTGAAACCTTTAAGTTCTTTAAAGAGGTAACAAGTTCATGAAATGAAAAAAAAACTAAACTGAGTATCCTTCACAGTCTTCAGCTGGATATTCTTTTGTGTGTACTTATCATACCACCCTCGTGTGTGATAGCATTTAAACTAGTATTTCTCACATAGAA